>OY725502.1:2270602-2795783 GCA_963281255.1 Aphrocallistes beatrix
ATTTCAACCTCAGGTACTACATCGCCTATAATAGACAAGCGCGATTCGCTTGCTTGCGCTGCGCGGCTGGCGAACACTTTGTGTCCGCCGGAGGCTCCCTTCGGTCGCCTGGGGTCACATTGATTAATTATATGGGAGATAACATCCCTAAATTTGTCTGTCCTACTGTTATATTTGATATTGCACGAAAAATCACCAAATTTGTCAATCTTAAAATTTTTGATGCGTAATGATGACGTCATAACAAAGTGATGAGTCATCATTTTTTGATGATAGTTACATCATATGTGAGGTATGTTAGTATACATATTTTATTAAAATTTCAGCCTTCTATCTGCTATAATGGCTGAGTTATGCTCGAATAACTGTATTGCTTAACTTTCAAAAATGTGAAAATGACGTCATAATTCAATGATGAGTCGACATTTCCTCTGAGCTCAGAACTTACTGGAGCCATCATAGCCAAAAGACTCCACATGCCAAAAATTAGCTTTCTATGACCTGCAGTTTCTTCAATCAATTCGTTACAGATATATATATATATATATACAGTCGACCCCGCTTAATAGGGCCACATCGGTCAGAGGACATTTTGCCCCCATTAAGCGGAGGACCCTATTAACCGAAAATATTTTGTATTAGCTTCTATGTGTGAGAGCTATTCCGGTCCTGCCAAAAGTGGCCCTATTAAGCGGCTGACCCGATTAAACAGTCGACTGTACTATATCTTCAATAGTTTTTAAGCATTGACATCGAGCACTTTCGGGGCCATAGAGAGGTTTGATGTCCGAACTTTACCTACAATATACTATAACTTACGAACTAATGGTCGGATCTGAACAAATTTTTTTAAAAACTGTTCAGAATTCTTTTCTATACACAATAGCTAATATCACAACGGCCATTTCCCGAGCATTTTAGAAATGAAGTCCCTCATAAAGATATTTTTGATTGGATTTTAAGTGCCTCTTTTTCTAAATTCATCTGTTTTATAATATTTAAAGGGGCCAAAACCATTTTGAGGTTCATATAATTGAAAAAATATTAGATAAGTTAGAAAATAATTGATGAATGCGCCGCAAAACCACGAATAACTTTCCGATTTTTAATACGACTGAGCTTTAGGTGCTCTGTTCTAGAATATCAAAATAAATACCGTCCAACAAGTACAATTAGATGGTAGACTAATCAATAATCCGATGGAATTAGCAATAAAAAATTTCACCATTTTATTTTATGTCAGTCGATGTTTTTCTAGGGCGGTATCCTTAAGTCTGTCAAATCTACAAGTATATGAATAACCTTTAAAACATAATACTGGTTGATTTTTCGAGGTTGTATAACGTGATGCCAAATGTAAGAAAATGTATTGTTTGATTGATGAATTAACTTGTTTCCTCAATGTATAATGTGAATATAATGTGAATTATTGATCTTGATCACATTCATAATTCCAATCCAAATTGACTTTCGCTGTTTTGTGGGTTCGCTAAAAGAAGTAGTCGCTTAACTACGACTTCGCGCAAATGAGTTCGCTCAAACGGGTTTCTCTCAAATGGATTTCACTCAAATGGGGACCAATCCTTCGTACCACCAATGCTATCATATACAATGATGATAACTTTTGTATAGTAACAAATTTCAGAAATAGTTAATATTGAAAAAGAGTAATTAAGGATACCGCCCTCGAAAAAACATATGATTTGCATTACAGCATACGATGAAAGTAGAGCTATAAGAGATGTTAAGCGTGGGGAGGTATCTCCATCAAGAAATACTGGCACATTCCAAACCGTTTTTGATTCTCATTTCTAGATTTTGAGATACAGTGTCTCAAAGTCTGTTTTTTTAATTTTCCGCTAGCACATCTTAATGGTAGAAATTTAGGCACTCAATGAATTGTTTAGGACATACCAAGGAATCAAATGCTTCCAAAATCGAATCATAGATAGTCTACCATATTTGCAACTTCATAGGACCAGAAGAAAGTTAAAATGACAAATATTGTAAATTTTATCGGTGTCCGAAAAAAAAGGGCCAAAAATGTCTTTTTTTTTTGGGAAATCATGAATAAAATCACCGAGTTAGAATATATCCAAAAAATGGTGGTCCTACGTTCATCGCCTAATGATATGAAACAACTCTTGAAATTTTCAAACTTCTATCTCAAACCTCAAACCAAATTTGAGAAATAATTCTGTAAAGACGGTCAATTTTGAAATTTTAAAGTCCCGAGATATAGAGATTTTAAGTTTAGGTGTTAAGAAGAATGTAAAATGAGTTATTAATAATGCACATAAGCATCCACAGACATTTATTCGCATCCATACTGTTGATTTAGGGGTTTTGAAACGATCAGAATTTTATTTCTGAATATCTGAGATCAAACTTGCGATTTCCCGAGGATTATATAAATGAACTCCCTTATAGAGCTATTTTGTTTGGATTTTATTTGCCCATTCTTTTAAATCTTTGTGTCTTATAATCTCCAAAGGTGCTAAAACAATGTTAAGGTTCATATCATTAAAAAAATATCAAATAAGTTAAAAACTAATTGGTAAATGAGTTAAAATCCTCTAATAATTTTTCAATTTTTATTAACGCTAAACTTTAGGGGGTTATTTCGCAAAAAATAAAAAAAAATGCCGTCCAAATAGTGCTATCAGATGGTAGACCGATCAGTAATACAATGAAATTAGCAATAAAACATTATGCAGTTTTTTTTTACGCCAGGCAAGATTTTTCGAGGGCGGTATCCTTAAGTTGAATGCTTATAAAGTGAGAAATTTGAATGTGAAAGAAGCGAATTTTAAGCCATATTTACTATATCTGTTTCTGATTAAATGTTATTGACACAAATGGATTAGTATAAAAACAGTTTGGATGTGAATATTGGGGTGTAGGAATACTTTTGTCCAGGGAGTATATAATTCAGCCATTTTAGATGATAATAGTCTATATAATAAGTAGTATATTAATATATTATCTCAAATATAATCGCACTCTCATCAAAAATTGATGATTTTTCGAATGATATCGATTATAACAGTAAGACAGACGCATTTAGAGATGTTATCTATCTCATGATTAATTAATGTGAGCCTAGATACCCAAAGAGCGTTCTGGCGAACAAATTGCGGCAGCCGTACAGGGCAAGCAAACGAAGCGCAGTTGTTTTTATATCTACCATATATTCCTTATATAGGTGGTACAATTTTACATCTAGTAAGCAATTTAACATTTGAATTTTTATTCTCACAAGCGCGCTTCGCTTGCTTGCGCTGCGCGGATGGCGGACACTTTGTGTCTGCCAAAGGCGTCCTGCGGGCGCCTAGGGTCACATGGATGAATTGTAAGGGAGATAACATCTCTAAATACGTCTGTTCAACTGTTAAAATCGATATCGCACGAATAACCACCAAATTTGTCAATTTTTAAAAATTTGATGCTTAATGATGACGTCATAACAAAGTGCTGAGTCATCATTTTTTAATGATAGTTGCATCATATGTGAGGTATATAATATGCACTTTCTTTCAAAATTTTAGCCTTCTATCACCTAAAATTGCTGAGTTATGATCGAAAAACTGAAATTTCTAATTCTAAAAAAGGTGACAATGACGTATTAATTCCATGATGAGTCAACATTTCCGTCTGAGCTCAGAACTTAGTGGAGCCATTGCCAAAAGACTCCCACATGCCAAAAATCAGCATTCTGGGCTAGGCAGTATCTTCAATCAATTCGTTACATATATATATATATATATATAAATATATATACAAGCGCGCTTCACTTGCTTGCGCTGCGCGGCTGGCGAACACTTTATATCCGCCGGAAGCGCCCTTTGGGCGCCTGTGGTCACATTGATTAGTTATATGGGAGATAACATCCCTAAATTTGTCTGTCCTACTGTTATATTTGATATTGCACGAAAAATCACCAAATTTGTCAATTTTTAAAATTTTGATGAGTAATGATAACGTCATAAAAAAGTGATGAGTCATCATTTTTTGATAATAGTTGCATCATATGTGAAGTATGTTAGTACACATATTCTTTTAAAATTTCAGCCTTCTATCTCCTATAATGGCTGAGTTATGCTCGAAAACTGTATTGCTTAACTTTTAAAAATGTGACAATGACGTCATAATTCCATGATGAGTTGACATTTTGCTCTGAGCTCAGAACTTAGTGGAGCCATTGACAAAAGACTCCCACATGCCAAAAATCAGCTTTCTTCACTAGGCAGTTTCTTCAATCAATTCGTTACAGAGATATATATACACAAGCTCGCTTCGCTTGCTTGCACTGCGCGGCTTGCAGACACTGCATGTCCGCAGATTTACCCAGTGGGCGCTTGGTGATATTAGGGAAACAATACGTCGCTTTCTTGTTTTATGCTAAATACGCTGGATTGTCATTTGTCTACGGTTAGATTAATGAAATCAGAACTGTAGCAGAAATTTTGTTTCGTGATAAATATAATTTACTTCGTATTAAGTCAACTAATCCTGAATGTAAGCTCAATTTGAATATACAAAGTTCGTATTGCTAAAGATTATTATACTTAAATAATCAATTCTAGTCCATGTCGTTTCAAGTTATTTTATGATCGAATTGATTGATCGTAGCATATAACACACTTTAATTGTTGTTACAATCAAATTATAGACTCAAAATAGCAGTATTCAATCATTTATATGAAATAGAATCGTGTGAATGGCGTTATAAAAGGCTGATAATTGATTTGTTCTCACATAAACCAATGAATTTCAATCACAAATAGTTCTTTGATTGTATGCATAAGTCACTACTATTTTATTCCAATGTATTTGCATTATAAAATAATCGAATTTGATTGGTCAGCACATTTTGTCACCTATCTCGGCGAGGTGTAAACATTTCGCTTAGATCTTCGAACTTAATCCTAGATTCATCATTTGACACTTACATGCCAATTTTAGTATCTCTACGACTTGCCAATTCTTCAATCAATTCGGACAAACAAACAAACAAACAAATCATAGTGTTTTAACATATATGATATATATATATACACACCAGGGTATTATACAGCCTTCCAGAGATACGCTCCTAATCTAAAATTTCTAAATTTTCATACGCCTAAATTGCTAAATAACATTGTAATATTGAGTAAATTGGTTTTTCTGAATTTTGACGCTCCTAAACACTGCAGCTTGAAATCATGTCTAAAGGAGCGTCTCGCGCTCCTAGATAATTCCTTGATACACACATACACATTAATCGAGTTTTAATAGTAAAGATATATATATATATATGTATATATATATATACAACATTAAGGATACCGCCCTCGAAAAACATCGCCTGACATTAAAAAAAAAGGTGAAAGTTTTTATTGCTAATTCCATCGAATTATTGAGTAGTCTACCATCTAAACGTACTTGTTGGACGGTATTTATTTTGATATTTAAGAACTGAGCACCTAAAGCTCAGTCGTACTAGAAATCGGAAAGTTTTTCGCGGTTTTGCGGCGCATTCATCAAATATTTTCTAACTTATCTGATATTTTTTCAATTATATGAACCGCAAAATGGTTTTGGCCCCTTTAAATATTATAAAACAGAAGAATTTAGAAAAAGAGGCACTTAAAATCCAATCAAAAATATCTTTATGAGTGACTTCATTTCTAAAATGCTCGGGAAATGGCCGTTGTGATATTAGCTATTGTGTATAGAAAAGAATTCTGAACAGTTTAAAAAAAAATTTGTTCAGATCCGACCATTAGTTCGTAAGTTAATGTATATTGTAGGTAAAGTTCGGACATCAAACCTCTCTATGGCCCCGAAAGTGCTCGATGTCAATGCTTGAAAACTATTGAAGATATATAATCTATTATAGTCTTAATAGAAAGGATATATATGATAATATATAGGTTCCTCAAACATCTCTTTGTCTAAAAGTAAATATTTCTTGACTTATCATCGATTTTATTGTACTACAAATTCTATGGAGAACTTTGAATATATTAGAAAATGGCGAATCTTGTCATGAAATAAGTAGCTATTATACTCAAAAAACAATGCAATAGTCACTAGCAATGTATACAGAAATTTTGAAGCACTCAACATGATTATTTTGGAAGTTCAAAGCATTTATCTCCAAAATTCGGTCAAAGCCCCCCATTTATGGTCCAAAAACAGATTCCTCCATATCTCGGGAAATATACACCCAAATTCTTAGCTCTCAATTCCTAATATACTTTTCAAGAAGGTATATATCTGATTCTTAAATAATCAGTGTACTACATGGAATGGAATGCTAAGTTCCAAATTTTTATCACGTGATGACGTAGCATTTTTCGAAAATCCTAACTTGAAAACTAAAAGTCGTTGACTCTCGCTCTAACTTCCTAATATACTTTTTAGAAGCTCTTTATTCATTCTAAACCGATGAATTTTACTTTGTAGTGCTAGGAATATGAATTATATTCCCTATTTGGTTCAAAATTTACGGGGTTAGAGGCCTCAAGTAATTTGTGAATTTTCAGTATAATTTTGCTATTTTCACCAAAATCTGTTGGAATACATCTAATTAATTAGTATACATGCGATTAAATGCCAATGTATGCTTTTATTTATCGTTAATACCTCATTTTACATCGTTCTTAACATCAAAACTTCAAATCCCTATATCTCGGGACTTTAAAATTCCAAAATTGACCGTCTTTCAAAAATTTTAACTCAAAATTACTTTGAGATAGAGGTTTGAAAATTTAAGGATTGTTCTATATCATTAGGCGATGAGCGTAGGACCACTCGATTTTCGATATCTTATAAATTTGTGATTTTATTGCTGATTTCCAAAGAAAATCGGGCTTTTTTCGACGTTTTTTGGCGAATTTTTTTCAAACCCCTATAAAATTAACAATTTTGGTTATTTTAACTTTCTTTTGTTTCCATGCGATTGCAAATTTTATAGACTATATATGAATAAATTTTCGAAGCATTTGATCCAAACATGTGTTTCAAAAAAATCACAGAGTGGAGGAGAGCTTACCATTAAGATGTGCTAGGGAAAAACGGGAAAAAACGGACTTTGAGACGCTGTAACTCAAAAAATAGGAATGCGAACCAAAAACTGTTTAGCATGTCTCAATATTTTTTAATTGCACTACCTGTCCACGCTTAACATCTTATATATCTCTATTCTTGGTATATGCTGTAATCCAAACCTATGGATTTTTCAAGGGCGGTATCCTTAATCGAGTTTTAATAGTAAGGATGCATTGAGTCAGGTATAATATTCTTTATCAGTCAATAAATTAAAAGCCAACTATAATGTTAAATCCCTGGATTCTGATTGGCTATACATTTTGAAACTTTTTGTGAAGAGGTGTGAAATATTTTCACAACCTAGGTTAAATCTCCACGAATGATATTTCTTCCAACATTTTGATAACTATCGATCTTAGTTTACACGTATATATTGATGAAACATACCTGTTCTAGAGAGGGATAAAAGGAAAATGAATAAAAAATTACACAATTTTATTATAGAGCCTGGGTTGGAATCAACGTATACCAGGAACGTAATGATTTTCGTTTGTGTTTTTGATGCTGTTTGTAATAATTCTTCCGTCTAACTAATCCTATTCACGACAGAGCTCCATTTCTGAATATTCTTTTTTGTTTAAATAGTCGATTATGTTCAATTGTTCAAAATGAAAACATCGCCATTATATTTAATTTAGCAATCTAATTATAATGAATATTTCTCTAATTATAATTACGACAATATACATGCTATTGACGTAAGATTAATGTGCTCCAGATCATAATATAGGGAGGAAAAAGTCAAAGAATGGTCGAATTTAGCTTAGCGAGCGATCAATTGGAGGTTCTTGGGACTTGCCGCAAGAAGATATTAACCTCTAACATTCATCTTGATGATACTTTAGATGCTTTTACGGTAGGAGTACACATATTACTGTTTTACGATCATTTGAATGGAAATATGCATTTATGGTTGAGAAATATAGGGTTGGATTTCCTCAGTCCCCTCATTTCCTTTGATATTACGATATGATGCAAATATATTATTACCACTTATTCTTTAAGCTGCATGAAAAATTGATATTATCAACAGATAACTTCATTCTGAATTTGAGGTCATAAACGTTGAAAATATAGCCGCCTGGAACATCCATTTAATAAGCTATTTGCAACATTTCGAAATCCATATCAGCAGGGCCGGCGACAGAATTTAACCCCTCCATCTCTTACCCGCTTCTCTTGACGTTTTTGCGGACCTGATTTATGAACATAGGACATAGACTTTATTTTGAAATATTTAGTAATTGAAATAGAGCAATTTCTATAATTCCATATTTTATATCGTGGTGAAGGAATTAGATTAAATAATAAGGTTTCAAACAATGGAATAAATTAATGACAATTTATTAATGACAGAATCCTTTGTTTGCTAAGTGTGATATTGATCATAGCAATTATTCTATTAGTGAAAACTGAAACAAAGGAATTCATATTGTGATACAAGCTTATTATGTACATACAAGACACAATTACAATGGACATCTTAAATCCTAAAGAAACTATTACATGCCGACCTGGGGCCCCTATTTACCCCGGGGCCCCTATTTACCACGGGCCCCCCGGTTTTACCCCAAGCTACCCCCCCTGTCGCCGGCCCTGCATATCAGTACAACTTGTAGTATTTAGAATAAGTTGTATCATGCATAATGGCCTCTAAAGAGTTGAGAGGGACGAAGCTAATTATACTGTAGGTGGACCAAGTTGTCATTCTCGGAGGACATCAGTTTCCGATCGTTTTATCCTCCTCAGGGATGCTGCGTTCATGTTCACCGCGGTGTGTCTGAAAGTTACATTCGTGCACTTGAGTAGGTACCATTTCTCCTCGCCGTGATCAAATCCCATAAACTCATGAATGGCTCCATGTGATGGTTCGTCCACAAATCCAAATTGAGATGAATTGAACAGCTATCATAGACGAAATGATCAACCTACTCATCTAAACAAACTGAACCAACTGAACCGACTAAACTGAAAGAACGCAGGTCAGCTCGTGAACGAAGTAAACTAACGCTAGGGGAGTTGAAATTAGGAGGTCAACGTGAACACACTGAACGTGCTCAATTTGAGATGAACTGAATTGCGTTTGTTAAGTCGGTTTTTGTGAAAACATTAGGGACCAGCCTTCGTACAGAAAGTTTTAATGGTCTCAACTATTTTCAAAAATTTCTCGGAACCGGTAGATTTTAGGTCATCAACATATACAAGCGGGCATCGTTTGCTTGCGCTGCGCGACTGCGCTGCGCGACTTTGTGTCCGCCAGAGGAGCCCTTCGCCTGGAATCACATTGACTAATTTAAAGGGAGACAGCATCTCTAAATGCGCCTGTACTACTTTTATAAACGATTTCGCACGAAAAATCACCAAATTTGTCAATTTTTTAAATTATGTTGCGTAATGATGACGTTATAACGGGGTGATGAGTCATCATTTTTTGATGATAGTTGTGTTATATGTGATATACAGGGTGTCAGATAATTATTTTCAAATTTTAATTTGATTATATGCGAAGAAGTAGATGATGCAGGCATATATCAATCATTTTATGTGTTCATTTATGATAATATATTAATAATCAATTTTATAACCATCTCCATCTATTAAGAGACGGCATCTTTTAGGCATAGAAGACCAGTAAGGCTCTAGGAATACAGGATCGATATTGCTCCAAATGTCATTAAGCTCACTTTTAAGGGCCAAAATGTTCTTTGGACTGCGTTTGGACAGTTCGTACTTGATCCAACCAAAGAGATTTTCTATTGGATTAACATCTGGACTTTGGCTTGGCCACTCTAACCTCCTATTAGGCATATTTTCGTTCATCCAAGCCTTTGTTGCCTTCGAGGTGTGCTTTGGATCGTTGTCCATAACCAAAACCCACTCTTTATTGTGAAATACTTTTGCTTGTGCTAATAAATGAACCTCCAATATCTTTGTAAATAGGGACGAGTCAAGATTTTGAGTGAATATGCATAAAGGAAATGTTCCTACGGACGAAAATGCAGCCCAGATGTGTATTTTCTGTGTATGTTTGCAAGTAGGTTGCAGGCGAATTTGACCTTTTTTGGTCCACATTCTGACACGACCTCTTGATAGCCATATAGAAGCTTCATCAGCAAAAATTGAGTGTTCCCATCTTCTTGACATATTGCACTTAGCCCATTCTACCCTATAAAGGCGATTCTTTTCGCTTAACATCGGAATTTTTACTGGATACGGCTTCGAGTACTCAAGGTTACGAAGACATCTGTGTACTGTATCTCGAGAGATAATCACTGGTGATTTTGATGTCAATGTTCGTATAGAGGTAGTAGGATCCAAGCTGATGGATTTCGCGACAAATTTCTTTATTTGAGGAATAAGTTTAGAGGGTCTACCTGCGCCTTTCTTGTGTTTAATCCCAACTCCTGATTTAATGCTAGAATTTACATTGTAAACAGTCCTGGTAGACACACCTACAAGTCGACTAATTTCTTCAATCGAGTGCTTTTTACCATCTAATAAGATTCGTATGTGAATGCGCTTTGATAATTGAGACATAATAGAACAAATTATCTAGCAAATAATTGTAAAAATATCAATAAATAAAAATCAATAAAAAAAGTCGCGTCATCATGATGACGTAACGATTTCAACCTAAAAATCAAATTGTCCACTTAAATGAATGATTTTAAATTTAGTCAAAGCCTACTTAGGTTCATTTCCACCAGCAAAATGCAGCTAGTCATAGTTGCTCTAGGTTCTGAAACCATGAATGATAAAACAATGTTTTGAAAATAATTATCTGACACCCTGTATTAATATACAGATTCTATTAAAATTTCAGCTTTCTATCACTTAAAAGGGCTGAGTTATGGTTGAAAAACTGGAATTTCTGATTTTAAAATAAGGTGACAATGACGTCATAATTCCATGATGAGTCAACATTTTCGTCTGAACTCAGAACTTGCCATAGCAAAAAGACAAAAATTAGCTTCCTCTACTTGATAGTTTCTTCAATCAATTCGTTACAGATATATAGTATATACGTATATATATACAAGCGCGCTTCGCTTGCTTGCGTTTTGCGGCTGGCGGACACTTTGTGTCCGCCGGATGCGCCTGACATCATAATTCCATGATGAGTCGGAATTTTCGTCTGAGCTCAGAACTTAGCGGAGCTATAGCCAAAAGACACCCAATTGCCAAAAATCAGCTTTCTGTGCTTGGTTTCTTCAATCAATTCGTTGCATATACAAGTATATACAGTCGACTCCGCTTAATAGGGCCACATCGGTCAGAGGACATTTTGCCCCGATTAAACGGAGAACCCTATTAACCGAAAATATTTTGTATTAGCTTATATGTGTGAGAGCTATTCCGGTCCTGCCAAAAGTGGCCCGATTAAGAGGTTGACCCGATTAAACAGTGGCCCTATTATGCGGAGTCGACTGTATATATACATATACACTACAATACCGATTTACGAATTGTTTGGGAGCAAAAGTGTTCGTTAAATCGATATTTATTACCTATTTAAATCTGGTAGTATTTTATAAATTATGGGTGGGTTTAAAGAAATATTAAAAATAGCCGAACTAGCTTTAAACAAGTCAACCATGACTTTGAGATAAAACATGATACAGGATAAAACAATTGTCCTGCTAAATGAATACCTACCGTCTCGCTTTTCTCTTTACCTTGGTGGCAATTATGCAATTATTTTATCTGGAGCTCTTTGATTAATAACAGATATTTACGGACACCCACAAGCCACAACCACAAATTTCTAATCTGACCACAATTCTATTTACTTTGTTGTGTACTTCTGGTTTTATGTTGACCTTATTATACACTACACTTTGTATCGATTTACGAATTATTTCCAAATAACCCCCACAAAAATCTTGCTTCCTAGTAGTATAAATCGAATTTTATTTCTTCCCCTGATTTACTTACTTGTCTAATCAAATGGTATATAATATTATTGCGACGACAAAGAAGAGAAATTCACGGAGCTTAGGGGTTAAACAAGAGATTTATAAAAAACTAAAAACTGGGACAACACCATCAGAGATTGAAAAAGAATATGGACTTTCAAGAACTGCTATTTATTAGTGAACTCAAAAAATTTTCATGACCCAAGATAGAAGAATTCTTGAAAACTAACCCAGATTTGAAGGATAGAAAGACGATGAAAAGTAGTGCCAATCCTGAGCTGGAGAATGCTTTGCTGATGTTTTTTCAGCAACAACGTGCCTTAGGGAAACCTATCTCGGGTTGTCTTCTTAGGGAGAAGGCAAATATTAACAAGAAAAGCTAATAACAAAAGGAGTACTCGACCATGGTTATACTTACAACGATGACGCTGATTTAACTGATGGATTTGTTAATCGCTTTAAAGGGCGACATAGCATTCCTCAACTGAATTTTTATGGTGAAAAAGCAAGCGCGGACAAAGGTGCTGTAGGTCCATTATCAGAAAAATTTCAGGAATTGATTGTCAAAGAAAATCTGAGTATATAACAAATATACAACTGTGATGAGACTGGATTATGCTTGCGCTCAATCCCAACTACGACATTAGCTGGACCCGAGGTAAACAAAATCGAAGGAACCAGATTAGACAAATATCATGTCACTTTAATGCCATGTGCAAACGCATCTGGCACACACAAACTCCAATTAGTGTTCATTTACAAATACGAAAACCCTCGCGCATTAAAACGTGTTAATAAGAAGAACCTTCCAGTTAGTTACTATAATCAGGCCAAAGCATGGATGAACAATTTTATTTTTGACAGATGGTTTAATAGTGAATTTGTTCCTCTAGTGAGAAAGCATTTGAGGTCAATCGGAATAGATGGAAAAGCAATACTGGTCCTAGATAATGCTCCTGCACATCTGAAATTCCTAAAAGAAGCTAATGTTCATCATGTTGGTCCGGAATATAAAATTTTTTGTGTTTTTCTTCCTGCGAACACAACATCAATTCTTCAGCCGATGGACCAGGCAGTCTTAGATACCCTAAAGAGATATTGCAGGAAAAAGTTGATGTGTACAGCGTTAAATGAATTGAATGAGGAAAAAACAATGATTGAAGTAAAAAAGAACATAACAATAAGAGATGCTATTCATTGGGCTGCTGAAGCATGGTAAGATATTAGTCCTTATACAATATTTTCAAGTTGGAACAGCCTACTGCCAGAAAAGTGTATTATGGAAGTACCTGATCCCACAACAAGTGACGGCAACGAAGAAGAATTTCCACTAAAGAACTGGTTGGATTCAAGTTATGATGAACTCGATCCTGGCTTCCAGTTGATGAATGATGAAGAAATCCTCGAATTTTGCAAAGAAGAGAAAGCACCTGTAGAGGAGCCACTAGAAGAACTGATCCCCGTTCTGGATGTCTTGCCTATTTCTGAAGTTGTTCTTCTACTCCATGATATCATGTTTACTCTGGAGAATGACGTCAATAGCACCAAGCATGAACTTTTGATGTTCCGGGGAGTTTTAAACAGAGGGCGGCTTTGAAAATGTAGCGGTATTGCTGAATTTACTTTTCTCTCTAGATTGATTCATACGAATTTACTTACAGAACTTAGTTGGTATCATTACCCATTGCATTATACAGTAGAACCTACTATAACGGCCACTCTATATAACGGTCACCTGTACATAGCGGCCACTTTCAATAAGTCTCCATATGACCTCCCTTAGTATAATCAACCTGTGTATAGCGGCCACCGGCACATAACGGCGATTTTGGCTAGTCCCTTCGGTGGCCGTTTTGAAAGGTTCCACTGTAGTTCTTTAAATCGATATTTAATATCCATTGAATCAATATTTTGTGTTCGTTAAATCGATATTTTATTTTCATTAAACGGCCTCTGAAAATCACAAAATTTGTCACAAATATAACCTATTTCGCAACCATATGGTGACTAATCTAAATTTTCACAACGGATATGGGTACTTTGACGCCAATATATTTGCATTATAAAATAATCAAATCTGATTGGTCAGCACATTTTGTCACCTATCTCGGTGCGGTGTGAAGATTTCGCTTTGATCTTCGAACTCCATTCTAGTTTCATTATTACTTACCTGTGTGCCAAATTTTACGTTTCTAGCACCTCCCAGTTCCTCAATCAATTCGCACAATTAAAAAAAAAACCCATTGCGTTTTAATATATAAGATACTGATAATTTAGATATAATCCAAACAAATTTTGGTGAATATAGCAAAGGTATAGTGAAAATCCCTAATTTCCTTGAGGCTCCTAATCCCGAGTATTTTGAACCAATTGGGAATGATAATTTAAGACTGAATTATCATTCCCAATTGGTTCAAGTCCCGAGATGGGAATATCTCACGCTTTATCATCGATTTCGAAAATTGCACTCTTTAAATTTGCAATGAAATTGGAAAAACATTTATACAGCTTAAAAATAGTCAAAATCTGAATTTGAATGCTTTTCTTTTTAATTATCCCATTATTTATCATTATCACTTAATCTTTTAGAATCTTGACTAGTAAAACAAATATTTTATTAAACAAAGAGTGTCAGTTTGACTTTAAATCTAAATGGCTGGGGCTTTTGATTATAGTCTTGAAAGTGCTGTCTCTAATCCCCCGAACGTTTTGAAATGGAAACTGTCAGAACCTGATTCTTTGGTGTATTCCAATGGAATTTACTACATTCTTAATGGTGCAACTAAGAATATTGAACTTTTATCTTCTTCTGGTGAAATATTAAACGAAATATCACAATTTTCTTATCCTTGGGGAATTTCTATTTCATTAGAATATTTGTTCGTTTCAGATGTAATGCGTAATGACATACAAATATTTACGCTTTCGGGTATTTATGTTAAATCCTTAGGTAAGCTTGGCAACTCAATTGGTGAATTTGATAATCCAGCCGGAATATTTTATTCAGAGGTTGCTAAAAAATTATTTGTAGCAGATTGCTACAATAATAGAATTCAAGTATCAACCGGCGAATTCAAATTTAATAACACTATTGGAGATAAATTGGTTTGTTTTCCAAAAGATGTATGTTTAAATTCATCTTTGCAGGTTGTAATTCTAGATGAAAGCCCCAAATGTTTGAAAATCTTTAATTTGGCTGGGGATTTAATGATCCAATTTGCAACTCTTGGAAAAGAAATCGGGAATCCCTGGAGTATATCGGTTTGTCATTCACATATATTTATAACTGATGATGAAATTCCTGGTTTCCTGGTTTATACAGAAGAGGGTAATTGTGTTGGGAGATATGGGTCTATAGGAGATAAACCTGGAGATTTTGCTACAAACTCCCCCACTGGTATCTATTTTAATAATGAGGAAAATTCAATATTTATTTGTGATAAATATAATGATCGTATTCAAGTATTTCATCTTTCTTCGTTTAACTTTCCTCTCTCTTTGACAGAGAAATTTTGATTTTATATTTCTTTCTTTGGGAATGCATTGCATTATTTGAGAAATGTATATATATATCGTTATTTTTGGATTTCAAAATCAGATTTTCAGTAGCTGTCGTGAGTTTAATGAATCGGCCTCAATGGAGAGACCCATTTAGTATTATTTATGATGCAAAGCAATATGGTGTTCCAATACTTTTGGCCAGGTAGTGTAACTGTGCAATTTTATGCGATAGAAAGCTGACATTTTAATGAAATATATATATTAATATTCTTCACATATGATACAACTCTCATCAAAAATTGATGACTCATCACTCTGTTATGACGTTATCATTTCGCATCAAACATTGATACATTTTGTGATCTTTCGAGTAATATCGGTTATGACAGTAAGACAGACGTATTTAGAGAAATGTTGTCTACCTTATAATCAATTAATGTGAGCAAACAAAAAGTGTCTGCCAGCTGCGCAGCACCAACAAGCGAAAAGTGCTTGTGAATTTTTAAAACAGGTGAGAAAATTGACTAAATTTCCTCAAAAAGTGCTTGTTACGCAATATGATGGTGAAAATATGCACTTTGATTGCGTATTCGGGTACTCTGATATGTGTTTTATATATGGTAGTAATTCATTTTTAAGGATACCGCCCTCGAAAAACCTTGCCTGGCGTAAAAAAAAACAGCAAAATTTTTTATTACTAATTTCATTGTATTACTGATCGGTCTACCATCTGATAGTACTATTTGGACGGTATTTATTTTGATTTTTGTGAGTTAACCCCTAAAGTTTGGCATTAATAAAAATCGAAAAATTATTGGAGGTTTTTGACTCATTTACCAATTAGTTTTTAACTTATTTGATATTTTTTTAATGATATGGACCTTAACATTGTTTTGGCACCTTTGGAGATTATATAACACAAATATTTAAAAGAATGGGCGAATAAAATCCAAACAAAATAGTTCTATAAGGGAGTTCATTTATATAATGCTCGGGAAATCGCAAGTTTGATCTCAGATATTTAGCGATCACTGGGTCAGAAATAAAATTCTTATCGTTTCAAAAAAAATTTGTTCGGATCCGACCATTTGTTCTTGAGATATCGCTTATTATAGGTAAAGTTCGGGCATAATATCTCTCTATGGTTCCGAAAGAGGGCGATGTCGTATCTTAAAAACTATTGAAGATATATAATCTATTATATTGTTAGCTAAAAGGATATATGCGAAAATATATAGGTTCCTCGAACATTCCTTTGTCAAAAAATTAATAATTCTCGACTTATCATTGATTTATTTGTAATACAAATTCTATGGAAAACTTTGAGTATATTAGAAAATGGCGAATCTAATCATTAAAATGTTTCCAAATGTGGCTATTATGCTAAATAATAAATACACTTGTCGTTAATAAGGTGTGCAGAAAAATTGGAGAACTTTTGATAATTATTTTGAAAGTTCTGGCCTTGGACCTCGCAGATTCGGTCAAAAACCCCCCATTTAGGGTCCAAAAAGAGATATCTCTCTATCTCTGTAAACATAAGTCCAAATTCTTAGTTCTCACTTCCTAATATACTTTTTATGAGTGTACATATATGATTTTTTGATAATAATTGCACTACACCCTATGGAATGAAAAGTTTTAGATTTTTGTCATATGATGACGTAGCATTTTTCGAAAATCCTAACTTTGAAACTAAAAGTCGTAGACTTTCGCTCTAACTTCCTAATATACTTTTCGGAAGCTTTTTAACCCTTGAAAGCATTTGGGATTTTTCTATTTATACTAGTAACCCCAAACTTGTATGGCTTCCCCATTGAAAATGGCTTAAACCGGAAATGACGCAACACATTCCTGTGGCAAGCGTGGGTTAACCATTCTAAACTGATAGATTATACCTCGTAGTGCTAGGAATATGAATTATTATTCACAATTATCCCAAAAATATTCGGGGTTAGGGGCCTCAAGAAATTTGTGGATTTTCAGGGTACTCTTGCTATTTTTTCTAAATATTTGGTTCAAATATACCTAAATCAACAGTATAAATGAGAATAATTGTCTGTGAATACTTTTGTTCATTATTAATAACTCATTCTACATTCTTCTTGACATCTAAACTAAAAATCTCTATATCTCGGGACTTTAATATTTCAAAATTGACCGTCTTTACAGAATTTTAACTCAAAATTGGTTTGAGATAGAGGTTTGAAAATTTCAAGAGCTGTTTCACATTATTTGGCGATGAACGTAGAACGCATTTTTTCGATATCTTCTAACTTGGTGATTTTATTCCTGATTTCCCAAAAAAAGCAGACATTTTTGGCCCTTTTTTGGCCCTTTTTTTTCGAACACCGATCAAATTTACAATTTTTGTCATTTTAACTTTCTTCTGGTGCTATGAAGTTGCAAATATGGTAGACTATCTATGATTTGATTTTGGAAGCATTTGATTCCTTGGTATGTCCTAAACAATTCCTTGAGTGCCCGAATTTCTACCATTAAGATGTGTGAGCGGAAAACGAAAAAAGCAGACTTTGAGACACTGTACCTCAAAAACTTGAATTGAGAATCAAAAACGGGTTGGAATTTGCCAGTATTTCTTGATGGAGATACCTCCCCACGCTTAACATCTCTTATAACTCTACTTTCATCGTATACTGTAAACCAAATCTTATGTTTTTTCGAGGGCGGTATCCTTAAGTTCTATCGTGCTTAAGAAAAACTTTGGTTCATGTTGTGAAATCTTCCTAAGACCAATTCCAGGTCAATTCATCCATTCATTTCACTAACATCAACCGATTTGCCTGAAAGTTGGTGGCACGTAATCTCTTAAATACTTATTGAACTTGTGTAAGTTTCAAATCGTTTGGTCCAGCTTTAACATCATTAATTTTGGACCAATCGGGCATAAAATGACAAATCTGTATACCCTGCATGGACAAAAGTATTTGTACAACCCAAAATTTACCATATAAATAGTTATAATACTAAGCTATTTAGCAAGTCGAGGACATTTAATTTGGAAGATACAAGCTTTATTTAACTTCAAATTCAAATTTTCCACATTCGAATTACTCAATCTATAATCGTTCCATTCGATTACTCACTCAAAAGGTTAAACATTTTCAAACTCGGCTACCTCGTACCACCAATACCATCATATACAATGGATAACTCGTGATATGCGCCATATGTTTGCAAATGTTTGTAAAGTGAGTAATTTGAATGTGATAGAAACGAATTATTAACGATTTACCGTATCTGTTACTGATTAAATATTACTAGTGTTATTTTAGCGGACTATTCAGCGGCGGATTCGCATGTCATGTTCAAACATGAACAACTCAGTAAGTAGAGAGAAAATCTATTTATACCATCTTCTAGAGGAGCATTGGTGTATTCATATTTGATATGTGAAATTTTAATATCCAGCATAATGAGTAAGCAGTGACACTTTTAGTCCGTATCTGGTGGAATACTTCAGTAAGTATGAAGGCTAGCAATTTACCATTTAACTACATGAAGATTAGCTTTGATGCACCCCTGAGTCTCATTTTCGGGAATAAATTTCTAATGGAAGAGCCAAAATTTGTATTCAATAGTTTGGCAATAGACATAAACTTCAGAATGGTATCAAACTACTTGCTAATAAGCTTATCAGGTAATTTCGTTTCACTATAATGAATGTAACATTTATTTACGACGCGGCTTTGATAAATCATGAATACTAAAGTGCAATTGTAAAGTTACCATCTTTGATATGCTTAGAATAACTCTGACATTAATAAAATCAATTCTATTGAGTTTCTGGACTCTGCTATTGACTAATTAAGATGTGCAAGTATAGCACTCTCCCAGTGTTGTTATTTTAATATACTTTCATTTGAGCGAGTAAATCGTATAATTTCCATTATTAGAAGTGTAATCCGCATGTGTGGAATACTTCTTTCGAATCGCCATCTGTATATTGGATCAATATATGATGAATCTATCAATAGACATATTGATTTATGAAAAATAGGAACTTTTTGTGTGGTACATTCTTTAGAAATGTGCGTTGGACGTACTCTACCTTCCAGGTTATGACAACAAAAGAAAATGAATTTATTGGCAATTTTCAAATAAAATATCTCGTTCTACAAGATCTGAATCAGTGATAATATCGGTAGTGTCACTATCAATATTCTCTCTGATTAGTGAGACAGAAAAGGCACTCCGTTTTTTAAATCAGATAATCTCTGACGCAACCTAGGTACAAATTTGAGATTTGTTTTTTCATTTTTAGCTGCATTATTTTTCTTTTCTTTTCTAACAACGGTTGGCTTCCAAACAAGATTTCTCATTCAGAAGTAAATCCAAAAAAAAAATGGATTTACACTTCTCATAAATTATGTTAAAATGTTTCCCAAATGGGGATTTATCGCGATAGGTCATTTTAGACAAAAAAATTTCTATTCAATACTATCCTCGGGTTCAACATATTCATCATCAAAACTTTCACTATAACTAATAAGTCGCCCTGTAACATTGATATATTTTCCCATTCACCCAAAGCAAAATAAAATTTCCCATTTGAAATAAATACTAGGGGGATTTATTGCATCGTCAAGATTCTCGATCACTTTTAGAGTAGTTATTTCAACGTCCAAGCAATCAAGTTCAAGATCTTGATTTGATTGTGGGATATCTAACATGGAGGTTCATTTATGACAACTATGACTATCATTATCTCCACTCTTAGATAGCTTACCAATTCTAACAAGATCTGCACACCCTTGATATAACACCTTATCATCGGACTTGTTCAATTCACCCTTAAATGGCATCTCAGTAGCTACTAAGTCTTTTATGTTACCACGATTCTTCATCTCTCTGTTGACTCCGTGCATCGATATGCACATTTTCGCCATAAAGAGAATTGCTTGCTCTCCGGTTTTCCTTATGTAGTGTTGAATTGAATGATGTAAGACTCTCCGTATTGTTAATATTTTCTGACTTGGAATTATGGAAGCAGTCAGAAGAAAAGCGAACGATATGGGAAATTCGAATTGTAAAATACAAAATGCGAGATGTGGAATGCGAAAAAATGTATTAAACTTCAAGTTTGAATAATGTTAGTTAGATGGTAAAAAATAAGATTTATATAAGAATTAGGCTGGAGTGAAAGGAAAAATGAGGAATATTTAATTATCCCTACTATTAAAACTCGGTTAATGTGTATATGTGTATATATATATACAGTCGACTCCGCTTAATAAGGTCACTGTTTAATCGGGTCAGCCGTTTAATTGAGCCACTTTTGGTAGGACCGGAATAGCTCTCACAAATAGAAGCTAATACAAAATATTTTCGGTTAATAGGGTTCTCCGCTTAGTCGGGGCAAAATGTCCTCTGACCGATGTGACCCTATTAAGCGGAGTCGACTGTATATATATATATATATATATATATATATTAGGGTGCTCCAAGAAATTCCAAAGTTTGAATCTTATGATGCACACTCTTTAAATAGTTTACCTTGATCACCAAGTATTCACCATAAAATTTTCATGCAATTTGGAGATGGCTTAGTGGTCGCGCAAGGTAGCCTCCCCTTCGTGCTAATTTATGTTGGGATATGTCTGGGTTGAGGCCAGAAGTTGTAAAAAGCGTACTTCTGACATTTAAATAAACTAGTAGCTTGATTTTTGTAATATTTGAGGGTGGTTTTATTCAGCTAATAATACATTTTAATAACCTAAAATCTACCGGTTCCGAGATATTGGTAGAAACAACTGGGACCATTAATAATTTCAAGTATGAAGGCTGGTCCCAACTGTTTTCACCAATATCTCGGAACCGGTAGATTTTAGGTTATTAAAGTGTACTATTAGCTGATATAAAACCACCCTCAAATATCACAAAAATCAAGCTACTAATATATACAAATGTCAGAAGTAGGCTTTTTACAACTTCTGGCCTCAACCCGGACATATTCCATTATAAATTAGCACGAGGGGGAAGCTACCTTGCGCAATCACTAAACCATCTCCAAATTGCATGACAATTTAATGATGAATACTTGGTGATCAAGGTAAACCATTTGAAGAGTGTGCATTATAAGATTCAAACTTTGGAATTTCTTGGAGCACCCTAATATATATATATATACACTGCCTGAACAAAAGTATTCGTACACCCCATAATTCCTCATAAAAATAGTTACAATACTGGTTTATTTAGCGAGTCAAGGTATTTAATTGGTAAGAGATACACTTAATTTGACTTCAAATTCGAAGTCTCTACATTCAAATTTCCCACTTTATAAGTTTTCAACTTAATTGTTCTTCTTCAAGATTTAGTATTTTCAGTATTTGCTTTCCTATGCCACATGTCACGAGTGATCACCATTGTATATGATGGCATTGGTCGTATGAAGTGGCACATTATGAAAATTTTTAACCTTGTGGGAGTGTAAACAAGTTGAAAGATTAAAAAGTGGGTAATTCGAAAATGGAGAATTGGAATTTGAAGTTAAATTAAGCGTATCTCTTACCAATTAAATACCTTGACTCGATAAATAAATCAGTATTATAACTATTTGATGGGAAATTATAGGGTGTACGAATACTTTTGTTCAGGCAGTGTATATATATATATCAAGGTTGAAACCGATTGAACCGAATATCAGTATTCATGAATAGTTCCTGAACCGAATGCGAATACTGTTAATATTCGGTACTCTAACGGTTAGAGTACCGAAATTATCAGTATTTGTATTCTGTTAGAGTCTAACCGAATACAAATACTGATATTATTCGGTACTTTATAAATTCTAATGCTGCGCAGCTGAAATAAATAATATTTATTAGAGGACTGTGAATTGTTATAGTACTATATGTTGACCTATTTTACAGATAGTGACTGGATATGAGAGGTAAATTAGTTAGAAAATATATTATAACCAAGGTTGAAACCGATTTAACCGGATATAAATATTCATGAATATTCCCTAACCAAATACGAATACTGATAATATTCGGTTAGTTCAACCGAATACGAATACTGATATTCGGTCACTCTAACCGAATGTGAATACTGATATTCGGTTCCCAACCGAATATCAACTATTTGCCAAATCGTTTTTGGTCTAACCGAATATTGAACTATTCGATTGCAACCTTGATATATATAGGGCATTAGTCGATCCTCAAAAGAAGGATCTAGATCCAGATCCCCATCCTAACTTATAAAAGCATCTTCGAACCGATAACGATCCTAATTTTATAAAAGGATCTTCGATCCAATCACGATCTCCAAAAGATCCTTTCAATAATAGTCAGAGGAATATCATTTTTAGTAGAGCTCCTGGAAGGAGATGCCTTATGGCATGGACAGCGTGGAATGTCCGTCCGTCTGCGGCAGCCTGGGGCGTACTTAGTGCTTAAGTTAGTTTTCAAATCATAAAACACATTAAAAAACTATATTTAATCAACATAAATTTCAACACTTTCACCTCCAACTTGGGGATTAAAAAGAAAAGGATCGGATCGAATGCATTGAAAGTTTCGATCAGATGCCGATCCCGATCCTACTTTTAAAAAGGATCGTCGATCCGATCCTGATCATCAAAAAAAGGATTGCGATCCGGATCTTTCGATCATGGATCGAAAGATTCTAATGCCATATATATATAAATATCTGCAACGAATTGATTGAAGAAACTGCCATGCACATAGAGCTGATTTTTTGCACGTGGGAGTCTTTTGGCTATGGCTCCAATAGATTCTGACCTCAGAACATAATGTCGACTCATCATGGAAATATGACGTCATTATCACCATTAGAATTTTTAGTTTTTAACTATAATTCAGCCATTTTAGTTATTTGAAGTCTTAAATTTTAATAGAATGTTTATATTAATATACATCAAATATGATACAACTCTCAACAAAAATGATGACTCATCACTATTATGACGTAATGATTGCGTATCAAAAATAGAGAAATTTCAAATTTTGTGATTTTTCGAGTGTAATCGATTATAACAGTAAGATGAACCTACTTAGAGAGATGTTATCTACCTTATAATCAATGTGGCCCGGCACCCAAAGCAGTGCATGCAAGCGAAGCGGGCTTGTTTATGTGCATCTAATCGTACTTGTTGGACAGTATTTCTTTCGATTTTTATGAGTTGACCCCTTAAAGTTTAGTATACTAAAAATTGAAAAATTGTCGGGGGTTTTTCGGCGCATTCATCAATTAGTTTCTTACTTATTTGATATTTATTTAAAGCTATGGACCTCACAATTGTTTAGGCCACTTTAGAGATTATAAACCACAAAAATTTATTCAAAAAAGGATTTAAAATCCAATCAAAATAGTTCTATGAGGGAGTTCATTTTTAAAATGTTCGGGAAATGGCCGCTGTGATATTAGCTATTGTTCTAAAATAGAATTCTGATTATATTTTTTTAAAATTGTTCACCATTTGCCCGTAAGTTAGCGTATATTATAGGTACAGTTCGGACATTATACCTCTCTATGGTCCGGGAAAAGGTCGATGTCAAATCTTAAAAACTATTTAAGATATATAGTCAATTATTTTCTTAAATGAAAGTATATATATGATTCTTTGATAATAATCGTACAACGTCCTATGTAATGTTAAGTTTTTTTTTTACATTTTTATCACGTGATGACGTAACATTTTTCGAAAATCCTAACTTGAAAACTAAAAGTCGTCGACTCTCGCTCTAACTTCCTAATATACTTTTTAGAAGCTCTTTATTCATTCTAAACCGATGGATTCTATTTTGCAGTAGAGTATTAATTATATTTCCCAATTGATTCAAAATATTCGAGGGTTAGGGGTCTCAAGAAAATTTGTGGATTTTCACTATGCTTTTGATATTTTGACGAAAATTTGTTAGAATATATCAAAATTCATCAGTATAAATGCGATTAAATGCCCATGAATGCTTTTATTTATCCTTAATAGCTCAATTTTACACCATTCTTAACATTAAAACTTTAAATCCCTATATCCCGGGACTTTAAAATTTCAAAATTGACCGTCTTTAAAACAAAAAGAGTCAAAATTGGTTTGAGATAGAAGGCTGAAATTAGTTGTTCATTATCATTGTGCAATACACGTAGGACCACTCGATTTTCGAGATCTTATAAATTGCTGATTTTATTGCTGATTTCCAAAAAAACTGGCATTTTCCCCGTTTTTGGCAATTTTTTCAAACCCGTATAAAATTAGAAATTTTGGTTATTTTAACTTTTGTCCCATGCGATAGTAAATATGATAAACAAAAAAATGGAGGATTGTCTACCATTAGGATGTGCTAGCGAAAAACGGAAAAATCAACTTTGAGACGCTGTAACTCAAAAACTAGAAATGCGAACCAAAAACGGTTTGGCATGCCTCAATATTTTTTAATTGCACTACGTGCCCACGTTTAACATCTTATATATCTCTCAACTTAATATATGCTGTAAGCCAAACCTAAGGATTTTTAGCGGGCGGTATCCTTAAGAGCGTAAATACCTATGGATAATTGCTAAGTTTGTCTAAATCACACCCTAGTTGGTTACCAGTATGAAGTTTATGCCTATTGCCAAACTAGTAGATACTAATTTTGGCCCCCTGCCATTCAATCAGTTTTATGAATTTATTCTCAAAATGGACAACAGTGGTGCGCCAAAGACCATCTCTATGTGGTTAAAATGGCTAACAGCATTCATACTTGTGCTGTGATCAAATGATAGAGGAGGTATTGTAGTTGTCGAGATAACCTATTGAATCGTATATAGACCAGTGGCAATCCTAGGGAGGGAATTTTGCTGCGGATACAAAACCATGGCCCCTGTTCCTGGCCCGTGATATTAAGAATCGATTGCCCGGGGCTGGTCTCGGATTTTTGCCTCCCGGTGGGCTCTGCATTTTTGCCTCGGGGCTGACAGATTAAATTGCACCTGTTAATTCAGTTTACCTGAACGCAGGGTTGGATTTCGTTTTTTAGAACAACTGAGAGTCAAAAACGATGAAGTAACTCTACTATTGGCTAGTGGCTATTGGTAACTAAAAAATATTTCCTCATACTATTTTGTTGTCTCTTAAAATTTTCTCAAACTTTACAAGGATATTATTTTATGCATATGAAGCCATCTTCATGCAAAGTATTGAGTTCATAATAGGTAATACGTATATGAAAATGTGTGTACTGTTTGATTGGACATGTAGAGGTTATTTAATTTGGAATTGGTGTACTAACTTTATTCATGTAATGCGAAGATGACATATTTCATTCGTCGCTCTTCTTAGCTGTCAAATAACTTTCCCTTCTACTAGTTCCTTGATTTAAAGAATAGCATCGTCAACAAGGATAATATTTTCAGAATTAGTGTTGAAGGTTGTTGAAGAATATACCTTCACAAAAGATTTCCTCGATTGCATAAGCAGCTGTACTGATCATGATTGCTTTTTCATCATCTACTCTGGTTCAAGTAAATTCTTACTATTAAAACTCGATTAATGTGTATATGTTACAGTCAATGTGTAAATCAGTCAATTTGTAAATTGACTGAAATTTCCAGTCAATTTATAAATTGACTGATTCACTTAGGCAATTTACAAATTGACTAGAATTTTCAGGCAATTTACAAATTGACTGAATCATTGGTTAATTTATTTGACAGATTGACTGAATCATGAATTGAATTTATTGATATCAATATATTGCATTAACAGCTTATGACAACATTATGTTGAGTCCATAACGTTTACATATCGTTTCCATTCAGATCTTGTTGGGGCAAGTCATACTGGCGTGACACTTGCTATTACATTTAAGTCCAGCCTTGAAACATTTGCATTTGTTAGATTTGCATTGTTTGCCACTTTGTGTACAATTACACTTGAAAATCCTTGTCCACCACACTTAGACCCTTGTTGAACAGCTTGTCGCAGACCTATTTCTTTGTCTGTGGAGAAATCGTTCACACTGTACAGCGGATGGGGACACAAATCAAATTGATTTCGGCTGTAAGATCCTTTCAGGATTCCTGCACAGACTGCTATACGGTACATGTCATTTTCATTTCTGTCTAGAATTACACCCATGATGTTTCGAGGATCACCTCTACCGCGATCCACTAAAGGGATTGGAATAACTACATTGTCTCCAGAGTTTTCAGCAACCTGCTCAAGACGACTTCGTTTCAACATGCGTTCTCCTGAGCTATCTGTCCATCAGCTGCTCTCTTACGGTTGAGCTGAATGTTGTCATGCCGTATTTGGATTGCGGTTTCCTGAGACGAATGAGCAGATGAAGATGTGGGAGAAGTAGCATCTGAGGGATCAGGTGACGTGTCTTCTTGTGTAGGGAAATTTGGAAAAACTGGGGTCCGGTCACCTGAAGAGACTTGAGAGGGGTCAAATTGCTGATAAGCAATCATCAGATCGTCTTCGGACACAAGGCGTTCTAAGAATTCACTTGGAAGGGATGCTGAACGTAGTCCAACTTGTGCATCACGTCCAAACAGGGCCTTGAAAGGGGATTGTTTAATTCCAGAATGGTAACTGTTGTTCTTCAGCAGCACGTTTGGAAGTCAAAGGGCGTAATACGCAGTACTTTGTTAAGTGGTCTTGATAAACCATAATCCAGCGATACGATCCATTGCACATAGACTGCATGTCAATGAGGTCAATCTGAACACGGGAACCATAGTCTTTAGACAGAATTGGCTTCACAATAACACCCTTGGTAGTGGCACGCTTACGTTTCTGTTGACATTGAACACATAGAGATTTGTAGAGCTCAATGGAGTCACGAGTGATGTTTGCATATTTGTTCAAAGCTTTAGTCATCTTGTCTCGACCGCCATGGCCGCATGCAACATGGGCGCGTTTAATGATGTCGAACATATCATCTATGTGAGCAAAGTAAACAAGTTCTTGGGAGCCTCCACTTTGCTTTCGAATTAACTTCTCAACATCACCACACTGAAGAATTTCGTACCTGTAAAATATATAAAATATGTCAACTAATCGATGCCAGTGCCATGAATCGGGTTCTAAATGTGGAACCAATAATTATTGTTCACATACCTGCCAAGGATATAGTACTGCCTGTTAGACTTCTTTTCGGTGGCAGATGCAACTTTGATTTCTTCAAGCAACAAAAAATACTCGTCTTTTGTCATCAACGATGATTTTGTATCAGAGCTTTTTCGTTTCAACATCTCCTCACGGAAAGCAAGTTCTATAGTGTCCGCCATCTCAAAGAGTTATAAGGATTTCATATAGCATTGCCTTATATAGTCTTTGATTGGTTGTTGTTATTAAGAACACACTACTTTCAGTCAGGTTTCTCATATACATTACACTGAGCAACAGCATTTTTACATAAAGTATCCCGTTGACTTTTTCTAAGTAATGACTATCCTCTGAGGCCAAAAACACCATCCAATTGTGCCCATTACGTCCAGATCTTTTGATATTTGAATTTTCGGAGTTTGTCAAAAATCTCATCTTAGCTAATATTCTCAAGTTGTAACAGCATAATTTGTGGTCGAAATTATTACATTCACTATTGAACTCAATAGGACATACCATCAAGAAGTAGTTAATTAAGCTAGGTTTCCAATAATTATTGTGCATTTGTATATTTCAATAACATGTATTTATATTTTAGCGTAATTGCTTTATGGCAACTTCAAGGAGAAGAAAATGTTCTAATGACCCGGATAGTTTCTGCTATATTTGTGGGGAGTTAATATTCCCAAAACAGAAACGGGAAATAAATGATACTGTTCGAAATTTATACCATGCGTATTTGGGGATGCAGTTGGGCGACCAAGATAAAGATTGGGCACCACATATAGTTTGTCAGAAATGCTTCATTAATCTAATAACTGGTCACGTAGCAAGCTAAAGTCCTTGCCATTTGGAATTCCTATGATATGGAGGGAACCGACAAATCATATTGATGATTGCTATTTCTGTGTGGTCAAAACACTAGGTTTCAATCAAAAGAATAAATCGAGAATACAGTATCCCCTATACCTTCCGCAATAAGGCCGGTTCCGCATTGTGATGAAATCCTGGTTTCAGTTTTTGAAAAACCTCGACTAGAACCTGTAATAACTGATTGTTATAATTTTTACCTGATCCGGATCCAGAAAATAGTTATGATGTGGAGTCACCTGAGTACAGTAGAGATGAAGACTTTATCAATAAGAAATCACTTCAAACATTTAACCAGGAAGAGTTAAATGACTTGGTTCGTGACCTTGCTTTATCAAAGGCTGCTTCCGAGCTACTAGCATCTAGGCTTCACCAGAAGAATTTGTTGTCTCCACTCACCAAGATTTCATATTATCGTCATAGAGAGGAGGACTTCCTACCATATTTTGCTCAACGTGAAAATTGTGTCTACTGTTGTGACATTGAGGGTCTGTTGAAAGAACTTGGTCTGAAAACGTATGATGCTAACGAATGGAGACTCTTTATTGATAGCTCCAAAAGAAGTTTAAAAGTTGTTTACTTCATAATGGTAATTTGTTTGGTTCAATACCCCTTGCTCATTCTGTGACATTAAGAGAGAAATATGAGAATGTCAATCTTGTTTTACAACTAATTAACTACGATCAGCATAAGTGGATCATTTGTGTCGATCTAAAAATGGTTTGCTTCCTTCTCGGGCAACAAAGTGGGTACACAAAATATCCTTGTTTTTTGTGTATGTGGGATAGCAGAGCGAAGAATGAACATTGGGTTAGAAAAGAGTGGCCGAAAAGAGAAAATTTGATCGTTGGTAGTGCTAATGTGATTAATGAAGCACTGGTGGAGCGGGAAAAGATTGTTTTCCCACCTTTGCATATTAAACTCGGGTTAATTAAGCAATTTGTAAAAGCTCTTAACAAGGACGGATATTGTTTTAAATACCTTCGCTCACGATTCCACCGGCTGAGCGATGAAAAGGTCAAATCTGGTATCTTCAACGGGCCAGATATTCGAAAATTGATGATTGATCCGGAATTCACTTCGTTTATGATGGATACTGAGTATGATGCATGGCAAGCCTTTGTCTCGGTTGTGAAAGGCTTCTTAGGTAATAGAAGAGACTATAATTACGTGAATTTGGTCAATCGTTTGCTTGAAGGTTTTCATAAGTTGGGATTGTAATATGAGCATCAAAGTTGATTTTTTACATAGCCACTTGGATGCATTCCCAGCAAACCTTGGAGACGTCTCGGATGAGCAGGGTGAACGGTTTCATCAGGATATTCAAACGATGGAAGAGCGTTACCAAGGAAGGTATGACACAAAGATGTTGGCAGACTACTGTTGGAGCCTGAAGCGGGATTGTGTTGATGTTCAATACACGAGAAAATCTCATAAAAGGAAGTTCTTGGATTCCTAAATGTAGTTTCTCATGAATTTTCTAGAATAACACATGATATATGTCATTTTGTATGTAGAGGTATGTAGAAACAAGAAATATAGTATGTTAGAGCATATTTACACCTATAATTTTAATGTTGGGAACAGTAAATTTAATCACTTTAATTAATGTCAAAATGGATTTTTCTAAAACAGGTTATGTTCTATAATAAAAAATCCTTACTTGATGGCCATAAATGGATGCTTTTTTTAACCTCAGCGCAAAGAATTGTGTAAGAAATATCGGATAAACAAGTTTGTGTACGGAAAAAATATAATTCTGTAGACATGTGTTATCTATTGATTCTATTCATAATTTCTATTCATAAGTTATTCAGTCAATCTGTCAAATAAATTAACCAATGATTCAGTCAATTTGTAAATTGCCTGAAAATTCTAGTCAATTTGTAAATTGCCTAAGTGAATCAGTCAATTTATAAATTGACTGGAAATTTCAGTCAATTTACAAATTGACTGATTTTACACATTGACTGTAACATATATATATATATACAGTGCCCGGACAAAAGTATTCGACCACCACAGAAACTGCCATACGAATAGTGTTAAAGTGGGTCTATTCATAAAGGAATATGTTCTCAAACTGTAAGGAATACTCTATTTTTTATTTCAATTTCGTAAACTACACATTCTAATTACTCATAATTGATAGCCTCAGCTTAATTACTAACTGCCAAGTTAATAAATATCAACATTTGCTACTTGATGCTACTTGTCCCAAGTCACAGCCATTATATATGATGGCGTTTAGTGACACAAAGTGGCATAGGTTCATAATTTTCAACATAAGAATAGGTAATTGATTTGAAACTCTCAATTATGAGTAATTAGAATGTGTAGATTGCGAATTCGAACTAAAAAATAGAGTATTTTCTACTGTTTAGGGACATGTTCCTTTTTAAAAAGATCTAATTTAATACTATTTGTATGTAAGTTTTCGTGGTGGTCGAATACTTTTGTACGGGCATTGTATATACAGTCGACTCCGCTTAATAGGGCCACATCGGTCAGAGGACATTTTGCCCCGATTAAGCGGAGGACCCTATTAACCGAAAATATTTTGTATTAGCTTCTATGTGTGAGAGCTATTCCGGTCCAGCCAAAAGTGGCCCGATTAAGCGGAGTCGACTGTATATATATATATGTAACGAATTGATTGAAGAAACTGCCGGTCATAGAAAGCTGATTTTTGGCATGTGTAGGTCTTTTGGATATGGCTCCACTTAGTTCTGAGCTCAGATTAAAATGTCGATTCATCATAGAATTATGACGTCATTGTCACCTTTTTTATAATTAGAAATTTCAGTTATTTGACCCTAACTCAGCCATTTTAGGTTATAGAAGGCTGATATTTTAATTAAATGTGTATATTAATATACCTCACATATGATATAACTATCATCGAAACATGATGACTCATCACTCTGTTATAACGTCATTATGCATCAAAAAATTTTAAAATTGACAAATTTGGTGATTTTTCGTGCGATATCGATTATAACAGTAGGACTAACTTATTTAGAGTTGTTGAGCCGCCCAAAGGCCACTCAGGCGGACACAAAGTGTCCGCCAGCCGCGCATTCAATCGAAGCGCGTTTGTTATTTTTAAATGCAAAATGATATAAAATATCCAAAATCATCAAAAAGACCTCCGAATTTATTGAGAATTGAACAGACTACTAGATGCATAGAATAATGCATTAACGTTTATAATGATAGTCGAAGATTCCGGTTATATATTCCATTTAGTTTCATGTTATTTTGTATATCGTTTGCTTAGTGGTCAACCGCTCTGGACATCATAAACCTCGTCCTCACACAAATGTACTAGACTTACCGTTAAGGGGGTCTGCGTTAGGATGATGTCAGCGGGGAAGAAAATTAGGGGCTAATTAGCGAGCCTATGACAGCTATGTGTAACAAATGAAACAATTATATGGTCGTGATGAAATGATATAAAAGATTGTTTTACAATTGTCAAATGCTTCAGAAAAGTATTTCATAATCATCGGTTTTTCGTTATTCTGTCATTTGTGTCTTCCATTTAGTGTAATATTGAAACACTACAAACATAAATGATAGAACATACTCTAATCGGACAAAAGTATTTGAAAGTCTTACTATTTTCCATCATAAAAAGTTATAAAGTGGGTTTATTCATGAGTGAAATGTAATCAAACTGTTACAGATATTGTAATTTCGATTTCAAATTCATATTCTACACATTCGAATTACTCAAGTTAGATGGCTCTATTGATGTATTCATTTCCAAGGCTAAGATGCACCGAACTGTGCCACTCCTCGTCATCATGTCTAATGGTAATGGGACTGAAAAGTGGTACAAAGTGACATAAATTGATAATAATTCAACTTATGAATGAATATGGCAATAGAAGGCTTCAAACCTGAGTAATTCTAATGTGTAGAATATGAATTTGAAATCGAAATTCCAGTATCTGTCACAGTTTGATTACGCTTCTCCCCATGAATCGACCCACTTTATGACTAATTATGATGGAAAATAGTAAGGATTTCAAATACTTTTGTCCGGTTAGAGTATACACATGATTACATAAAAAGATAAGTATTTACGTATACGTTGAAACGTGATGCATTCCAAGCCGAAGCACATTTCACTTTGGAACACATCAGGCCCCCAAACCCGAATGAACAAGAGGGTCAAATATTTTCATTTAAATTCTCGAATATTAGTAGAACTACTATATGATTTTTTCTCTTTTGTCCGAATTGTTTGAAGAATTGGCAAGTCATAGAGATATGAGAATTGCCACGGAGGTGTAAATTGATGAGTCTATGATTAATTACGAAGAAATTTTAACACCTTTTCTATATAATATATATGGCTGCACTCTCTCAATTGAGATCATTGTACGAATTTGCAATAGACTGTCCTTGTTATTAAAATGATTTTTGCTTGCTCATTTCCGGTTAAGTCATTTTGGGCGGGGAAGCCATAGAAATGTGGGGTCCAAGCTATAAATAGAATGGACCCCAGGTCATTGATAGGTTTTAATAATACTTTAAAACAATAACTTATATAGATATCTTAATTTTATTATAGTGTATAGAAATAAAAAAGGTTTTCCTACTGTTATAATCGATATCGCACGAAAAATCACCAAATTTATCAATTTTTAAAAATTTGATGAGTAATGATGATGTCATAACAAAGTGATGATTCATCATTTTTTGATGATAGTTGTATCATATGTGAGGTATGTTTGTATACAGATTCTATTATAATTTCATCCTTCTATCTCCTTAATGGCTGAGTTATACTCGAATAACTGTATTGCTTAATACCTTAAATTACCTGTGGTCATTTCTATTTATAGCAAAGACCCCACACTTCTAAGGTTTCCCCGCCCAAAATGACTTAACCAGAAATGAGTTAGAAAAATTCTAGCGCCATTTAAGGGATATTATTAATTAATAACTTTTCAAAATGTGACAATGACGTCATAATTCCATGATGAGTCGACATTTTGCTCTGAGCTCAGAACTTAGTGGAGTCATAGCCAAAAATCTGCTTTCTGTGCCTGGCAATTTCTTCATTCAATTCGTTACAGATATATAGTATATACAGTCGACTCCGCTTAATAGGGTCACATCGGTCAGAGGACATTTTGCACCGATTAAGCGGATAACCTTATTAACCGAAAATAATTTATATTAGCTTCTATGTGTGAGAGCTATTCTGGTCCTGCCAAAAGTGACCCGATTAAGCGGTTGACCCGATTAAACCGTGACCCTATTAAGCGGAGTCAACTGTATATATACGTACATATATAAACATTAATCGGGTTTTAATTGTAAGGATACAAGTGCGCTTCTCTTGTTTACGGTCTGCGGCTGGCGGGCACTTTAAGTCCGCCGGAAGTTCCCTTTGGGCGCCTGGGGTGGCATTGGTTAATTATAAGGGAGGTAACAGCTCTAAATACTTCTGTCCAACTGTTATAAATGATATCACACAAAAAACCACCAAATTTGACAATTTTTAAAATTTTGCTGCGTAATGATGACGTCATAACAGAGTGATGAGTCATCATCTTTTCATAATAGTTATATCATTTGTGAGGTATATTAATATACACATTCTATTAAAATTTCAGCCTTCTATCACCTAAAATGGCTGATTTATGGTCGAAAAACAGAAATTTCTAATTATAAAAAATTTATGTTACAATGAATTATTTCATTTAGAACTGATTAGTATTGTGCAGCAAAGTTCAGCCTTTCTAAAAAGTAATGCGACGACGCCGGACCGGGTATTCCGCTCCTGTCACAGAATGATATGGGAGAACTATTGAAATTTCAACCTTATATTTAGGGAATACAATCCCGGGATCCCGGTCCATTTTATCTCCGGGATTGGTTTTCTAATCCCGATCCCGATATTTCAATCCCGGGATTACCTTCTCAATCCCGGGATCCCGAAACTTTAGTATGTCTACTCTATGTTTAAACAATTGAACAATTTCCTTATAATTACCAATCAACACTACTTGGAAACAAGATCCTATTTACAAAGGTAACTTACAAATACACTATTCAGTGTCAAATAACAACAATACGATTTACAAGTATGTACTGTATTACTATTTGCTAATCTATAAATAGCTTTCTACAATAATAAATAATCAAATATTACGATTATCTCATATTTTCATGGCAGAAAAACATCCCTTGTTTTCAAAGATTTTGTCGGCGCTGAAGTCTGGAAACATTTTCTTCGTTCATTATGTGGCAAGTTTGCACAATGCAAAGTATGCAAAAAAGTATTAAAGTGCGATGGCGGGTCAACCAAAGGATTGCATGTCCATCTCAATTCGATCCATGAAAGTGATGTTTTAGTAAAACGCAAGAATTCTGAAACTAGTCAAGAAGATTCCCTAGAAAACCGTCCAAAAATCACTACAATCGAACAGTTTGTCAACGATACCACTCTCCCAGCAGTGCTTGCGAGGATGACTGCATACGATGGCCTTCCTTTCAAAATTTTTATTCCTTCAATGGACCTAAGGAATTCTCTAACTGCCCAGGGTTATTCTTTACCAAAGTCAGTAACAACCATAAGAGAACATGTAGTCAAGTACGGAAGGTATGTATTTGAAAGAATAAAACATGATTTACGCTTTAGAAAATCAAAAGATGAGAAATTTTTTACTTGATGAAATGCAAAATTACCCTCCTTCAGTGTACAATAACAGGATAATTGAAGCAATCACTCGAAGAAGTATTCAGGAACGCTACATCGAAGCTTCAATAATAACAGCATACTTACACAACCCTTTGGCCAAATTAGAAAAAAAGACTGTTGTAAGGGAATTTTGTTGCACCCTGCTATCCAGGATGAGCCAGTACCAGGATCTAGACAATAAGACCGATAATGAAATGGATAAACTGAACTCTAATTCAGATAAAGATCTTAATGACACAGAAACACTGCCTGTAGCAATGAAGTTACAATTGGCCATTGATGCTTCCTTAGAGACACCAAAGGAACTACAATCGTCTGATGACTCTTTATTGTCTTCATTGAAATTCGAGTTGAACATAGCGGAACATACAGGCAAAAGAGGGATATTGCTGGAAAAGGTATACCAGATGTTGCTTACAGTACCGCCTACTTCTGTTGAATCAGAGAGAATCTTCTCATCATGCGCCTATTTCTGCAATAAGTTAAGGAGCCGTCTGAGCGACACAACATTAAATACTCTTTGCATAATAAGGAACAATAGGAAATAGGTATTCATATTTATATTAGTTTATCATAAAATCAGAATATTATGTGTTGTGTTTGTCAAGAATTAAATAATATCTTCCTTCTCTAAATTTTCCGAATTAAAATTTGAATAAATTTTGCTGCAAAATACAATCCCGAAAAATCCCGGGATTGGAAAGATCTTGAATCACGGGATTAGAAAAATATCATTCCCGAAATCCCGGGATTGGAATCCCTACTTATATGTCAAGCCAATTTTGAATTTTTTTATTTTAAAGATGGTCAATGTTGAAATTATAAATTCTCGAAATACAGGGAATAAAAGTTCGAATATTAAAATCAATGTAAAATAAGTCATTAATGATAAATAAAAGCTTTTACAAGCATTTATTCGGATTTAAACCAATGATTTTGACATATTCTAACCAGATTTGTGGATTAATATCAAAAATACGCTGAAATCCACAAGTTTCCTGATGAGGCCCCAATCCCGAATATCTTCATATAATCGTGAAAATAATTCATATATTGCGGCAAATTTAGTAGTTTATAATGAATAAGTGGCTTCTAAAAAGTATATTAGAAAGTTAGAACAAGTGTCTACGACTTTAGTTTCCAAATTAGGATTTCAAACAATGGTACGTCATCAATGATATATTTAACCTAGGACTACCGAAATGTGCCACAGTGGTACAACTTTATGGCTTCTTTCCCATTGAAAATGGCTGGAGACATCCGCGATATCACGACTTTGGATATTCTAGGTTTAAAACTTAACATTCCATAGTTTTAGAGCAATTATTATTATGAATATATTGTTATAAAAGTATATTTGCAATAGAAAACTAAGAATTTTGGGCCTATATTTATAGAGATATAGATTTCTCCTTTTGGACCCCAAATGGAGGGTTTTGACCGAAAATGGAACGTCCAAAGCGAGGACTTCCGAAATAATTATGAAAGTGTTTAATTATTCTATCACAATATTCACAACAATTTGAATTATTGTTTAACGCTACCGTGTGGCGCCTTTGTTTTTGTGCTCAACTATCATAAACTGTAGTCTATTTATCCACTCTAGTTTATCAAAACAGTAAAAATAAATGTTTAACATCAGTTATATGACTATTAGAATTTGAGATTTTTTTAAAATTCAATTTTTAGTCGCAATAGGATATAATACTTCAACTTTCCTTAGATTTAAATATTTATTTTCATAGAATACATCATTCCCTATAAGATATCTCTTCATTGACATATATACTTAATTTCTACCGAACGTTTTTCGTTAAAAAGTGCAATGCCACCTAATTTTACTGAATTTACATTGCCACCTAATTTTACTTAATTTAGTCCGAATTTAGCCTAATTTTCGACTCTTTTTATAGATATTCAACTAAAACTTTGTGGATGGGAATCAATTTGAAAATCTGTACGGTAATATTTAAAGTATTACGTATACGTATAGGTTCTATACTAGTAACACCAAGTTTATAGAAGGAACAAATCCTGAGAACGAAATCATCAAGTTTGGGAGGATTGTCATTTTACCTATAAGCGAATATCGCATATCCACAAGTCATTATTTATCCATGGTTCAAAACAACTTAAAATGTATATATTAACTATATAAATTCATTATAATCAATTTTGGAATAAATTTCAAAATGTTATTAATTATATATCAATGCGTGACCTACGTTATAATAAGGCCTATTCACTGGACTTTGGATTTGTACCATGGATATTTTCGAAGACCATTGATATTTCAATATAGTAGAAAAGTTTATTTGTAATATTGCTAATATTAATAAAAATAGACGAATCAATTTGTAGTTATATCATTAGTAATAAAATAAATGCATTTTAATAAGTGAAATTGCATTTGCTAAAATAGATACTATGTAATTCTGGAATGTAATCTATGTAGAAAGGTGGATGAAGACAAGACTTAGTTAGGTTTCAATTTCTTTAACTTTCTAGTATTGTCTGTCTTATCTGCTTGTAGGGCATTCAAGTTTTTAACTTTATTAGAAAGGATGCAGTTAGAAGTAGAAGTTAGCAGTTTGGCTAATATATTCCATCTGAGTATACCACAATCTTTACATACTCCTCTCCAGAACTCTGCATATTCGTTTTCTATTATGGTAGTTGACAAGCCACTAATATACTCCTTGAAGGTCCAGTCATAAAATTATCCATTAAGGTTAGGTTGTTCTCGATCGACGAAATAACTTTCCACACTGTGACAATAGCTTCGATGACAGAGTTGCTAGGCCATTTGAGTAAACCTCGATCGATAATTTGAATAAGTTATATTTCGAGTCAGATGGTTCCTCAAATTCCATATCTTTTATTTCTGTGAGGAGGGAGAGACAGGTTGTGCACTTTCTAGAATGCTTGTAATACACGTGTACGGCATACCCTGCTATAAAAGATAATGCCTGAAGAATTGGCGGATGTAATTCAATTTCTGAATATCTTGGATAGTTGTCATATAGCTGTCAAGATTTAAAGAAGAAATAGACTCGGTGTAACAAGAGGGTGAACATGTGTCTAAAAATTCCTTCAACGATGTTTTATCCTTGTCATTTTTTCTTGAAAATAATTTAAGAATACTCGATAACTTCAATCTACGTTCGGTTTCCATTATCTGACAAAAGCTTACATGGTATTGAGCACCTGACATCATTCTGTAGATTCCAAAGTGATGTTCAAGGGGGTCGTTTTGCAAAAATGAGGAAAGAACATATGAAAAACCGCAATTTTGGGTAAGATGGTTTACAATCAAAGATAGTGCAATACAAGAATGGCGGAAACTTGTGAATGTTTGGGAGCTTAGTTTTCCATTTTTTGAAGGAAGAGCCTTCCAACATTCGGTCCATTTAATAACACGTTCGAGAGAACTGAATCTAGGATCGTTGGAAGTTAACGGCTTAGAAAAATCGTCCTTTAATAGAATATCTTTATTGGGAGTATTGATATTGAAAATTTTCCATACTTTACATATAGTCGAGATAAAGTCTGCTGTTTGAGAGTTGGTTGAGATTTGTCGTGATAGATGCACAAGGTTTAAAGCAGCAGCTGTAGAATCATCAAATATTCTTAGAGCTAAATTAACATTTTACCGTTCAAAGGTTGAGGGCCAGCAATATTTAGAAGTCAATTTTGGGGCTAATTTGGCAACCGAGTGCTGGTCGTCTTTATATAGAAGTCGAACATCTTCAAGGATTGCACTGTTTGTAATACAAAAGTCCTCAAAGTTAGGATAGATAAATGTTTTATTGTAGTCCTTCTGGTTTAGCCAGTTGTTACGCACAGACTTGATAATATGACGAAATCAAATAACAAAAACAGAGGTCGGTTGGCATCATTTGGATGGGGAACAATAGGGTGCAAGGTATGCGTTGGCGAAAATAATTTTTAACTATTTACATTCATTGGATAGTTATCCATACACAGGACTTGGACGAAAAGTCCACACGACTCAACATCTTCAATGACAGATTTAATTGTAGGGAGGAGTTCGGTAGCCGAGGAGTTCGTACAAGGAAGTAAGCAAACAATCGTAGACCATTTTCTAGACAAACTAGAGACCATGAAAGCGAAAACTGTTTTAGCAGGGTCATTAGAATTCAATGAAGACCCCAATGTCCGACCACCTTTATATGTAAAAGTTGACTTAACATGGATTTCATCGATTTGAATTATAACATTACGTTCCCAATTGTTGAACTCTTTAGTAGATTGTTTGAGATAGTTGATAAACTCATTATCCAAACCAAAATTGGAGTACATGCGATTAAGTGTGGAATGATGTGGAAGAGAGAGACAGTCTAGGGATTGTAGAAATTTATAACCAATTGGTGATATAGGTTGACATTTAAGTGCAACAATAAGAGTTTCAATATCATGCTTACGAGTATGTTTGGATATGAATGAATTTTCCTATTGACATAGGATGAATTGAAGACGTACTAAATATTCATGTAGCTGATCAGTCGAATCATTATCTGGTGAAAGCAATGAGCAACTCAATAGCGCGTCGTATGTCTGGTTGCTTCATTAACATGGTGTTGGAACGAAGCATTAGCGAGTTCTAGAAAGATATCTGAAGACTTGGCGGTGGTAGATGATTGATCAAGTTCTTCCAATAAAATATCAATGTGCCGTATGTCGTTGATAGTAGGTAAGGATAGCAAAATGTTATGACAAGCCGAAATTCTCCTAAACTCTGTTCTACAGCTATAAAGAATAGCTTATCATCCCGGGCTGAACGGTCTAGTCGCTGTGGTTTAGAATGTGAAGATGAAGATAAGTAACTGGGACAGTTAGTGAGGACTCTGGGGATTGCGTTTTACGTAATTTGGGAATAGTTCGCTGAATTTCCAAAACGGATCATCCAGTTGAGGTATTGAGAAATTGGTCTCGATGTCTTCGGGAAGAAAATGTTTCGCACAGACATATATGTTCTTCAGGTCTTCAATACCTTCTCTGGAGAGTGCTCGCAACCACTGATTGACCAAGTCAGGTGGACAAGTCGGGAGTTTGAAAACGAGTATAAGATTCTCCTGCATAGTTGCTTCGGCATCCTGGTGCAGAACACTTGTTGGGTATTACGTTATAAGCCAATAAAACAATATAAGTATCAAATACTTGAGTGATCAAGTTGTTTAATAATCTAAACTCATAAAATATAAAAAATATTTTTTAAAATCAATTGACTGGGGGGGAAAATATACGTAATGAGAATAATAATATTATCTAGTCATATACGCCAGCACAATGGAAACATTTAACTAATTTAGAATATTTTATAATATAATATAGCTATTGTTGTATGAGGAAATGCATTGCTGATTACCATTTAAGGAAATTTTCAAGATTATGGGTAATTAACAAAATGGCCTTCGAAAATATCCATGGTACAAATCCAAAGTCCAGTGAATAAGCCTTATTATAACGTAGATCACGATCAATGGTAAATCCACTATGTTATAAGCTCTGAAAAAAAATTAATTTTCATGCAATTGTTCAGCCCAAAATAGGCAGATTTGTAAAAATTATATATGTCTGTATTTGTCCAAAACTTCTCAAACTTTTACATGCTGATCCATGGTCCAATTATAAACGAAAAAGGAAGTATGAACTACCTTCCAGTGCGAATATTATTATCCATGGTTAAGGTAGGACACATTTGAGTTTTCTTACCTCATAGACGAAAAGTTGACTCATCGCGAAATGGTGACGTCATTGTCATCACCTTGTGTATAATTTGAAATTTCAATTTTTGCACATAACTTTGCCATTTTAGGCGATAGATTCCTCAAAATTTAAATTCCATTCATCGAATATGATGATTCATCACTCCAGCTAGCAAAATTATTAGCAGATTCCTCTTAGTATGAAGTAACTCGCAGAGTTGATCTGTTAATGATGATCAATTCGTGGTTAATTCATTTTAAGGAATCTAGATGCTTATAACCTCAAGTATTTATCTAGTACATATTTCACACGATTTGTGTTAGATACAAATAGGAACTAAAATATGTTAGTGGCTATCATGTGCAAGGAGCTAAATTATATAAATACGCTCGCTTTGTGTGTGATTAGCATAACGCCTATTTTGTATTTGATTTTTTTAACTTTTTATCACTTTGTATCAATCTTCAATTTATTTTCAATGAGAATGAATATATTTTGCACTACAAGTGAGTTGATATATATTTAGTATTTGTTAATATATATGCTATGTAAAATAAATTATTTGTTTATGTTTATTACCACCGTCCGGAAATTTTATTGTTTATGGTAGATTCAATTTTGCTTATGAACCTGTACGAAATTTGCTACTGTAATTAATGACTGCCCGATGTATTTAATATTTGGAGTATGAATCTCTTTATTCTGACGAATTATTGTCCCATTCAGTATGATGTGAGACTCGTTTATGATAACTTTGTCCACATCTTGCATCTTCGCGCATTGAATGTCTGAACGTCTGCCAAATAGAGATGTCTGTTTCAAGTAATCCATTTTGAATAATTAATTGTATTCTTTGACTTGGTTTTTATGGCATTTTTCACGTCCCCATCATCCATCGGTATGTAGTATTCTGCATCTGCTTTTGGAGGGTTGGCTGAAACTCGCATGGTATGTCACACTGCCTTTTTCCCACGATGATCACCTCAAATAAATTAATTATGTAATTCGCAATACTATCTCTCCTTGTTATCTACAATTGATTCAATATTATATTTTGGTGCCAATTGATTAATTCCATTGAATAATCATACTTGATGATGACTGTCAGGTAAGGCTAGCCCACCCAGATAGATGTAATGAATTTTTCGCAAGTTTAGTTTATTGCGAAACAAAGGAACAGCTGTCTGGTACGTCATATGAATTCCTAGCATGTTGATATGTAGCCATAGAGTTGATGAATATTGTGTAAAACCTGAAATTCGCATCTTGATTTAGATTAGCCCACCCAGATAGATGTAATGAATTTTTCGTAATTTTATTGCGAAACAAAGGGGTAGTTGCTGGTGTTAGGTACGTCATATGAATTCCTAGCATGTCGATATCTGCCATGGAGCATCGCATGATTGAATGAATTGATCAAATTTTGAAAACATCGATTGTAGGTTATTTTATTTTCTCTGTAGTGGCTCAACTTTTTCTTGAAATTCTTGACAGGAGGCCATGTGCTAGGAGCCAAAGGGAGCGGACATTGCGGCTTGAAAAAGATGTGGAGGACCTAACAACAATGGTCTGGGAAATTCGAGATCATTTGAGGGTGAGTCTTGATCTTAATGTATTTTAGTTTGTCTACTAATTACTATATTCGTAGCTACTTCTTAATCAAATAAGCGAATATTATTCTGTCTTTTTGCAGCCCAGATATAATCTTTAGTAATGTGAACCTTTGTGCATTCAGGTCGCAACAACAACAGCAACCCCAGCCGCAACCCCAGTCGCAACCCCAGCCGCAACCCGTCACAATCCCAGCCGCAACCCCAGCCGCAATCCCAGTCGCAACCCCAGCCGCAACCCCAGCCGCAACTACAAATATCCACAGACACAAATATTAATACGGTCAGTCTTCTAGACCTTTCTTACTTATATGTACTCCTCATATGTGCAATTTCGTCCTTTCTTTAAATAGAATGCCCAACTAATCCATTAACTTAGAAATCTGTCATTCATTCACTGATTGATTGCTCAATGTGTTACTGTCCTAATTCTCTAGGTAAACAACTCTCTCCTTCAACCGCTCTCCTTCACTCGCTCTCCTTCACCCGCTCTTCTTCATCCGCTCTCCTTCACTCGCTCTCCTTCACTCGCTCTCCTTCACCCGCTCTCCTTCACCCGCTCTCCTTCACCTGCTCTCCTTCACTCGCTCTCCTTCACTCGCTCTCCTTCACCCGCTCTCCTTCACTCGCTCTCCTTCACCCGCTCTCCTTCACTCGCTCTCCTTCACTCGCTCTCCTTCACTCGCTCTCCTTCACCCGCTCTCCTTCACTCGCTCTCCTTCACCCGCTCTTCTTCATCCGCTCTCCTTCACTCGCTCTCCTTCACTCGCTCTCCTTCACCCGCTCTCCTTCACCCGCTCTCCTTCACCCGCTCTCCTTCACTCGCTCTCCTTCACTCGCTCTTCTTCATCCGCTCTCCTTCACTCGCTCTCCTTCACTCGCTCTCCTTCACCCGCTCTCCTTCACTCGCTCTCCTTCACCCGCTCTCCTTCACTCGCTCTCCTTCACTCGCTCTCCTTCACTCGCTCTCCTTCACTCGCTCTCCTTCACCCGCTCTCCTTCACCCGCTCTCCTTCACCCGCTCTCCTTCACTCGCTCTCCTTCACCCGCTCTCCTTCACTCGCTCTCCTTCACCCGCTCTCCTTCACCCGCTCTCCTTCACTCGCTCTCCTTCACCCGCTCTCCTTCACTCGCTCTCCTTCACCCGCTCTTCTTCATCCGCTCTCCTTCACTCGCTCTCCTTCACTCGCTCTCCTTCACCCGCTCTCCTTCACTCGCTCTCCACTCCTCCATATCCCCCCCTGCTACTTTATACTTTCACAATTATAATTTCAATAAACTAGTCTTGTAAATTCTTAGTTTTAAAATCGATATCACTCGAAAAAATACCAAATTTGTCAATTTTAAAAATTTTGATGAGTAATGATGACGTCATAGCAAAGTGATGAGTCATCATTTTTGATGATAGTTGCATCATATGTGAGACGTGTTAGTATACAGATAATATTAAAATTTCAGCCTTCTATCTCCTATAATGGCTTAAGTTATGCCCGAATAACTGTGTTGCTTAACTTTTAAAAATGTGACAATGACGTCATAATTCCATGATGAGTCGACATTTTGCTCTAAACTCAGAACTTACTGGAGCCACAGCCAAAATACTCCTACATGCCAGAAATCAACTTTCTGCGCCTTGCAGTTTTTTCAATCAATTCGTTACAGATATATATACTATATATATATATATATATATATATATATGTAGATATATATATACACATTAATCGAGTTTTAATAGTAAGGATTATCCATTATGCAATTTGACAGAGTGCTTTAGTTTCAAATTAATTCTGCTCTATTATGGTACAAGGATACGAGATACATAGTCGAATGAAATATGACATTTTATTGATGCTATCCTTGTCCAGACTCCTATTCCTACATAATGATGCTATTTAGTTGAAACCACTAACATGCTCTATCTCCCTCCTGCTAGAAGACTAATTGTCATATATTTTATTCTTGTGTCTCATTTAATAAGTTTTCTCTTCACGACTGAGATATTTGTAGCAACCGTGTATTACAACTACATGTAATATACACATTATATTCAGTTTCTTTTCCTAGTTGTAACTATAGCAACTCTTGTCCAATATCTCATTACGTACTTTCATTTACGTATTATATTTAGTCCAAATAGTGTATACTTGTAACACAATTATTGCTGTAAATTTTGCAACAAATTGTTCCTTATTTGAGACTTGCATTTATTTGTATTTAGGGAGAAAAAGAGTTGCACGCGGACTGTGCGGACCGAATATAATAGTTTGCGGGCTCCACGGGCCGGAAATCTTTGCACGACTCCCCGCGATGGCAACCGAGACGATGTTTTTAATTGTCACGAAGTACCAATTGAGGAATACTTACGTAAATGGAACTATTTGTTTCCACTTATTTGTGTTTGCAGAAACTCACTCCCATAAAAGGATTCCCTAATAAGTGTAGTCTACTTATTTTCAAATTTCGGCCTGCGTACAACTCTGTAGAGAAACGAGGTCCTCTCCAATCTTCTGCTGTTGTGTAATGATGAGTGTACATTACACAGAGAATTGCTACCATGTTTTCCATGTAAGGTTGAGAAAGGACTAATCAACAACGGACACAATGACACAGTACAACGAGAATTATACTCCTGTATTATCATCTCAACTCATACAACCTTTTATCCCGATTTGATTTGAATCTATTCTACACAGTAAAAGTAGCTTTGTTAGAACAGAGAACACCTCACTCATATACTTCCATTCTCCATTAATGAGAGATTCTAGAGTTTCTGTTAGAGAAGTATATTATAGAATTCACGAGTCCGTTGCTCTTCTAGAAATTATAAAATGCGACTGACATTCAAAACCTATCAAAGCAACTAATATGACCCCTGCTACCCATGAGAATGAGTTTTCGGAATGTTGGTTGAAGTGAGCCTATTTCTCACTGTCTTATAAATCTAGGGCTTTAGTTCCACACGCTTTTAATTCGATATCAGACACTACCTCAACTTCATTATTAAACTTAGAGCTACGCAATCCGCGATAGAGATATGTATGTCTCATATACATGCCAATCACTAGTGTATTAATTCAAGATGGAACACCTAGTTTGTTCGATGACAAAATACACTTAGGGTACAGGTATATCATCAATATGCGAGGTAGAGATGATCGTATCTTTTGGAGATGTAAGACAAGCCACATGAAGTTGCAGTTGAGCTTCGACAACGATCAACAATGAGATCGTATCAAGCAGAGCAGACGAGCATAGCCATCCACCACCTGATCAGGCTGGGATTACAGCTAGTGCTGCTAACTGAAATTAAAATCGATCAATTTCAATTTCATTTGAATACCAGGGTCTTATAAAATCTAATATAATGATATTGTTACAGAAGAATACCATGGCCTGCGCCAATTTTTATGAGCAGTCGGTGTCCTAAGAGAGATTTGTCTGAAAGTGAGTGTCCATCTAGGGAGGGATATATACTGTATAAATAGATAAATTGTGAGACAGTAGGTATCCTGACACCTAGAACACCACCGATTTTGCCGGCACTGAATATATACAGTCGACTCCGCTTAATCGGCCCAAATTTGGTAGGACTGGAATAGCTCTCACACCTAGAAGCTGATACAAAATTTTTTCGGTTAATAGGGTCCACTGCTTAATCGGGGCAAAATGTCCTCTGACCCCGACGGCATATTTCATTACTAGGACCATACTAGTACTCATACTTGTCATGATTAGCCACCAGAGTATGCAAAATTCAGTTTCAGTTCGAAAAAAGGATAAACACTATTTCAGTTGAATTTTAGTTTTCAGTAGCACTAACTTAGTAGCACTAATGGCAACTTGCAAAGTTATCGACGAAATGAAAAGAAAAATAAAGGAAAATATCGATCCCGTACCGGCAGTATATCAGCAACAATTGATAGAAGTTTCAGCTAGCGATAATCTGGCCCAAGTAGCTGTAAAATTAACTAAGAAGTAAATTCAAGCAATAAATCAAAAAATATCAAAACTTGGACTTCAGATTGTCTATCGAAAGGGTATTTTTTTCTGTTGTTTCATATGTCAGACAGCAGCATTACCTTTTGTACCTGTTCCAAATGTACGCTTAGCGGCAAGAAGTAGAAGCCACAGCCCAAATCTATCAAGGGTTGATGAATTTATAACCAACTTTGCGGAAACATGCCTCGTGAACATTTTTTCTCTCCGCTTATGGAATGTCTATATGAAATTGGGTCCAACTGTCCAAGAACCAAGGATCATATTGAAGTTTGCACAACAAACTTAAACGTATCGCCAAAAATCTCACCCCAATGTTTGTGAATTAATTGAAATACTCAAACAGGAGCATGCGAATACTGAAGTTTCAATTATTCATCTAAAAGTAGACCCCCAGACTCCCCAAAAGAGCCAAGAAATACATAGAAAGAGACATTAAAATCTAACTCCTGAAAAACAGATTGCTTCAAGATACTAATACGCTGAAGGAATAATAAAAATCTCTAGTTTACTATTTGAGTAAGCAAATGGAATATTAAAATCCTAAAAATGTGTTATAAGGGGAATATACGTAGATTTCGACAATACTGAATTGTGAAATTCTGAAGATATATGCTATTCAAGTAGACATGTATATTTACTAACCAAGGAGATTTATGAACTGAAACAAACTTCATCAATACTATGGATTAATACAATTTCAATTATGAAAGCAACTAACCTGGTGGGATAAGATTGCTCCTAATATGTTTATCACATTATTTTAATGTACTTTAAAATTCAAATTTTAATAATTCGTTCAAGAATCAATATTTTAATTTGGACTGTGATACACAAAATACACCAAGGTGGGAAATTTTGTATCATCAATATTTCATGAGTTACTATTAGTGAGACCAAATTTGATGTATCACTGCTAACTCATTTTGTCAAAATCTCTTCTTTCTACTGGTGTACGAGGGGCACGCGGAAAGTTTTTAGCCACACAAAAAGTATTCAGTTTATTAAGACCAAACTTCCACATTTTCTCGAAGTATTCTCCCTTAGCCTGTATGCAAAGTTTCATCCTTTCAAACCACTTTTCAATAAGATTACACCACTGGGGACTGGTGAAGGTCTCAAGGTGCTCCTAGTACACTTCTACCGCTGCCTCCGGAGACACAAAACGTATTCCACGCATGAGATCTTTCACTTTTGGAAACACAAAAAGTCGCAGGGAGCCAGGTCAGGAGAATAGGGTGGATGGCTAAGCAACTTAATGGGTTTATCGGCTATAAAGTCTCGAGTTGCACCTGCCGTGTGAGTACTTGCATTATCATGGAGCAAAAATAAGCCTCGAAGTCCAGATTTTGGTCGTTGCTCACAAAGATTCTTAAACACTTCAGGAAGACAAACTGTACAATACCATTCAGCGTTAACTGTTTTTGCTCCTTCAACAGTATTGATGCTACATGTCCCCTTTTGCCGACAAAGGTAGCGACCATCTACTTCCCGGTTGCACGCCCGCGGACCATTTTCGTTGGTGCGCTCTCTCCAGGAAACACCCAAACTTGCGATTGAGACTTCCTTTCAGGTTCATATGAATAAATCCAAGTTTCATCACCAGTAATTATCTGAGAAAGCTTATTGGACTTACCCATATCGAATTTGACTAACATTAATTTGCACCAGTCAACGCGGGCCTTTTTTTGGTCTTCAGTTAAGAGATGGGGAATCCAGCGACTACTCAACTTGTGTAGACCCAGTTCTTCATGTAGTATCTTCCTAAATGCCCATGATGATATATCCCTAGAGTAGTCTGAATTACATCGTAAGTGATTCTTCGATCTTCAGCTACTAAGGTACGAACCTGATCTACTTGATCTCCAGCTGTTGCAGTTACCGGTCTACCGGTTCGCGCTTCGTCTCCAAGCATATCCCGCCCACGGGAAAACTCTCGATACCAATTGGTAACTGATGAAAATCCCGGGGCACATTCCCCAAAAGCGGAATTCAATCGTTCATGACACTGACGATGTGATAACCCAGACTTATAATCATAATATATCATAGCACGAAAATGCTCACGATTAAGATCCATTGTGTTGTAGAGTGAATTACTCAAGTAATGTATGCTCTAAGTTACGTAAATCATAGCAGGATCATCGTATCGACGTAAAATTTGGGTTACTAACAAGTAAATATAGTGAATAATATCTAAAATTGAAATCCGATTTCAATGGAAACTGAATTTGTGGCTAAAAACTTTCCGCGTGCCCCTCGTAATTATTTTTGATATAGGACGTATTTTTCGAGTTAGAGTGATTAAGTTTAACTTCGAATCCGCCGCTAAGATTACACTCGTTCTGGTTAGCAAGTTTGGAAGATGCCATCTTTTGATTCATTCTTTACCTATTGTTTTATTAGGAAACTCTTTTCGCCCTATACGAGTAGAATTAAAATATACAATCATTTTGTTAAGAAAATACAAACAATTTCGACAACCTGCCAATACCTCAACCAATTTGGACAAACCAACCACAAATACAGGGCAACACATAAAACTTACTAATTCAAACTATCATATTTCTTGAATAATCTCTCAAAATCTTTGTAAAAAATATCTAATCTTATACGTATATTAAAACGCAATGTTCTTTTTTGTTTTTTTTTTCGAATTGGTTGAGGAACTGGGAGGTGCTAGAAACGTGAAATTTAGCACACAGGTAAGTAAGTAATAATGAAACTAGAAGGGAGTTCGAAGATCAAAGCGAAATGTTCACACCTCGTCGAGATAGGTGAGAAAATGTGCTGACCAATCATATTCGATTATTTTATAATGTAAATACATTGAGCTCAAATAGTAGTGACTTATGCATACAATCAAAAGAACTATTTGTGATTGATATTCATTTGTTCATGTGAGAACCAATCAATTATCAGACTTTTATAATACAATTCACTCGATTCTATTTCATATAAATGATTGAATACAGCTATTTTGAGTCTATAATTGATTGTTAAAAGTTATTTTATGATCGAATTGATTGATCTAGCATATAACACACTTTAATTGTTGCTAACGACACTTAAAAAGTGGGACTTAAAGGATCTAGATCAAGTGGTAGTAGTAAACCGCAAAACACATTATTCCCTCAGCCTAAAACTAGAATACTGAGAAGTCAATCTATATAGTATGTTAGCTGATGAGAATAATTCGATGGTGGCATCAATTTTTAATCTAAATTTGTTCAGAACTGAAATATACTAAAGGGAACCCCAAAAATCACGTTCAAAGGGACTACCTTAAACCGATGTACAATAGTCTAAGTCGGAACCACAATAATTGCCTTTTAATTAAATAAAACCCGGGCACGTCCAGGAATGTTGAAGTGAAAGTGAAAATGAAACGTGGGCCATTTCTATTTATACCTTTGACCCCGAGTATTCCCCTTAATTCGACTTCCGTTAGCTAGCATCCATTGTCTGCAATATAAACTGTTTGTGCATAAGTAGGGTATATAGTACTTGAAAGTGTTGGTTTTCTTGGTCTTTCCAATCCAGCATAACGATCTAGATTGCAATGAAGGAATAATGTCAAATGAAATCATGGAAACTTTATGGAATCTGAAAACTAAGATTATCGAATCGCTATCTACTAAAAATTTCCTCTCAACCAAAATTAAGGCGCATTAATTTTACTCATTTCTTAGACCCCGGGAGGCCTGTTGCGTATGATTTTGAGACCCGTATGATTTTGAGACCCGTGTGATTTTGAGACCAGTTATTAATACTAGTTATCCATTGTTTCTTGGTGATTGATAACGATAATTATATGTTGATATTTATAGTGATACAACAATTGTTGTTGAGCAATTTAATTTTTATCGTGGAAATGAATGATTATTTTGAATACTTTTACTATTAAAACAAACTTGTTGTTGGTTGGTTCGTTTGTTCCTTATAGCTCAAAATTTGCACACATGCGATATTGTCTTGTTCAGTGGTGTATTAGCGGGGGAAAGGGGGGAATGCAGTTCCCCCACTTTTTTTACAAAGGAAACGCGTTCCCCCACCTTTTTCCTTTGGTAAACGCAACTCTCTGATTGAAAGAAGTATCTTAACAAAATAGAGGGTTATGCATTCAAAGTTCAAACCTATGTAACAACACTGTTCCCCCACTTTTTAAACTAAGAATACACCACTGATCTCGGTGGCGACCGCGATCTATTATTTTTCTAAAAGAAATTTGGGATTATGACTCCACATCAGCGGTGGCGGAACAATTTTACGTTGGGAATGGGGGGCAATTAATAATTACCGGTTCAGAAGTATTCAACATCTAGTTAAGGTTAAATTCCGCCCAATTTTCTTAAATTTCGAATTGTTTAATTTTCACAAAAAATCTCCCAATGCTTCTCCTCTGCATATTTTCTATCATGTCTTTTTGACAAAAGTTCCAAACACTTGTTTTAAGCTTTTAGAAAGGTGCAAAAATTGTTAAAAATTTCGATTCTTTATCAGAAAAGGGCGAAAATCTCAAAAAATGAATGTGTTAGGTATCTCGTGATATCTTAATGGTTTGTATCGCATAAAAAATGCTATCGAATGTGCTAAATTACGGTTCAACCCGACCGTTTTTGGCCGAGTTATGGGCGTTTGAACGTTTTTCCAAAAATATTTCGATAGATAGAATGTAGTCGAAACTCTTAGGGACATTTTGTGTGAAATTTGACCAAATCCAATCTTTGGATATATGGGCGTAATTTAACCTTAATATTCCTTTATAGCTACGAATATTGTCCAAATAATGAGACAGAGAATTTTGATAATAACTCTAACAAGAGTAAACGAATGTTTCGTCATCTACAATTTTGCAGTTTAACGCTGCAACTATGCAGAAATAAATAATTTTACGTTAGAATTGATTGAGATGGACGAGAGGTTTTTGGATTGTAAGACATTTAGGTAGGGTAGAGTTTTTTTCAGTGGATTGTTAGATATTTTTAATAGGGTATGATGCTTTTTTGGTAGATTTCCGAATTTTTGCGAAAAATTATCTGTGGAACTAACTTTTCATTTCGACGTAAAACATACATGCCAACCTTATCAATGCCCATGGCTGGACGGAAGCATACAATTTTGTTCCAAAATTATTTTCCCCATTTAGCAGAAATGTATAAGGAAAGCAACAAAAGCTTTAATTTTGCAGGATGTAAAAAACTGCGTTAAGAACCCCAGGAAAATTGTTTGAACTTTTTGTATTTTTGGTGTCAGCATTCCGTCAAATTTGTGAATTTCTCCGTTTAAAGGAATAAACAAATAGAAATGGTTTCCGATTAGTACAGAATAACCAGCTAATCTGTATGTGAGTTGAGATTCATTCTGATAGATAACAAATGAAGTATCTATATCTTCAGCAGAGAGTGTTTTTGTAGGTCTTGGTAGGTGTCCAACTTCGATACTCAACAACACTGGGATTGACTTGAAATATCCTCCAATCTTTTCAAGTATAGAAGTTGCTGAATGGCAGATTCCACATTTCAGAGGCATAATTCTGGCATTAATCGAAGTATCTAAGTTGTTCACGCAACCAATGGTACCTAGCATATACGTCTTTGAAAAGTTACTTTTGCATTGATGACATTTAAAATTCGATGTGTATCGATCATCACATAGGCCCAGTTACGCAATATTTGGATAGCCTTTCCTTCAGATCCATAGAAGTCATAGCACTGAAAAAACATGTTGTATTCTAGAATGAGGTCCATTGAACGAGCAAAGGTGTGACGAATTTCATCAAATTTATTCTCTTTAATTAATGATAGAAGGTCTGATATTTTAGGATTTAGTTGAGAACTCATATCCTCATTGATAGCATTCTGGATAGTAACTCTATTTATACTTATAACTGTAAGATGTTGTCGATTGAGCATGTATTGATTAAAGAAATCTCGCAATATTCGCCTCCCCATTGTGGACAATAATCTTAAAGATGTACTGGTATTATTAGACTCGTGATTGCTGTCGTATTTGGATGATTCGTTTCTAAATTTATCATTTCATCAGTTGCCAATTCAAGCGCGATTGGAAAGAGAACTGCGATTGGATAGTCACGATTAAATTTGCAGATCGGATGGATTAGATTGCAAGATTCGAGATAATTGTTAGACTTCAGTTACAAATTCTGCAACATTCTGTTTGATATTGAAACTGGTATTGAAACAAGATGGATAATGTGTGTAAACTTCATTTAAGGGCCGAGTTATGATCATTTGATCCAGTTTTTCATGAAGAGGTGATATAAAAGTATTGCTTGACAAGGAATTCTCAAGCAGAGGTTGGATTTCAAGAAGTTTCTTTTGAATTGTTTCAGATTCTAATTCTTCTAGGTTCGTGTGGAATATCTCTTCGCAGGCCCCTAAATCTAGGTCGTGGTTGTTAACCTCTGAGTCTATATAGTATATAAAAATACAAATCAGATTACACATTCTAAATACTAATCCATTACAATCATTTAGCAGTGTATTCAAAACTTCGTGTATTGGTGAACAAAAACATGCATTCCCATGTATATTATAGTAATCCATAATCATAATTGTTATTCGTTTATATAATTTAATTTTCAACCAAACAAATCAGTTTGAAGTCATTGTTAGCTGGTGAGAAATGAGGCGTTTAAACGGTGACTCCTGCGGACACTTTGAGTCCGCAGCCACACAGCACAAGCGAACGAAGCATGCCTATAGTATTGATTACCTGTTAGATTAATTTCATGAAATGGCAGTTTTGATATTCTAATTGATGTTCCTGCCGTATTCTATAAAACAAGCGGCTTCGCTTGCTTACGCTGCGCGGCTGGCGGATACTTTGTGTCCGCCGGAGGCTCCCTTCGGTCGCCTGGGGTCACATTGGTTAATTATAAGGGAGATAACATCTCTAAATATATTTGTCTTGGTGTTAAAATCGATATCACTCGAAAAATCACCAAATTTGTCAATTTTAAAATTTTTGATGAGTAATGATGACGTCATAACAAAGTGATGAGTCTCATTTTTAGTGCAGCTCCTATAGGGAGATGCCCTTATGGCATGGACGGAGTATCTCGTCCGTCCGTATGTATGTATGTATGTATGTATGTATGTATGTATGTATGTATGTATGTATGTATGTATGTATGTATGTATGTATGTATGTATGTATGTATGTATGTATGTATGTATGTATGTATGTATGTATGTATGTATGTATGTATGTATGTATGTATGTATGTATGTATGTATGTATGTATGTATGTATGTATGTATGTATGTATGTATGTATGTATGTATGTATGTATGTATGTATGTATGTATGTATGTATGTATGTATGTATGTATGTATGTATGTATGTATGTATGTATGTATGTATGTATGTATGTATGTATGTATGTATGTATGTATGTATGTATGTATGTATGTATGTATGTATGTATGTATGTATGTATGTATGTATGTATGTATGTATGTATGTATGTATGTATGTATGTATGTATGTATGTATGTATGTATGTATGTATGTATGTATGTATGTATGTATGTATGTATGTATGTATGTATGTATGTATGTATGTATGTATGTATGTATGTATGTATGTATGTATGTATGTATGTATGTATGTATGTATGTATGTATGTATGTATGTATGTATGTATGTATGTATGTATGTATGTATGTATGTATGTATGTATGTATGTATGTATGTATGTATGTATGTATGTATGTATGTATGTATGTATGTATGTATGTATGTATGTATGTATGTATGTATGTATGTATGTATGTATGTATGTATGTATGTATGTATGTATGTATGTATGTATGTATGTATGTATGTATGTATGTATGTATGTATGTATGTATGTATGTATGTATGTATGTATGTATGTATGTATGTATGTATGTATGTATGTATGTATGTATGTATGTATGTATGTATGTATGTATGTATGTATGTATGTATGTATGTATATATGTTGTCCGTACGCGCGCTACTGCGAAATCTAACTGTCCGAATTTTACCAAATTTCGCATGTAGGATCTCTTTATGGTGTAGATGTGCACCGTCAACATTTTTTCGCAAAATTTCATCACTTCCGGTGATTTTCGCACTTTGAAAGTAATAATATGAATATTTTATGAGTTTCTAACATATGTATATACGTATACATATTTTCATACCTTTTTTTTTTAAACTTATTTTGAGCTAAAAGCGAGTTTTCAACGGCTAATATAGGATATTTTAATACGTAGATTCCGATTTTAACACTTTGAAAGTAATAATATGGATATTTTATGAGTTTCTAACATATGTATGTATACATATTTTCACACCTTTCGAAAAAATATTATTTTGAGTTAAAAGCGAGTTCTCAACGGCTAATATAGGTTATTTTAATGTGTAGATCCCGATTTTAACACTTTGAAAGTAATAATATAAATATTTCATGAGTTTCTAACATATGTATGTATACATATTTTCACACCTTTCGAAAAAATATTATTTTGAGTTAAAAGCGAGTTCTCAACTGCTAATATAGGTTATTTTAATGTGTAGATCCCGATTTTAACACTTTGAAAGTAATAATATAAATATTTCATGAGTTTCTAACATATGTATGTATACATATTTTCACACCTTTCGAAAAAATCTTATTTTGAGTTAAAAGCGGGTTCTCAACGACTAATATAGGTTATTTTAATGTGTAGATTCCGATTTTAACACTTTGAAAGTAATAAAAGTTGCAATAATAATTTGCTTTTTGACGCAACATCCGAGGTAACAATTGGGTAATCATTGTAAGTATGAGGTATGAATTACTTGTGTGAATAACTAATAAAGCACATCAATCATGTTATAAAAATATGCGCAAACATGCCTGCCTTGTATATTCTCTACCCTGGTCGTGTTGTATTACTCGAGGAACACCAAAAGTGAGGTAAATATCTTGAAGCTGGGACAAAACTTCCTTCGTTGTTTTGGTCTTGAGTGGACGAGTCACGATAAATTTAGTCAAGTAGCATACAACCACTAGAATATTTCTAAAACCAAATGAATTTTTAGGCATATCACAAATAAGATCGATGCCTATGTGAGACCAAGGCTCATCAGGAGGTGGAATTGGCTGAAGTAATCGCTGTGGTTGAGGTGGCAGTGCTGCGGTCATTTGGCAAGTGTTACAACTCCGTACCTGAAAAATACAAATTATTGATTACTCCATATTAAAATAAGAAATAATTATCTATCAGTGCCAAGGTTGAGTCAAATCAATTTGATTTGAAAAAAACTTCATTTTTTGATTTGATTTGATTGAGTTGGTTAATAAGAAATGATTGAGTTGATTGATCTGAATGTTGTCATTGAATAAAATAGAATGATCTGAAGTATCTGAAATTTCATTTAAATTAATTGAATTGAATTGAATTGAATTGAATTGATTTGAATTGATTTGATTTGATTATAATTGATTCGAGTTATCTGAATTGATTTTTATTTGAATGACCGTATATACTCGAATAGTTGCCGGCCCTCGAACCATCCCCCCTCCAAAAAGAGGGTTCTAAATTTCTTGGTTCACTCGTGCGGTTATATTTATCGAAAGCTCTCTTGCATATGTATTGTGAAACATTTATTTTTCTTCAGGGGCTAAATGCTAAATGGGGCTAAAAATTATCTACGGTATCTGAATTGAATTAAATTGAATTGATTTGAATTGATTTGATTTGATTTGAATTGAATTGATTTGATTTGAATTGAATTGATTGATTTGAATTGAATTGAATAATTAAAATGAATGAGCTGAACGATTTGAATAAGCGCAAATGATTGAATTGATTGATCTGGTGTGTTTTATGTAAATGATCAGATGCAATATTACAAAAAAAAAATTCAAATCATTGAGTTTGACACAACCTTGATCAGTGCCAGTATATTCACATAGTCTGTGATGTCTTTGTTTAAGCCAATCCAGAAGTATTTTTTTCTGTATGGTCGAGATTGTTGTGTTAATCCCTGAATGATCAATATCATGATATAGTTGAAGAATATCAGGTAATTCATTTCTAGCTGGACAATACCTGTATTCTTCATCACCATTCTTCCTCTGTACACGCTAAATTAATTAATTAATTTAAAAACTCATTTATAACTCGAAATTAAATGCATGAACTATGCATGAATAAATACCTATAATCAATTTGAAAAATATAGGTTACATTTGTTAAAACAATTCAAAGAAAAATTACTGTAGATGTAGCCTAATCGGGACACTCGCTTGAGACAAAGCGCCTGGAACCAACGTATCCCAATTCAACGGAGTCTACTGCATTGTAAAAACCAGCAGTTGTTAAAAATTTATTTTTAAAATTTTTAGATAAATCAAAATACTCGATTACATTTAGATTGTATGAGATAAAATAGCGGAAAAGCTACCCAAAACTAAAAATATTTTATTGGAGAATAAATATTATCCTAACTATTAAAACTCGATTAATATTTATATATTTATATACAGTCGACTCTCGTTAATACGAACACGGATAAGGAGTACAATCGGATAAGAAGTACAAGTTTTTTATATTGACCATATTTGGAGAATTTTTTGGATGTCCGTGCATAGCAACGGCCAGGAATTTTTTCACATTCCTGGCCGTTGCTAAGAACCCGCAGCCAAAGAATTTCTCCAAATGTCTCCAATATAGTATATATCAAATTGCTGGAAATTTAGTGCTGAGGACGAATTTGGCATTAAAATGATGACCTGACAAGGTTCAAAGAAGTTATGGCAATGAGACATTTCGCTTAAAAATGTCTCCTTCTTTGGGCGACACCAGGTGGTACAAGTGGCTCTAAGTGGCGAAATAATAGCATTGAAATTCTAAAAATCGAAATTAATGTTTAGAACCACTTTAGGGATCTAAAAATGATTAAAAAGGTCTTTTGGCAAATTTTTGACAAAAAACAAAATGCCCATAGGACGAGAGTCGACTGTATTTATATATATATATATATATATGTAACGAATTGATTGAGAAACAGCCGGGCGCAGAAAGCTGATTTTTGGCATGTGGGAGTATTTTGGCCTAAGTTCTGAGCTCAGAGCAAAATGTCAACTCATTATGGAATTATGACGTCATTGTAAGCAATTCGAAGGTGCAGAGAACGAATTTAAAGTCGAACAAACAGCATATCTTGTTACTTGAATAAAATAACTATACAAAGTACATAGTAGTTAAAACTATAGCTATAGAAAATATTAATGTTACTTTTGGGAGGCAAAGTAGAATTGTACCATGCTCGTATGGAAATTACTCAAAACTCCAATCTTAATTACACATAGAAAGTTATCGTGTCAATAATTCATGAACTATGAATACCTCATACAGGGGTGTATTGCTAAATCCAAAAGCAAAGGAACGCTAGGTTGAGAAGCGCCTTTCCCATTCAAGTGCGCATTTTTGTGTGCAGCTCCTAGAATAGGAGAGCCTTGCGTCAGATCGGCGTGCGACGTCCGTCCATACGTCGGTCGGAACTTTTCCTCTGGTAAACCGAAGTCTCGTCCCTGGAAAACTGGAAAGACCAGGAAATTTCGTCCCGAGGAATTTCGTATCCGGAATTTTTGAGGAAGTGGGTGCTTTTGGTGTGGAAATAGGATGAGGAGGCCAAAGGCAGAATTGTAAAGGAGGAATGGAGCTCGAAACCAGGTGTAAAGGGGGCAGTTGAGGTGGAGAATTTAACTACTCACGTGATATCATGGGATTTTAGGCGCATAACAATGTAATCATGGGATTTTGCACACCAACCGTAGCATATGTACTAGCTAGTACTGTCTGTAGTTGCTTGGTTTTTAGTCGTTATGACTAAAAATCATCCGAAATATGGTAAATATAGGAAAAGCTGTCGGACAAATGCCAACAACTAAAATCCGGACAAATGCAGGCGCTCCGAATTATATATCAATGTTATCTTGCAATAAGACTTAGCCAACAATCAGGGGTGGCGCGCAAGGAATTCCTCACAGGGGGATAAATTAGAGTGTCTTTTCAAAATTTCCTCCAATTCTTTCCCCAACAGATTATTAAATTTTCCCCGATAGGGAGGCTAGCGCTCTCCAACGGAGGGGCTAGCATACATCCCAACTTATGGAGTGTTCAAATGTTGGTCCTGTTGTGCTACCCCCGTCAATAATTATACATATATATACTTGCACCTTTAATTACTATAACATAATGATAAACAATACAAATCTGTCATATTATATTTTAACAATCATGGTAAAACTAAATGCAAGCCTGAGCAAGTAGGAGCGGATGCGGCATTTATCACTTTTTCAAATATGACTTTTGCTAAACCACTCTTAGTTAGCTTCTGCCAAACTTGAAATGAGAGAGCAAATATAATTCCTTTGAAAGGAAAAGGACTTAAATTATTCTGTGGTAGTCATATATGATGTCAGCAACCTTCAATAGCTACATTTTGTAGCTCAATACTCTCGCAATTTGATAATATGCTCGACGGAGATGGCTCTCATCACCCAAACATAATTTCAATTTCTTTTCTTTCTCAATTAGAATTGGGTTTTTGTTTTATTAACATCACTTTCCAAAATATGAAGTATTAGAAATTAAATATTAGGGGAAGGTTTAAGGTTGACATACAAACCTTGATCCTCCATGACACTTTAGATTCCTCTTACAGATTTTGCATTCTGTCAGGTTTCCACGGGATGAGTGCTTATAATTAATTGGTGCATCTTCAAACTCTGGAAATATTACTTTATACCCAAAACAAATAATGATAATTAATTAATTGAATGTCAAAAATCTGCTCTCTGTGCCTGGCAGTTTCTTCAATCAAATCTCTCTCTCTCAATAACGGCCATCCCTCTATTCCGAATTCCGGTCAATTGTTTTAGAACGAAACAATATTTTTAACCGGAATTACGGACCTTTAACAATAGGAAATCATTATTACACGTCCGAAAACGAGAAGCATTTCCTGACAATAAAATAACAAAACATCGTACACTGCCTGAACAAAAGTATTCGTGCACCCCATAATTCCCCATACAAATAGTTATAATACTGATTTATTTAGCGAGTCAAGGTATTTAATTGGTAAGAGATACGCTTAATTTAACTTCGAATTCTCCACATTCGAATTACTCACTTTTTAATCTTTCAACTTGTTTACACTCTCACAAGGTTAAAATTTTCTAACTGTGCCACCTCATACCACCAATGCCGTCATATACAATGGTGATCACTCGCGACATGTGGCATAGGAAAGCAAATGCTGAAAATACTTAATTTTGAAGGAGAGTAATTAAGTTGAAAATTTATAAAGTGGGTAATTTGAATGTGGAGAATTCGAATTTGAAGTCAAATTAAGTGTATCTATTACTAATTAAATACCTTGATCGCTAAATAAATCAGTATTATAACTATTTGTATGGGGAATTATGGGATGTGCGAATACTTTTATCCAGGGAGTGTACAAGTAACCCGTATGAATGCAGAAATAATATATAATCCAGAAAGGCAGGAAGAGAATTCCTTCAGTACTAAATAGAAACCAGAGTCTAAAAATAAACAATGCTGTATACTGAATTTGTCTATTTCAAATCTAAGCATGGCAGGAAGAGAATTCCTTCAGTTGTAATAGAGTCTAAAATTAGACATTTTTAAGAGCATTATATGCAAGGATATATACGTATGTAGTTCAGGGTTACCATACGTCCTTTTTTAGAAAGGACTCCTTTTTTGCTACCTGTCCTTTTTAAAATATGCTGTCCTTTTTGTCCTTTTTTTCGCTTTTTGTCCTTATTGTCCTTTTTTCGCTTTTTGTCCTTTTTGTTCCTATAAACTCATTCTTGTCCTTTCACGTTTTACTTGTAGATTATATACTAGAATGGCTATCATGATGATTTAGCATATTTTGGAAATCGAAACCCTAGGTGAGAATTTACATATATGTCCGAAGCTTCACAATAAAATTCAAACCGATATCTCTTAAACTCAGGTCTGTACACCACATACGGCCAGACACCAGCACTCATTTTAGAACTGTGCTACTATAACATTATATTGGATCAGAGATCCAATATAATGATATAGAAGCACACGAAAAACATTCAAAACAATTCCTTGGGGTGCTAGCACCCAGACAGCCATTATTGTCGTTCGCTACGCTCTCTCTTTACATCGTTTTTCTAAATCTTAGATCTATCCCTGAATGTCCTTTTTTTATGATTGAGGAGATGGCAACCCTGATGTAGTTGGTATAAATAGGGAAATAAAATGATAAAATTTATAGATAAATATATACAAAACAGAAAATACAATGTCTTCTTCAGAACAAGATATGTCTTCTTCGGAACAAGAAACTGTTCCAATATTTAGAAGTGCTGGCCTCCCTCTGGTTAGAATTCCATTTCCTTTTGCTTCTAGTATAGAATCGAGTGACTCTGGCTTGTCTCAAGCAGTCACTAAAGAAGATTGCGTATTCAAAGTTCCAAATACTCCAACTGATGTAATCCCTTTTACAACCTCTCCTACTGGGCTCAGATCTACTTTCTCGCAATTTGCCTTGTCTTCACAGACTTCCGAAGATTCGGATAATTCCACGAATGTTCCTTCTTTTTCTCTCAGAGGCAAAAGAAGAGTCGACTGAAAAGAAAATCATATTTCACACCATTACCTGCAAAGAGACTACCATCAAAGCCGAAATCCCAACTATTCAAACAAGTAAAGTTCCCTCATCCAACTAAATTCATAAGAATCAAATTGCGCAAAGACGAAACTCACTCATTTCGTGATCTATTAATTCCCCATGGATCTCAAATTATCGACATGGACTTACTTAGTATGGTATTCTCTCTATTAAGATGCACTGAACCAAAATGTACAGGACCACTCAATCTATATCAATACACCTTTCGAGATGGCTTACAGTCATATTTATTATTAAAGTGTAGCTATTGCCATCTTGTTATAGCCGAATTCCCAACTTCCCTGCCTATTGGCATGCAACCCACGGAAGCCGTGAATGACTCCCAAATGCTATCCCGGAAAAAGTCGGAAGTGAACGTGAGGGCTTTATTAGCAGTGCACTGCACCTCTCTCAGTTGGAATGATTTCTTACTCTCGTGCAATCTCAGATACAGAATACCTGGAAGCGCATGAACAAAGTTTCCCTCTTGAAATTGGTTGAATCAGCAAATACAATCTGTCAGCAATCCATGTCTATGTCAGCTAAACTTGTACGCGACACAGCTGACACGTCAATTATCCCAGACTGTAAGAATTGTACTGTAAGTTACGACGGTTCATGGCATCAAAGAGGTCATTTTCGAATCAAGGATTCGCGGCTGCAATTGAGGTATATAGCGGTAAGGTATTAGACTACGTCCTCTATGAACGCTTGTGCAGCAAATGTCTCAAATGGACTGAAGAGAGGAAGAAAGACAATCCAGATGAGTATGGCGAATACTGGAAGAAACATTCCGGCGAGTGTCCGGCAAATTATTTCGGGACTAGTCAAGGAATGGAATCTTCAGCTGCACTTGAAATTTGGGCTAGATCTGTCACCAAACATTCTCTTGCTTATCTACATATGTAGGCGTTGGAGACTCAAGCTCTTTCAAGCGGTTACGAGAAAGCGATCCGTACAAAGGTTTGGAAAATCTACGAAAGGAGGAGTGCACCGGGCATGCGCAAGGGAGATTAAAAAAGGCATTGAGGAAGAAAACCACGAAAACTTTAACATCCAAACCAATACCCGCTTCAAAGGTTCAGAGGATTGGCCATCTTTATGCACTTGTTATCGTTCAGAACAGAAGGAAAACAGCGATAGACATTCAAAAGGCTCTCTATACACTACTCGATCATTTGGTTGAGAAGCATGAAAGTTGTCCGTTTTCAAAGAGCTCTTGGTGATACTATCAAAAGACTCTTGCACTTTCAGTCGAAGATAGCTCTATTACACCTCCCAACCTGCGACTACCCTATCTGAATGGAGACGAGTTATCACGACTGCAAGATGTTTTTTTGAAGTTTGCAAGCCTAGATATGTGTTCCGCCTTGACGCTTGGTTTGACACAAAATGCCAATGAATCCCTACATTCAGTTCTCTGGCACAATGCTCCTAAAGGAAAACGGGTAGGACAATACTCTCTCCAAGCTTCTGCGTCAATAGCTGTGTCAACTTTCAATGAAGGCTCATTGATACTCGCATCACCTTAGCGGATATGGGGGTGCAATCTACTAATGTGACTCTAGCTCACCTAGTAACGATGGATAAGGAACGAAATAGATGCAAGAGAAAGGCTGTGAAGGATACTCAGAAAAGACGCAGGCGTCTTCTGAAGAGTCAATTCCTGATTGCCGAATTTTCAAGGCGTAAACGCGAAAAAGACGCGACTACGTATAAATCTGGATGCTTTGGTAGTGAGCTATCCCCTTCTGGCCGTAAAGAAGTCACTCATCCCATCCTTGTCGTTAACAAGGATGATAATGAAATCTGCGAGAAATGCGGAATGCATGATTGTCCAGTTCTGAGAGACCAGAAGAATGATGACTGGGTGGGATGTGATTTCTGTGAAAGTTGGTATCACACTGGCTGTGAAGATGTATGGTTAGCGGATATAGGTGATGACCCTTATATCTGTAGGAAATGCGAGCAAGAATGGAATAAAGTATAATCTACATCTATATAATTTCTGTAGTATCATGCCATCATAAAAATAAACATATCCCTTTGTTATTTAATTAAATCAGTATTATAAACATTAATTCGGAAAGCAATGCATCAAATTATTGGGGGTTTTTTGAAAATATAAACATAATCCTTTTTATTAATACGTATACTATATACTATATGATAAAATTAAAATATCTATATAAGATACAATTGCTTGGAAGTACTCTGGCCTATCGGAACAAACTGAGCTAATCGGATCAAATGTATCACAATCAAGATACGATTCAATTCCAATTATATCAGGAGAAATTATAATGAAATAGGTCAATTCGGGTAAATGGTGTCTAAATTTTGACTACAAAAAATTGTAGTAACTGTGGAGGAGTACCTAAGGAGTCCAAATACAAGTGTTGTATAAGGGGTGGACAGTGGTGTAGCTAGAGATTGATGCTTGTCAGGGCACAGCTGGGGCACAGGTAAAGTATGCTATAGAGTCGATTACCAATACCTTACACATTGATGAAAGTACCAAACTTTAATGTTTAATTTTTAATGTTTAATTAGCACACACGCGCTAATGAACACTTCGTGTTCTCAGAGTCGCTCTGGAAAAATAAACACTTCCAGAAGTCCCTACAGGTGCCAAATATTGTTCACTTTCATAAATTCATTTCAAATATAAATGGCATAATAAATAAGTAAACCAAACATAGTACCAACTTGTATAATTGAAAATGTCCTTCGTCAGAAAACAAAGACTGAGAAATAATCATTTCACGCGAAACACTAGCGTCCAGTCCTCAGCTTATGTGATCCTACTCATATCATCCTTATCTGTTGATTGCTCCTTTGGAGAGAAGGTATTCCTCCCCTCGCCACTAACGTGCTCCGAAGTCCGGCGTTTTAACGATTACCTCTTCGTTCAGAATCAAATGAGAGGAGTATCAGACTGAGGAGATTGTTATCACTGATACTTCCGTTTGTAGCACCCGTACGCAAATAGACCCATGCAAGGCTTCTGAGAGAATCAGAGAGGCATAGGGCCTAGACCCATGAATAAATATAAATCACGTGTTATAACTTTAATTCTAGTAAATATATTATTTAATTCGATATAACATTGGTATGTAGTAGGATTTTAAAAATATCGATTTAGGGTGGGGAGCGTGATCGGCGGATAATCTAGAAGTTAAATCTCTTAATAGTGCTATTTGATTGTTATAAAAACTTCTGGGCGCATGCGCCTATTTACACAAGAATAGAGATATCTGTATTGGTCTTCTTGATACATAGGTATCAAGAAGACCAATTATGCATAGGTATGCGCAGATAGTTAGAGTTATAAACGAAAAACGTCAAACTGTTTCGAAGATAATGCAGATAATACACTCGATTAGTAGCCAGGGCGATTGTTGTTTCTGGGACCGTCAGGCGAATGATTACTTACTCATCACAAAAATCCGATGTATCATCCGAGGTGTCGTAATTTCCCTGGTGCCGCGCGACAGGTGAAGACCAGCCAAAATTGGGACGCCGCCTCAAATATTCTAGGGTCGCACCGAATAGTTCGATGCCTGATTAGCTTATTATATTTCGAGGGGGGCTACTATTCGATAATACGTATACGGTCATTTATATTGCATTGAGATAAAATACTAATAATTACTTTCTTCCCTCTCTTCCATCTCCCTTGCCCTCCTCCTCCAATAGCTTCTTTGAGACACCGAGTAGCCAAGTGTGAGTTGAACCCGGGAGTAGCAGCCTTTCAGTTGATATAGTACCTTTTGCTGAATGTAGGGTCGCGCGCTTGGTGCTACCATACAATTGTCAGATAGCAGCATGGGTAAGGATATCGTAGTGAAGTCAGTCGTACTCCACTTAGCTCAAACGAACGTTTTTCTCTCTGGGTTCCAAACATACGCGCAGGAAACGCGTAGCTCGTGGATGGATGGAACTTCACAGGAATCTAAAAAGACTGTCCTTGAGTCTCACCAGCACATTCAGCTGCAAAATCGATTTTGTTCAACGCTTCGATATAAGCACTAGTGTGACTATGAAGTAACTTGGGGTAAACGTTGGTCCGGCTGCAGCTGGAGCTGCCACCAGTCTAGGTATTCTAGGTTCTTGCATGGCAGTATCTCAATTATTTTCATTTACAGAATGTATGACATCCGAATCATTCTTGACCATAGATAATAACATATAACTTCAGAAAATATTTTTATTTTTCTTCATTCGTGATTGGACCATGGATAAATGATCTAAATAATTTTTTAGCGTTTGTATTTGAGTGTTTATTTTAAATCATTTGATTCATCCTAAATATAAATCTGATAAAGATTAAGTTCCAAGTTTATAGTAAACTCTTTACCATCTCTTATCTAATTTTTTTATGACGAATAAAAAAATTCGAGCGTTACAAAATTTATTGTACTACACAAATAATAGAATATTAAACGGCAGCGTTAACATAATATCTCCACTCGAATACGTATTTCTTGATTATATTCGCCGTTTTCTATTTTATTTAAAGTTCTCCATTGAAATTGTATTATAATAATGCAAAACATAAGCCCCCCATTAAAATAACATCCAATAATTAACTCCATTAGTGGGGAGATTTCTTTTTCATTTTCTGTTTGTTGAAGAGGGCTTTGCCAAAATATTCCTCAAACTGGCGAGTCAAACCTTCATTATCTCTGTTTCAAACTACATGATTATTTTTATATGATGCATTATTAGAGTGAATGGTAAAGATGGTGAGAAATAGGTTTCGAGATGTATTCTCAACTGTTTCTTATGGGATCGGCTCAATACCTTATGGAACAACAGGTGCTATAATTGGCTTTTATTTCAACATTTTTCTGTTGGATAATGTTAGAATGGATCCGCTATTTGTTGCTGTTATTATTTTCGGAGGCAGAGTTTGGGATGCAGTAACTGATCCAGTCGCTGGATATTTTCTTACCTTCACACCTTGGACTTGTATAGGGAGATTTAAAGTTTGGATATTAATCGGTTTTCTCCCCATGTCAGTTTTCTATTTCCTAATTTGGCAGGTATTTAAATGTAGAAATTTTGTTGTTAATAAATAATATGATTGATATTGACGAAGGGGGTTTTAAGTCCTTTCCCAAGCTTGATTAGGTATAAAATTTCTTATACTCAAACAATCTTAGTTATTATGGTCTAGAGATTTTAATTCAAATATTCTCAATGATTTTAAAAGTTTTTGTATATGTGATAAATCTATCCTTACTATTAAAACTCGATTATTGTGTATGTGTATATATATATATATACAAGCGCGCTTCACTTGCTTGTGCTGCGCGGCTGGCAGACACTTCGTGTCCGCCGGAGGCTCCCTTCGGTCGCCTGGAGGTGACATTGGTTAATTATAAGGGAGATATAATCTCTAAATATGTCCATCTTAGTTTTAAAATCGATAACACTCGAAAAAACACCAAATTTGTCAATTTTTAAAATTTTGATGAGTAATGATGACGTCATAACAAAGTGATGAGTCATCATTTTTTGATGATAGTCACATCATATGTGAGACATGTTAGTATACAGATTCTATTAAAATTTCAGCCTTCTATCTCCTATAATGGCTGAGTTATGCCCGAATAACTGTGTTGCTTAACTTTTAAAAATGTGACAATGACGTCATAATTCCATGATGAGTCAACATTTTGCTCTGAACTCAGAACTTACTGGAGCCATAGCCAAAAGACTCCCACATGCCAAAAATCAGCTTTCTGAGCCCGGCAGTTTCTTCAATCAATTCGTTACAGATATATATATATATATATATATATATATATATAGACAAATAACAATCGAGTTTTAATAGTAAGGATACATAAGTATTTATGGTAGATATTTCAGCTGATTATAATGAAATCTACCAGCTCATGGTTATCAGAGTTACGTATTTGCGATAAATTCATATTTCAGCGCGCAAATTTTGTTTCTACTTCTAATGCGAGTCAGCGGGTTTCGACCTTCAGATGCGGCTCTGAACCACTTTAAGCCTATGTGATAATATAATTTGTACTTCTAAACTCAATAGTTTCGAGTTATAGGATGATTAATTATATTGGTCACATTTTGTAATATTTGTTTTAAACCAGTGCGATAGGTGAGTTTTTACCCACCTGCATAAGCATCTATGAGGTCTAGACTATATTACATAATTTGATATATAATTAAGATCAGAACTTCATTTGATTCAAATAGCAAATGAGTCTCATTATTTCATTTTGTGTGAAAACTTGGAAACTAAAAGTCGTAGACTTTCGCTCTAACTTCCTAATATACTTTTTGGAAGCTCTTTATTCATTCTAAACTGATAGATTATACTTCTTAGTGCCCGGAGTATGAATTATTATTTCAATTATTTAAAATTATTCGGGGTTAGGGGCCACAATAAAATTTGTGGATTTTACGGTACTTTTGCTATTTTTTGTAAATATTTGGTTCGAATTTGACTAAATCAGCAGTATTAATGCGAATAAATGTCTGTGAATGCTTTGGTTCATTATTAATTACTCATTTTACATTCTTCTTAACATCTAAACTTAAAATCTCTATATCTCTGGTCTTTAAAATTTCAAAATTGACCGTCTTTACAGAATTTTTACTCAAAATTGGTTTGAGATGGAGGTTTGAAAATTTCAAGAGTTTCATATCATTAGGCGATGGACGTAGGACCACTTTATTTTCGATATCTTATAACTTGGTGATTTTATTCCTGATTTCCCAAAAAAACAGACCTTTTTGCCGTTTTGGCCCCTTTTTTTCGGACACCGATAAAATTTATAATTTTTGTCATTTTAACTTTCTTTTGCTCCAATGAAGTTGCAAATATGGTAGACTATCTATGTTTCGATTTTGGAAGCATTTGATTCCTTGGTATGTCCTAAACAATTCTTTGATGATTTCTATCATTAAGATGTGCTATCGAAAAACGAAAAAAACAGACTTTGAGGCACTGTATCTCAAAAACTAGAAATGAGAATTAAATACGGTTTTGAAAGTGCAAGTATTTCTTGACGGAGATACTTTCCCATGCTTAACATCTCTTACAGCTCTGTTGCGTATGATTTTGAGATCCGTATGATTTTGAGACCATTTATTAATACTAGTTATCCATTGTTTCATTGTCCCGCATGATTTTGAGACCAGTCATTAACTAGTTATCCATTGTTTCATTGTCTATGTTTAAATCTTGGGGATATATATATTAATCTATCGTTGTAACTTGCCTTTGCTAAATTGTTTTGTGTTCAATACAATGTGACATTGCTATTCTAGCTATTAATTTTCGACTTGGTGATTGATAACGATAATTATCTGTTGATATTTATAGTGATACAACAATTGGTGTTGAGCAATTTAATTTTTATCGTGGAAATGAATTATTATTTTGAAAACTTTTACTATTTAAACAAGTTTGTTGTTGGTTGGTTCGTTTGTTCCTTATAGCTCAAAATTTGCACACATTCGATATTGTCTTGGTCAGTGGTGTATTAGCTAGTTAATCACTGGTCTCAAAATCATACGGGACAATGAAACAATGGATAACTAGTATTAATAACTGGTCTCAAAATCACACGGGTCTCAAAATCATACGGATCTCAAAATCATGTGCAACAGCTCTACTTTCATCGTATTCTGTAAGTCAAATCATATGTTTTTTCGAGGGCGGTATCCTTAATACACGGCTGTGTATGTCACCGAGAAGGCCAGTTTTAACACAGACTATTATTACTATATAGAAACATCATATCAAAGAATGCAATTCAGTTGTCAAAAGCTGATATGTCATCATGTGACTGCGCCATAGGCTCTTCTTAGAGCGGTAATGCAGCAGTAGCTCATTTGAAACATTGGTGTCTACACATATAATGCTTGATTTTTATACGATAATAATAGGATAGAGCTTAATCCAAAAAAATCTTAATTAGAATATCCATGCATTCCTCAATTGTTATTGAAACAAAAAATTGAATGCGTAAGCCATAACTCAAAATGAATATTTCGTAGATATAATATTATACCATTCAAACCGCAAGCTAGTACTTCATATATATTAATAATACTGTTTACGTGTTTATTTTTAATATTCCCTAAGTTATCTAGGATTTTATCACGATCTATAGAGAATGAGATGTGAAAAATCCGAGATAACTCACAGAATATTGAAATTAAACACGTGAACAGTATTATCAAAATAAATGAATACTGCTTGCGGTTTGAAAGTTATAACTACTTAGTGTCCACGATGAATACTTTTTTGAGTAATGGTATAGGCATTCCAATTAAAATTTTCAGGTTTTTTGGATTAAAGCCATCCTATTGTTGTTCTATAAAATCTCAAGTTTTAGAAAAGCAGTATTATTCGATACGATCTTTATATAAGATAATAATACATTTGAAAGGTCTAACCTATACATTTTTTGATTTATCAGTTTAATTTAACTCTGTACAGTTTTCGATTTATTGGTCAAGTTATACTTTAAACTGTGTTAAAACTGCCCCTCTATTTTTCAGGCTTCTCGATGACATACATACTGTATATGGCCGTATATTATGTAGGTTATGGTTCAATTATACTCCAAGGGGAGCGGTCGGCCCGCCGCCCCTTTCCTAAATGAAGCTGTCTTATATATTACAGTCGAACCTCTGAGATCCGGACCTCCAAGATACGAGCACCTCCCTCATCCGGGCACCCATTTTTGTTTCAAGTATAGTGCCCGTATCTTAGAAATCTATTGTCATCTTTAGAAATCCAGTATGTATAAGTAAAAAGAGTGAAATAATTCATGGGTGAGTATTAAATAAACAATACTTATTAGTACTAGTAAGATTTTAAGAGAACTTGGGGCAATAACAAGTTTATATACTCGAGGAATACCATGGAGATATTGTTATTTCCGAGATCCGGGCACCCTTTGGTCCCACACTGCCCCGATCTCGGAGGTTCGACTGAAAATGCTAATATTTTTGTTTGTTTGTCCGAATTGATTGAAGAATTGGCAAGCGTAGAGATACGAAAATTAACATGTAAGTGTCAAATGATGAATCTACGATTAAGTTCGAAAATCTAATCGAAATTTCACACCTCTGCAATAAAAATGGAAAACAATTTTTCACATCTTTTCTATACAATACTATGTACGCCTTCACTCTTACTATAGAAATCATTGTACGACACTATTGTAGACTGTCATTGTTATTAATACTTCAAAGCAATAACTTATATAGTAGATGTCTCAATTTGATGATAGTGTATAGTAATAAAAAAGGTTATGTGTATATTTTCATACCTTTCTATATATATTTTAACACATTTTGACTAATTTTGAAAATTATGCTAGTGACTAGCTTCCAACGGTTGATATGGGGTTTTTGTGGGGGTAGATTTCGAATATCAAATTTTCAGATCGATATGATAAATTATTTGTTTACTTTTGTTTACAATACTTGTATAAATTCCAAAAATAGGCTAGATTGAGTAATTCTAGACGCCCGCAGGGCGAATCTGCGGACACAAAGTGTCCGCAAGCCGCGCAACGCAAGTAAGCGAAGCGCGCTTGTATTGTATTAAACCCGATTGAATGTGAAATGTAAACTGCAAAACCTGCCACTGGTATACTACATGGATTAATTTTGAGCTCCTTTTACTAATGTTGTGAATAACCTCCATCTTGGTGGAAATTCTAATCAACACTTCCCAGACAAAAGTATTTGCACACTTCATTAGTTCACAAGCATTTAATACTAAAATGGGTCCATGCATTCATGAAGATCAAAACTCCAAAACGGTAAGTGATACAACTAATCGGATTTCAAATTCGAAACCTCCGCTTTCAAATTAGTTATAGTAGAAGATTAAATTAATAATTAATTCCCAACGTTTTCAAATTATCAATGCCACCTTGTGCCACATATGTCGCTATGTAGCACTATATATGATAGTGATGAATTACCTTTGGTGCCACTGGTTGATAATTGTACTTATTGAGTTGAGCTATTTGTTCGAAATCTTCAACTACTATTACTAATTTTGATGTGTAGATTTCTCTCAGACTCTTAGTATCTCTAAGTGCAGTGGTTTTCAACATTTTTGGGATGTGGATCCCCATTTTCCTATATTATGTAGACCCCCTCCTAGTATTGACTGTAACACAAAATTTCGAATCTTATGGACTCCCTGATATCTTCTGTGGACCACTAAGGGGTCCATGAAGCCCAGGTTGGGAACCACTGTCTTAGTGTTTGAATATACAGTCGAACCTGCTATAACTACCACTCTGTAAAACGGTCACCTGTCTATAGCGGTAACCTGCTCAACGCGGCCAGCGGCCACCCGTTTGTAGTCCCTTACTGACCCTAAAACTGTGTATAACGGCCATCACCTGTCTATAACGGCCACTACCTGTCTATAATGGCCATCTCCTTTTTCACCTTTTCATGTATTTATTACAGGACCTGTTACGAACGATAAACAAGTTTCATGTAATTACTTCAAGTAATGGATTTCTAAAAACTTGATATTTATTGCACTACTTTGATTCCTTTGGGGATTGGGACAATCACCTGTATATAACGGCCAATTTTGTCCAGTCCCTTGGGTGGCCTTTATATACAGGTTCCACTGTATCTCCTTTCATGAAAAAAATATCCAATCTATTTGTATGGGAAATAATGTAGTGTACAATTACTTTTGTCGGGATAGTATAAATATATTCGTAGAATTACGATGATTACCACAATTGAGACAATTAAATAAATAGAGATTAAATTACAAACAGAGATGAACTGTTTAACTTCTTGATGTATATACGTATAATAAATAGATAATAAATGTAGCAAAAAGGTAATAATAATAATCAGGACTACTAAACAGGTTATTTTTGTACAAGCTAAACCTCCTAATGATGCAAATAAATATTACATTGAAAAATTGTTTTTTAGTATTCCATTTTAATTTTATCAATTTTCTTAGGTGACTTTGCTTTTCGATACGTTGTAAATTTTGTTTTAATTCATATTGAAAATAATTTAATATATTTTAAACTCACGAAGGGAGCATATAGGAGTTTAGTGATTGGTGAAAATTATATACGCCGATAGTTGTTTCATTATGTAAGAACTCGATTACCGGGGACGTTATATTTCGTTGTTGAATCTTGAGTTTGAAAATTAACTTTTCACTTTATTAACACTCACCGGACAAAAGCATTTGAACACTTCATTATTTGCCATTCAAATAGTAGTCAATTCGATCTCATCATTAAAAAATACTATTAGACTCTAAGAGGTACTCAGAGTCTGATTTCAGATTCGGAATCGACTCATTCGAAATAGTCATGTTTGAAGAATATAATAAATTGATCATCCCAATTGATAAAATTATCAACCTTTGCCACCAGAGGTAATTCATCACCATCATGTATTGTGGTTAAAATAGGTATATGTGCCACAAAGTGATACTTCTTCATAATTTGAAAACGTTGGGAATACATCAAAGAATTATCTAGGAGCGTGAAATTTTAGAATATTACCCAATTATCCTATATTATAATGTTATTTATCGATTTAGGCATATGAAAATTTATGGGCTTGAAATGAAAAGCGTATCCGTGGAGGGCTGTATAATACTTTGGAATGATTAATGAATAATTTCACTAGGACTAATTTGAATGTGTAGATTTCGAATTTAAAACTCGATTGGTTGTATCTTCTACCGTTTAGAAGTAATCTTCTTCATAAATAGACCCATTTTAGTACTACTTGCATGTGAAATAATTGTCCAAATACTTCTGTCCGGGTTGTGTACTTAATAGATTAATCGAATTATATACTAGTGATATTATTAAATACTTCTGCTAGGAAAAAAAGAAGGTACATGGAAAATGTTGATTGTTTAACCTATTTTGCATGCTTTAGGGTAAATCACCGATGGTTTTTCCTTAGAGTAGTTATTTATATTTATTTAAATTCATCCATTATATGTAACTCGCAGGATTGGAAAAAGATCACAAAATCAAAAACATAATTTAGAACAATTTTTTAGATATATTTTCTAATTCTAATCAGCAGTTTACTTTTAATTTACTCATAATTACGTAGAATTACTTTGAATACATTTCACAGTAAATGATAGAACATTTATTAATTAATAAAACGGACATCATAGCGTCAATATTGTCGTGCTATTCTTCACACACTTTGAGGATCATTGCCCAGTTATCTAGATAACATTGAAAATAATCCCTGAGGGTGTTCCAGCGAACTTCCCGTGATAGCACAAGTTTCTTGCCGCCTGTAGATTTGTATCACACAGCTGGGATATGGGAATTCCGTAAGCAATTCACTATCTGAATGATAGGATCCTTCACAATAAGTATTTCGATATCTTTGGCTAGAACAGCGGTTCCCAAACTGGGATGCACTGGTCCTTAGTCGGGGGTGTACGGGACAAGCAATCGTCCTTATTATTAGTCGTCCTTATTGCAATGACAAGTCGGATCAATAGAATTTTTCAGACTTAGGTGGGTCCTGGGGTGCACAAAATATTTTTTAAGTGTCAGGGGGTGCACGAGGTAAAAGAGGTTGGGAACCACTGGGCTAGAAGATTGAGGTAGTGTGCTGAACAACCATGATATATAATGTTTGTATCAGCAGCATGACTATCAGATGCCACTTGTCGCCGTATTTTGACCATGTTTGACGCGTTGTCAATGACGAAGGTGCCCACTTACAACTGTATCGTTGATCAGTCGACATCACAGCAGACATGGCTACTTCTTGTAGATATTCAGCTGTGTTTGCATGCCCTGATGTATCTATAGTTTCAATAAGATATCTATCTCCATCAGATGTTGTCACTGACACGCAAATGACTGACTCATTATGGATATTACTCCATTCGTCTAACATCATCGACACTTTTTTCCCTGCATGTTGTTCCGCGCACTCTGATTATATAAAGCCTTAAAGTTCATAGAGTAGTTCATTGCTAACCTTGTGTCAATTGGGAGGGTGGTATCCAGGACGAAGCATTGCCACTAGTTTCAAAAATTCAGGATTTTCAACAATGGAAAGAGTGAATTGGTTGCACATACAAATCGTGCTATTTGGAGATCAATGGAAGCTTTCTCAGTTGTTGATGTCTGTATATCAAAGTTAGTCATTGTTGACGACTTCTTTTTCTTTGCTTTGGGAGTTAAACTTATATCTGAGATACGTTTCTGGGAGAGAATTTGAATATTCTCCAGCGAGATGTCTAAATCGGTACTAGCATCGTTAGTGTCATCGATAATATCAGTACAATCATGATAATGTTGCTTTAGTTTAGCAACTTGCCCTTGCATCTCCTTCCCACATTTCTTAGATGTTGCGCGACACCCCGCTTTACCTGTTGCTATTTTGTTTCAAAATATTGCCACACATTGCTACTCTTTCGTCCAGACATGATGAATCACAAGCAGTGATTTGTGGCTAGTATAACATATTGAAGCCTTATTAAGTGTCATTAACACATCTAAGTATTGTTCTCTGAAGCCATCACACTTTTACTAGCAAAGTATCAAATAAGAAAGAATAAGAAAGAACAAATTTACAAAAGGAGAATATCTTTTTCCAGGAGAATATTAAATCTAATTAATGATACCGCCCTCGAAAAACATCGCCTGACATTAAAAAAAATGGTGAATATTTTATATTGTTAATTCCATCGGATTATTGATTAGTCTACCATCTAATCGTACTTGTTAGACGGTATTTATTTTGATATTCTAGAACTGAGCACCTAAAGCTCAGTCGTACTAAAAATCGGAAAGTAATTCGTGGTTTTGCGGCGCATTCATCAATTATTTTCTAACTTATCTGATATTTTTTCAATTATATGAACCTCAAAATGGTTTTAGCCCCTTTAAATATTATAAAACGGATGAATTTAGAAAAAGTGGCACTTAAAATCCAATCAAAAATATCTTTATGAGACACTTCCTTTCTAAAATGCTCGGGAAATGGCCGTTGTGATATTAGCTATTGTGTATAGAAAAGAATTCTGAACATTTAAAAACAAAATTTGTTCAGATCCGACCATTAGTTCGTAAGTTATAGTATATTGTAGGTAAAGTTCGGATATCAAACCTCTCTATGGCCGCGAAAGTGCTCGATGTCAATGCTTAAAAACTATTAAAGATATATAATATATTATAATCTTAAATGAAAGGATATATATGATAATATATAGGTTCCTCAAACATCTCTTTGTCAAAAAGTAAATATTTCTTGACTTATCATCGATTTTATTGTAATACAAATTCTATGGAGAACTTTGAATATATTAGAAAATGGCGGATCTTGTCATGAAATAAGTTCCCAAAAGTAGCTATTATGCCCAAACAACAATGCAATAATCACTAGCAATGTATACAGAAATTTTGAAGCACTCAACATGATTATTTTGGAAGTTAAAAGCATTTATCTCCAAAATTCGGTCAAAGCCCCCAATTTATGGTCCAAAACAGATTCCTCCATATCTCGGGAAATGTACACCCAAATTCTTAGCTCTCAAATCTTTTCAAGACGGTATATATCTGATTCTTAAATAGTAAGTGTACTACATGGAATGGAATGCTAAGTTTTAAATTTTTATCACGTGATGACATAGCATTTTTCGAAAAACATAACTTTAAAACTAAAAGTCGTAGACTCTCGCTCTAACTTCCTAATATACTTTTTAGAAGCTCTTTATTCATTCTAAACCGATGAATTATACTTTGTAGTGCTAGGAATATGAATTATATTCCCTAATTGGTTCAAAATATTCGGGGTTAGAGGCCTCAAGGTAATTTGTGAATTTTCAGTATAATTTTGCTATTTTCACCAAAATCTGTTGGAATACATCTAATTCATTAGTATACATGCGATTAAATGCCCATGGATTCTTTTATTTATCGTTAATAGCTCATTTTACATCGTTCTTAACATCAAAACTTCAAATCCTCTCGGGACTTTAAAATACCAAAATTGACCGTCTTTCAAAAAATTTAACTCAAAATTGCTTTGAGATAGAGGTTTGAAAATTTCAGGAGTTGTTCCATATCATTAGGCGATGAGCGTAGGATATCTTATAAACTTGTGATTTTATTGCTGATTTCCAAAGAAAATCGGGCTTTTTTCGCCGTTTTTTGGCAACTTCTTTTCAAACCTCTATAAAATTAACAATTTTGGTTATTTTAACTTTCTTTTGGTTCTATGCGATTGCACATTTTATAGACTATATATGAATAAATTTTCGAAGCATTTGATCCAAACATGTGTTTCAAAAAAATCACAGAGTGGAGGAGGGCTTACCATTAAGATGTACTAGGGAAAAAACGGAAAAAACCCGACTTTGAGACGCTGTAACTCAAAAACTAGAAATGCGAAGCAAAAAATGTTTGGCATGTCTCAATATTTTTTAATTGCACTACCTGCCCACGCTTAGCATCTTATATATCTCTATTCTTGATATATGCTGTAAGCCAAACCTATGGATTTTTCACGGGCGGTATCCTTAAGATTAACACTCGGGAATTGGTAAAATTTTTGCACATAACGTTGGTGGAAAATTCGTACAGTAATATTTTTCGCCTAAAGATTCGTCACATGAAAATTAGTCTCATATTTGAAGACTACAAGATTATTCATTTATTTCTATTCTCTAATATTGTTTGTCACTTTCTATGCTATAATAAAATGTGCATTTTTTGTTAGAAATGAAGTAAAATTGCGAGTGAAAGAGGCCTATAAAATTTCAAGTGGGGTGAGCTGTATTTTCAGTTCTGTTAAATAGCCTGTGAGTGGGAAAGTGGGCCTTTTAGCGAGTGCTAATTCTTAGCACAAAGTAAATTGAGCATTTTGAAGTTTGAAATAGGGGAATTTAAAGTGAATTTTTGAAAGGGGGGTGAGTAACACTTTAAATTCAATGAAATTCTAGACAGAATAGCTGAACTACTATTAACGTATGTCTTAAGTATTTATCTAAGTACTGCTAGGATTTTAAGCGACCAATTTATCGGGGTAATAGAGTTGCGAAAATTGTCACACGGATCATTATTTTTGTAGATCAAAAAGTTGTTTATGCAAATTTGAATCCTCAAACCTTCTTAGTACCATAGCTTAGCGAGTTTTCGATCAATCGTTAGCTTTCATAAACTTGGTTTCTCCGTTTTTGTGAATTATTGCTTCCAAAGTTCAAACACCATGTAAATTTTCTGAGAACTATTAATCTAAAACACTATAATATCGCAAAAATGGGTTAGTATCATGATTATCTATAAATTTTGCACCAAAACTCCCTGCCTCCGTTAAAACTCAGTTAATGTTTGTATATATATATATATATATATATATATATATATATATATATAAACAGTCCACTTCCGAAAACCGGGGCGTTTGTTTGAAAACCGGGCCAAGTTTGGATGATTTTTCTTTCAAAATTATGTTTTTAGTTTAAAGCATTCCATTTGTATATGCTTAATGTATGAAGAGTTGTTACACAGTATTTATGAGTGTAGGTGCCGCGATTAATTAGAGTCCTACTACAAAATTTACTGTCATCAATGGAATACCTATGAGACAGACTGACTATGTAGTATGTACATACGTATGTACCATACAAGAGTGAAAAAACAGGTTCGTGCGAGTATTTGAGGGCCGTGTCGCTTTTTTGTAAATGAATTTGCATATCCTTTACAATTCCATTCCACATAAAGCGCTCACTGATACGAGCTAAAGTACGCTTTACGCCCTAATGTCCAGAAGTTGGGTCTCACTGGCAAGCATGGTTAATTTTATGCTGTTCTTCAGTGTCCTGACGACCCGAAGGGCTTCTATTTTCTGCATACAGAGATATAGCTGAAATTTTGTAAAGGAAAGAAATAGAATAGCTGTATTTCTAAGATTCCATATAGAGGAGGGAAGAAAACGGATAGTATCGCCTCTGAAAACACGTCAATACAAACCAGTTTCCTTTAGGATTGCTACTCTGCCAAATTGGCAATGTCGTTTAGCAAATGTTTTGAAATCCTGGTTTTTGTTTACCTCGTTTTTTTCAGTTAGTATCAGGCATAAATTGTTCTTATTTTTAATGTAATAGAGATCGCCATCTCTCATGCTAAACTTCTTCGCCTTTTTGAGGATAATCCTCTTCCAATTCTGAGTGCGGGCCTTTACGTACTGCTCGATTAATAATTACAAGCGCGCTTCGCTTGCATGCGCTGCGCTGCTGGCGGACACTTTGTGTCCGCCGGAGCCGCCCTGCGGGCGCCTGGGGTCACATTTATTAATTATAAAGGAAACAACATCTCTAAATACATTCGTCCTACTATTATAAACGATTTCGCACGAAAAATCACCAAATTTGTCAATTTCAATGACGTCATAATTCCATGATGAGTCGACATTTTGCTCTGAGTTCAGAACTTACTGGAGCCATAGCCAAAAGACTCCTACATGCCAAAAATCAGCTTTCTGCGACTGGCAGTTTCTTCAATCAATTCGTTACATATATATATATATATATATATACATACACATTAATCGAGTTTTAATAGTAAGGATGTCAGATTCACTAATAGAAACAACTAATTTTGAAAGTTAAAAATTTAAAATTAAGAAGTTAAAATGCTTTAATGTTTTGATTCAGGTAAAATCATAGTTTTTATGGACTAGCTGTGGAATAAATAGTGACTAAAACATAAGAAATCAAATAGTATTGGGCTTATAAAAGCTCAGATTACTAACTAGGACTTAGTATAGGTATAGAGTGAAACCCTATTAGGTTCCCTCTCCACTGGTCATTTTCCTTCTCCCTTGAAGCGCACTATCATCTTGTCCAAACTTAAAAGACCAAATCTTGATCCAATCTTCTCTAACTATCGTCCACTTAGCAATATTTCTTTCATTTCTAAGATCACTGAGATTGCCGCTTCTATCCAAGTCGTGAATTATCTTACATTACATCATCTCTTCCCCGGGACGCAGTCTGCCTATCGTAAACACCACAGTAAGGAGACTGCGCTCCTGAATGTCACAAACGACATCCTCCTCAGCATGAATCGCCAACACGTATCCCTTCTGGTTCTTCTTGATCTTAGTTCAGCCTTCGATACCGTCGACCATACCATCTTACTCAATCGTCTCCAGTCTCATTTCGGCATTTGCGGTTCTTCTCTGTCTTGGTTTGAATCTTACCTCGCTGATAGGACTCAATTCGTCTCGATAAAGGGTTCTGATTCCTCCAATATCCCGGTTGGACACGGAGTTCCTCAGTGTTCTTGTTTTGGTTCTCCTGAAAACTCACCTTTTCCGTTTCGCGCACGACACATCCACTTAAATAAATACTCATTAAATTAATTTCAGTGCATATACATACCTTACAAGCATACATACGCATACATATACACAAATACGTACATGCATAACATACACTTTTATTGAATTGTACAGCGCACTTGAACATATTAATATGGAATCTGCACTATATAAATGTATATATATAATTGTAACAAATTGATTGAAGAAACTGCCAGACACAGAAAGCTGATTTTTGGTGTGTAGGAGTCTTTTGGCTATGGCTCCACTAAGCTCTGACCTCCAAGTCTTTCGGGTCCATGAAACTAATTTTCGACACATACTTATTTAACTTAATATCACTCAGTATCATATCTACAAGCATAGCCTACATGATACACGGCGTTTATGTCAGTCACCGAGAAGGCCTGAAAAATAGAAGGCCAATTTTAACACAATCAAAATTTAATTAGTCCGATAAATCAAAGACTACGATAGACCTTTGAATTATATCATTACCATATACAAACATCATTTCAGAGTATTGCGCAATAGGCTTTTTAGAACGAAAAATTCTGCTGTTCTTGCTCATTTTAAACATCGTTATTTGCGTTTATAATGCTTGATTTTTTTGATAGAACAAGAATCAAAGGCCTTAATCATATATCTGAAAATCTTCACTGGAATGTCTATGCATTCCTCAGTTGCTATGGACAGAAAATATTGAATGCTTAAGTCATTACTCAAAAATATAGATCGTAGACATTAAATAATTACACCATTCAATCTGCAAGCTATTACTTCATATATGATAATATTAATGTTCACGTGTTCATATTCAATTTTCTCTGAGTTATCTAAGATTTCTTCACATCTCATGACTTCTCTTTATATCGTTATTAAATCCTAAATAACTTAGCGAATATTAAAATAGACACCTTTGCAGTATTATTAACATTTAGGAAGTAATAACTTGCGGATTTGAGCGGTATAATTTCTCAGTGTCTACGATGTATCCTTTTTGAGTTATGGCTTAAGCATTCAATTTTTTATCCCCATAGCAACTGAAGAATGCATCTTCATTCGAGTTAAGATTTTCAGATTTTTTGGATTAAGAAGGCCTTCCTATTGTTGTTCTGAAAGGAGGTTATTGCGCAATCACATAACGACATATCAACTTTTGAACGGCTGAATTGAATACTCTGATAAGATGTTTGTATATGGTAATAGTAGATTTCAAAGATCTATCGTATACGGTTTTTGATTTATTGGTCTAAAGAAAATTTGACTTTTTAAAACTGGCCTTCTATTTTTCAGACCTACTCTGTAACATACACGGCCGTATATTAAGTAGGCCATAGCACAAGCAATATTAACATCGGTAATAGAAAAAGAAATCAACTTTTCCAGAATATCTCATCTTGTAAAATCATGCGTGAAGTCAAAATCAAATTGTTCACTGATTCTTTGCTCCGTATCTTGATATTCATAAATCTAATTATTATTTCCGTAACTACCTACCTTTTGAAAATGATATTATTCGACAATTTCACTTATACGACAATTTCACCACTCAACTAGCATCGAAACTTGTCCTTAATTGGTCTATCTGAGATTTAGGTTTTGAAAAAATTACTTGTTAAGAAGATTGTCTTCGATATCCCAGAAGATCTTATCCATAATCTTCTTCGCTCTCCGAAATTTGCAGGGAGGTGGAGAATCAACATAGTGCCACTCCATAGTGTGTTATTTGGATTCTGGATCATAGCGATGAAGCCATGTTTCATCTGCTGCAACAATCTTGTATAATATTGAAGGATCCTGATGATGTCTTGATAAAAGAGACTTGCTAATGTCTACCCTCACTTGCTCCATTTCTTTAGTCATTCTTTTTTTACATCTGGCGAGGAGAGTAGATGGTCATGTAAAATGCTGACGACTGTTCCAATCAAATATTATGCTTCATCAGCTATTTCTCGCACTCGATCTTTGAGCATTTTCCTGACCATGTACACTTTTTTCTCTGTAATGACTTTAACTGGCCTCCCTGATCTCGGTTCAACTTGGAGTTGCACCCTACCACGTCTTGTTTCCCCTCCCTAATTTTTTACTGTCGCATACGATGGAACTGAATCATCATAAACGATAACTAGCCTTTGATGGATGTTCATCTGCCATCCTCTTCTAAAGTCAAAAACTTTATGACGACTCAGTATTAAATATTAATTTTTTTATACATTTAGAGGAGCTATATATACTATAAATTGATTTTTATGGTAATACTCGTAAATAGATAGATCCAAGCAGGGTATTTTACAGCCCTCCACAGTTACGCTTCTCATCTCAAACATATACATTTTCATACACAAATTTAAAATAACACTATATAACATTATAGTACACGTATATTCTAAATTTTCGTGTTGCTGAACACTTTTGGGCTCGCGCTCCTGGATAATTCCCTGGTTCCAGGAAATTTGTTATTTAAAAATGGGCTTAGGTATGTCAATAAACAAGCTTGAAAATTTTTCCTAATTATTGAGAAAGAAAAGTGTGATAAGCTAAGAATACTATATTGAACTCCCTTCGTATTGAATTGCGGTTGTTTTGATTATGCATGGCAATTAAGTCAAATTTTGGGAAGTGTTTGGGCTATGGCTCCAATATGTTCTGAGCTCAGACGAAAAGGTTGACTCATCATGAAATTATGACGTCATTGTCAACTTTTTATAAATAGAAATTTCAGTTTTTCGACTATAACCCTGCCATTTTAGGTGATAGAAGCCTAAAAATTTAATAGACTGTGTATATCAATATTTTTCATGCATACAACTATCGTCAAAAGATCATCGCTGTAATAATGATATCATTACCATCAAAAGTTGGAACTTTCGAAAATTTGGTGGTTTATGTGTCAAATCAATTATAGCTGTAAGACAGACTTATTTAGAGATTATCTACCTAATAATTAGTCATTGTGAGCCAAAGAGCCCAAAACACGCCACTAACGGACACAGTGTCCGCCACTCGCGCAGCACAAGCAAGCGAAGCGAGCTTGTTATTTATTATTTTTCATTATTTTTTAGAATTTTTACTTTACAACTGATGCTTTGAATGTCATATACTACTTTATCATTTATATACTGTTTCAGACATCTACTACTATTTATCATCTACCTTTTACTACTCTTGTTCTCTATATTTCTGATAATTTACAAGTTAGAGATTTAGCCACAGTTGTTAGGATGATTTTTGAAGTTATTGGAGTTTTTCTCGGTAAGTGTTTATGTATAATGTACAAGTAAAGGTGTTTCATTATTCGATAGATGATGCTAATGATACAATTTGTACAATAATATCGATATTAATTATCTGAGGCGTTAATCATTTTTTCAATAATATCTTTTAATATATAGTTAGTGCTTGTAAGGAGTGTCTTATTTTGAATTTGTGTCCACAGTGTGCTTCCTATTATTGAAATCCGCATATGTAGTTGTCATTTAGTAGGTGCTATGGAAATATTTATTGTAAAGTTATTATTTCCAACGTTGTAGAGTTATAGTGATTTAGTACTAAATTAGTTAGTAGTATCAGGAAACAATGACCAATGTCGCTCGTCATTAGGTAGAATGATTTAACAATCTTTCTGGACATTACGCTGAATGTTTGGCGATCAGTTTATATCCTAAAAACTGCATCATCAAATTACTTATTAAAACGATAATGATCCGTCCAAAACATCAAATCTGCTTAAAACCATGGACAGATAATATATCATTACTCTTAAAACTCGATTAATGTGTATATATATATATATATATATATATATATATATATATATATATATATATATATACTTGTATATATACCTGTAACGAATTGGTTGAAGAAACTGCCGGGCGCAGAAGGCTAATTTTTGGCATGTAGTAGTAGTCTTTTGGCTATGGCTCCACTAAGTTCTGAGCTCAGAGCAAATGTCTACTCATCATGGAATTATAACGTCATTGTCACATTTTTAAAAGTTAAGCAATACAGTTATTCGAGCATAACTCAGCCATTATAGGAGATAGAAAGCTGAAATTTTAATAGAATATGTATACTAACATACCTCACATATGATGCAACTATCAACAAAAGATGATAACTCATCACTTTGTTATGACTTCATCATTACTCGTCAAAATTTTAAAAATTGATAAATTTGGCCATTTCTCGTGCGATATCATTAAATTAACCAATGTGACCCCAGGCGACCGAAGGGACCCTCCGGCAGACACAAAGTGTCCGCCTGCCGCGCAGCGCAATGAAGCAAAGCGTGCTTGTATGTATATATATTTATATATTAGGGTGCTCCAAGAAATTCCAAAGTTTGAATTTTATAATGCACACTCTTCAAATAGTTTACCTTGATCACCAAGTATTCACCATAAAATTTTCATGCAATTTGGAGATGTTTTAGTTGTCGCGCAAGGTAGCCTCCCCTCGTGCTAATTTATAATGGGATATGTCTGGGTTGAGGCCAGAAGTTGTAAAAAGCGTACTTCTGACATTTAGATAAACTAGTAGCTTGATTTTTGTAATATTTGAGGGTGGTTTTATATCAGCTAATAATACATTTTAATAACCTAAAATCTACCGGTTCCGAGATATTGTTGAAAACAGCTGGGACCATTAATAATTTCAAGTATGAAGGCTGGTCCCAACTGTTTTCACCAATATCTCGGAACCGGTAGATTTTAGGTTATTAAGATGTATTATTAGCTGATATAAAACCACCCTCAAATATCACAAAAATCAAGCTACTAATATATTCAAATGTCAGAAGTAGGCTTTTTACAACTTCTGGCCTCAACCGGGACATATCCCATCATAAATTAGCACGAGGGGGAGGCTACCTTGTGTAACCACTAAACCATCTCCAAATTGCATGAAAATTTAATGGTGAATACTTGGTGATCAAGGTAAATCATTTGAGGAGTGTGCATTATAAAATTCAAACTTTGGAATTTCTTGGAGCACCCTAGTATATATAGATATATACAGTTGAACCTGCTATAACGGCCGCTCTATATAACGGTCACCTGTCAATCGCGGTCACCAATGAACAGTCCCGTCCGAAATTCCATAATATTGAACCTGTGTATAGTGGTCACCTGCTCAACGCGGCCATCGGCCACCCATTTGTAGTCCCTTAATGACCCTAAAACTTTGTATAACGGCCATCACCTTTTCACATTTTAATGTGTTAATTACAGGACATGTTACGAACGATGAACAAGTTTCATGTAATTACTTCAAGTAATGGATTCCTAAAAATTGATATTTATTGCACTACGTTGATTCCTTTTGGAGATTAAGACAATCACCTGTATATAACGGTCACCTGTGTATAACGGCCAATTTTGTCCAGTCCTTGGGTGGCCGTTATATACAGGTTCCACTATATATATACTATATATATATTACATTTTGCATATCTGTTTTTTGGTAATACCTGTTTAACCCTCCAATTATTGCAATTCCTAATTCGATGTGTGAAGAGTGATGGTAAAATATCATGATAAAAGTTGACGAATCATTTTATCAAATGGCAAAACCATGTGTTGATATTATTAAAACATCTAACTCAAATTGACCCATATCGATGGACTCGAAAGGGAATGTGTTACTTGTTATTAGCTCCTAATACATTTTGTAAACCTAAATCCTAAAGTTTTCTAGATATGGCTCAATATATAATTAATAATATTTGAATATTGCATCATATCTCGAAAATCTTCGAATTTAATGTTACAAAATGTATAAGAAGTACTATATAGAAAGTATCCCATTGCCAATTAAATACATTCAGAATTGAATATCTAAATATAACGGTTCTAAAGTTATACGCTTCAATGGGAATGCGTTATTAGTCATCAAATGATTGCGCAACAGGCTATATTTGGGTCGTTTAAGGGCACTTCTAAGTGTTTTTATTATAAAGTTTTTTGCATGGAACTGAGAAGTGAATGTGTTAATACGAAAAATTTTATGGAATGTGTTCTTACATTCCAGTGTTGCTATGGAAACGTGTTTCGGTCAGTTGGGGCTATATCTTGAAAACAGCGATAGCTAGACATTCAAAATTAATCCCATTTGATAGCAAATAGGCTACTTCCTATTGAGCTATAATACTATTTCTATGTCTTAATTCAATAATTTAAGAGTTATTAGACAATTTATCATATTGGTCACATTTGGTAATTTGTCGAATATCTCGTAAACCATTGAATTTAGACATATAAATTGTATTATAACTTAATAGGAAGTAGCCTATTTGCTATCAAATGGGATTATATTTGAATGTCTAGCTATCGCTGTTTTCAGATATAGCCCCAATTGACCAAAACACGTTTCCATAGCAACACTGGAATGTAAGAACATTCCATGAAAAAATTCCAAATTTTTAGTATTAACAATTTCACTTCTCAGTTCTATACGAAAAACCTTATAATAAAAACACTTAGAAGTGCCCTTAAACCGACCACTGAAAACCACTAAATTTGACACAAATATAGCCTGTTGCGAATCATTTGATGGCTAATCTAAATTTTAACAACGGATATGGGTGCTTTGACACCATATTTATATATGCTGGTAATACATTCCTAAGCTCTATTGTGCTTTGTTAATGATTTAAGGCAGCTCATGTATTTCTTCATCCATCTTCTACCGCATCCCTGGTTAAGTTACTCTTAGGCCTTATATATAGTAGGCTATGGCTAGAGTTAGCAAGAAGTGTCAGGTTTATTCGAACCCCAAATTTATTGTTATCAAAAATAGCATCATGTTTATTATAAATTTTTATAATATGTAATTTTTATCATACTACAAAATCCAAATCAATGACCATGAAAGCGCGACACGCATAACCACTCTATCGGCAAGCACAAGCGTAGGCGTATTAGCCTGGAGGCTTTAACCTCCCAAGTACAAAATTCGGGTACAGCAACTTTTTGGAAATCTGTAAAACATATATGGCTAATAATGAATTGATATTAGCCTAGCTTAAGAGATCTTGGGCAAGATGATCACAGTCCCCCTATAAATTAAGAAGAAGGATCTTTGCCATAGAAATTCGTAGAACATTCCATTATTGGATCGTATGAAGAGCTTCTTTCACTTAAGTTCTTAGAATTTCTATTAAGTGTCATTCTAAGAATTGCTGTATTGTTGATTATTTGGTTTAACCAAATATTATTATTTGGTATTCGGTTGAGAACCAAATTATTTGGTTAACCAAATTATTTGGTTAACCAAATAATTTGATCAACCGAATAATTTGGTCAACCGAATATTTGGTCAACCGAATAATTTGGTCAACTGAATATTTGGGGTCAGACAAATAATTTGCATGCTTTTCCAATACAATCACACATTCTTACATGAGGTGGTCCGAACACAAATAAATCCAATAGGCCTACTTATGCTTGATTATTTTTTGTATAAATATTTATATAATATATAAGAATGTATGCAAAAATATAATCAACTATTATTTGCTTAACCAAATTATTTGGTTGAACAAATATTCGGTTGACCAAATTATTCAGTTTGACCATTATTCGGTTAACCAAATTATTTGGTCTAACCATTATTCGGTTAACCAAATTATTTGGTCTGACCATTATTCGGTTAACCAAATTATTTGGTCTGACCATTTTTCGGTTAAGATGGTATTTGGTTGAAGCGGTTTCAACCTTGGAATTTAAGCATTTTCTTATTTGGTATCTTTGAACTATTGTAGACCTGCATATTGGACATTTTTCCAAATATATGCTGCAATCCTCACAACATCTAGTATTCCTGCAAAGAAGAAACACTACGGTTGTTTCTCTGCGCATTAGGTACACACAACAGTCAACCTGTTGTTGATCTTCATCATCATCGACATCTGATGAAGGATCGCTTTGGTGTTCATTCATTCTACATAGCAGGTCGGTATCTGGTTGAATTGAGTTGTCAATCGAATAGAGGTTTTGAATTGTATTATATTCACCTGTCACAAGCTTTTCTCTGCTACTTGTATGAAACGAATCAGTTTGGATATCTTTTAACTAATTGCGAGTAATATCAATGCCCGTGCATAGACGCTCAATATCTAAATCTGATCCAGGATCGTGTTATTCAAGATTTCAACAAAGAACCATATGCGCGGATGAGCATCTGCAATGTCCTTTTTAGTGCAGCTCCTATAGGGAGATGCCCTTATGACATGACGGAGTATCTCGTCCGTCCGTATGTATGTATGTACTATGTCTGTACGCGCGTTACTGCGAAATCTAACAGTCCGATTTTACCAAATTTCGCATATAGAATCTCATTATGGTGTATGTAGATGTGCACCGTTAATATTTTTTCGCAAAATCTCATCACTTCCGGTTTTTATAAGTACAAGCGCGCTTCGCTTGCTTGCGCTGCGCGGCTGGCGGACACTTTGTGTCCGCCAGAGTCTCCCTTCGGTCGCCTGGAGTCACATTGGTTAATTATAAGGGAGATGACATCTCTAAATACGTATGTCCTACTGTTATGATCTATATCGCACGAAAAATCACCAAATTTATCAATTTTTAAAATTTTGATGAGTAATGATAACGTCATAACAAAGTGAGTCATCATTTTTTGATGATAGTTGTATCATATGTGAGGTATGTTAGTATACAGGTTCTATTAAAATTTCAGCCTTATATCCTCTATTATGGCTGAGTTATGGTCGAATAACTGTATTGCTTAACTTTTAAAAATGTGACAATGACGTCGTAATTCCATGATGAGTAGACATTTTGCTCTGAACTCAGAACTTACTAGATCTATGGCCAAAATACTCACAATGGCAAAAATCAGCTTTCTACGCCTGGCAGTTTCTTCAATCAATTCGTTACAGATATACGTATATATATATATATATATATATATACCATAGACTCCTTTAACTAAGGACTGGAGGGTCTCATACTCGGGTCTTGTAACTTGAGTCTACTGCCTATCACTATAACTAGTTATTTCGATGAGAAATGTATTATTGTTGAATAGGAAGTCGCATATGGTGAATTCATTGGTCACATTGGAATACTTGAAATATTTGTGGTTCTTGAGTTTTGCGGTTTTCACACCTTTCCATATATGGTAATAATGTTGATAACTTGGAATTGGTTAGCGTTAGACATGGGAAATGTATTATTATTGAAGAGGAAGTCATATATAAAGAATCAATTTAGCATATCGACTTATCCTAAATGCGTCTAGTTTTTTTATTTTTGCGGTTTTCGCACCTCCATATATGGTCATATTATAGACTAGAGAGAAGCATGACATTATTCCAGAATCCAGTTCTCGTGTGCTTGATTGCGACAAAAATTGTATAACTTCCGAAAATCCAGCTGAGCGAAGTGAACTCATTGACGAGATCACTCCTCAAGACACTCAAGAACTCTTGAGTTCTGATGATACCCTTAAGCATAAAGTTGTTTATTTGACCGGATACCTTGATTATAAATATGGTGATAGAGTATGGAGGAGATCATTGGCGATGAAGATGGTAACGAGGTGTCATCTGAGTTCCTAGATAATTTGAATAGAGGTGGACTGATTGTGCCGACTATGTCAACCGTCTTTTTTGTACACAATGCCTATAATTTGCATGACCAGGCTAAAATGTGTTTTGCCGCTTTCATTTTGCTGAGCTATTATCCTTTGTAGATGTACCTTTAGCAGGTAGTAAGGCTGCATGTACTACTTTAGCTAACATTCTATTGAAAGTTCATGTCCTCAATGTAAGTGACAAAGAAAAGTCTTTGGGATGCCTCAGGAGGCAAGCCAAGCTCTCCAACTAATGATAAGCATATACAACGTTGTAATAGACATAATGTTGTGATATGCATATAATGCATATGTAATTACATATAGGGCAATACATATCAAATTTGGGCTCCTATACACTACTGCATCTCATTACAATCAGCCATCTCTCACCGTTTATTAGTTAGACAGATAAAATGGGCAAACACTAGCAAAATTCACCCATTAAACTTTGAAATATGACCTTTGGACCTTTAAGATGACATCAGGCGGTGTTAAAATGGAGCTATTGAACTCGCCGTCCTCAAAATCCCCTATATGAACCCGATATCGTGTCTCTAGCCTTTTAGAAGTCATTTTAGCCCAGGACTCAAGTTAATTCTTCAGACTCAAATTACAAACCCCGAGCATGGGAGGCTTCAGTCCTTCTCTAAAGAAGTCTATAATATGACTATATATGGAGGTGTGAAAACCGCAAAAATAAAAAACTAGACGCATTTAGGATAAGTCGATATGCTCAATTGATTCTTTATTTATGACTTCCTATTCAATAATAATACATTTCCCATGTCTAACGCTAACCAATTCCAAGTTATCAACATTATTACCATGTGTGAAAACCGCAAAACTCAAGAACCACAAATATTTCAAGTATTCCAATGTGACCAATGAATTCACCATATGCGACTTCCTTTTAAACAATAATACATTTCTCATCGAAATAACGACTAGTTATAGTGATAGACAATATACTCAAGTTACAAGACCCGAGTATGAGACCCTCCAGTCCTTAGTTAAAGGAGTCTATGATATATACACATACACATACACATTAATCGAGTTTTAATAGTAGGGATATATTCATATTTTAACACCACCACCGCAAAGCTTTGTTTAAAGATATAAGTAAGATCTCAACGACTATTGTAAAGTATTTCACCATGTAGAATCCGATTTTCGCGCTTTGAAATTAATAATATGAATATTTTATGAGTTATTAACATATTGATATATACATATTTTCACACCTTTTGAAAAAAATCTTATTTTGAGCTAGAAGCGAGTTCTCAACGGATAATATAGGGAAATTTAATATAGTGAATTTTAATATGTAGATTCCGATTTTCACACTTTGAAAGTAATAATATGAATATTTTATGAGTTATTAACATATTGATGTACATATTTTCACACCTTTTGAAAAAATCTTATTTAAAGCTAAAAGCCAGTTCACAACGGCTAATATAGGATATTTTAATATGTAGATTCCGATTCTCACACTTAGAATTGTTGAAACTACTGACTATAGGTATCCTTACTATTAAAACTCGATTATTGTGTATGTGTATATATATATATATATATATATATCTGTAACGAATTGATTGAAGAAACTGCCGGGCGCAGAAGGCTGATTTTTGGCATGTGGGAGTCTTTTGGCTATGGCTCCAGTAAGTTCTGAGTTCAGAGCAAAATGTCGACTCATCATGGAATTATGACGTCATTGTCACATTTTTAAAAGTTAAGCAACACAGTTATTCGGGCATAACTCAGCCATTATAGGAGATAGAAGGCTGAAATTTTAATAGAATCTGTAGACTAATATGTCTCACATATGATGCGACTATCATCAAAAAATGATGACTCCTCACTTTGTTATGACGTCATCATTACGCATCAAAAAAATTTAAATTCACAAATTTGGTGATTTTTCGAGTGATATCGATTAGCACAGTAGAACAGACATATTTAGAGATGTTATCTCCCTTATAATTAACCAATGTGACTCCAGGCGACCGAAGGGAGCCTCCGGCGGACACAAAGTGTCCGCCAGCCGCGCAGCGCAAGCAAGCGCGAAGCGCGCTTGTAATTATCAAAAGAGAAATACAAATATGTATAGACACTAATAGGGAATGGCTAAACATTCCGAGCTACGTTGACTAGTACACGCTAAGGTTAACCTATAAGGGTTGTTAACAAAGCTTCGTTAGCTAATCTACACTGCCTGAACAAAAGTATTCGTACACCCCATAATTCCCTATACAAATAGTTATAATACTGATTTATTTAGCGAGTCAAGGTATTTAATTGGTAAGAGATACGATTAATTTAACTTCAAATTCGAATTCTCCATATTCCAATTACTCACTTTTTAATCTTTCAACTTGTTTACACACCCACAAGGTTAAACTTTTTCAAACTGCGCCACCTCATACCACCAATGCCATCATATACAAAATGGTGATCACTCGCGACAATGAATGCTGAAAATACTTAATCTTGAAGAAGAGTAACGTTAAAGTTAAAACTTATAAAGTGGGTAATTTGAATGTGGAGAATTCGAATTTGAAGTCAAATTAAATGTATCTCTAACCAATGAAATACATTGACTCGCTAAATAAATCAGTATTATAACTATTTGTATGGGGAATTATGGGGTGTACGAATACTTTTGTAACAGAATACCCTAGAATGAGTATTTCCCGATGTATTCCGATATTAACATTTTAGATTTCTCCGAGTCACTTCCTGGGGCTGCACTGTCGGTCTGTCGACCGACATTTATCAATTTCACATGGTAGTTCTCCGCCCCATTATTCGTTCTGTATTGACAGTTAAAAAATAGAGAGTTCATTGCTACTAATGCTATTGATCCATTGTCTTCTCATATACTTCTTAATAATGGTAAAGCTATTCACCTTTTCCGTACTAAGAAGAACATCTTTCAATTCTAATTGATTATATGTTGGTATAATTTGATCTTCTGGAAGAAAAAAAGGAGCCATAAAGGCCCTAATTAGTTTTTAAATTCCAAATTCGTGTGATATACATTGGAAAGGCCTAACTTTTGAATCTGCCGCCAAACACTTTGGGAATAGTGGAAATGACATCCTTTAAGATGAATACCTGGAAATTGTGTTTTCACAGCGTTTCTAGCACCCTTTTCCCAAACAGAAATTCCATAGATAGGTGTTATTTGCGGAACAAGTTCATGAATTCTTACAAGGACAGCTGTGTAGATATTTTCATGCTTGCCAGTAAGGATACAATGAATAACTGGGAGTACGTGGCGTCCAAAGCGGGCAAAAATTGTCCACAGTTTATGGGAAGGTGCTGTGTAAAATGTCCCATCGAAATAAATATCTTACACTTCTGATAGTTTAGTAGTTATCAGCATGCTCCCCCCTTCCAATACTTTTGGCCAGGTGTATCATCGTCCAAAAATTTGACTAAATCTTTGATTATTTACACAATCATACGTGGAGAATTGTACAGTGGGTAAATTTTTGCCATCCCGTGCTTCCGAATTTATGGAGGTTCTACAGCAATAATCTTCCTTTCAGATTGGAACTATGTTAGTTAAAATGTTCTCCCACCAAAACAATCGTTTTTAAAAAGTGACCTAATAATCACGAAACGTCATGTGATGCAATCAGTCTCTTAGTTTAGCTTTTTTTGTGTGCTTCCTATATTGTTATATTGGATCTATTATCCAATATAATAATATAGTAGCACAACACTAAAATGAGTGCTTTGGTGTAGGGCCCCACTTACGGCCGGCATGCCGTAAGTGGTGCACAGACCTGAGTTTAAAAGATATCGCCCTGAAATCTTTAGTGAAGCTGCGGACATATATGTAGATGTGCACCTAACCATACGATTTTCAATATATGCTAAATCATCATTACGTTGCATTTTGTGGTTTCATTCAATTGCTTATTGCACAAAAACTAGAAGAGCTAGAAACTTGAGATTGGATAACACTGATGAAGCATGAGGCCCTCTAAAACCCATTTCATTCCTAGATCCATCGGACATAGGACCTCTGAGCAATTTGGAGTTAAAAATTTTGTAGCATCATCATCGCCCAATTTTAATGATAAATGCCTGTTAGAGGTCAAATTTTAATAAATTGAGATAAACAATTGTTCAATAAAGTGTTCAATATAGAAGTCTCAACAAAATTATCTTAATTAATTATGTTTACGTCATCATGATGACACAGCCTAAATTTACATCCACAATTTTAATCCTACAAACTTTAATTGATGTAAGAAAAGCCCCTCACAGACGGGCTAGAAGTGTGCTTCCAAATTCCTTGGATGACATGTATTGTGTCATCATCCAAGGAATTTGGAAACACACTTCTGGCCCATCTGTGAGGGGTTTTATTTATTTAGTTCTTTTAAGACATTTTTGTGTGCTACCTAAAAAAATAGAAGCAGTTCATTATTTAACTTTTTCCACTATTCTCCTTCACCAAGAATGCGAAATAGTGACTGGTCTTCTATTTTAAAAAATTCAGCAATCAGGAAAATTGAGGATTAGTATTATTCAAATATACTAAGATTTCGAATGTTATCAAATTTTGTGTTAACGAATTTTTTTAAAATTCACTTTGAATTTTATCTTATCCGATTGAAGTAGAGTGCGAAAAATCAGATACTTTGTAGTGAAACACCCTACACGTCATAGAGTTCTTCCCTATATCATAAACTTTAGAGTGATGTTAAAATTGGCGCTTGTAAATCACTTAAGTGGAGAAAATTTGCGAAGATACACCCTAGAGAGATCATACTACTAAAATTGGGGAAATCTTAGGTTTCGCAGTTGCGCGCTTGCAGACATACTTGGATACGGACGGGCATAGAATGCCTTCCAAGTGATACGGACTTCAGCTAGAGGACTCACTAAGAATGAATTAAAATTTGTTAGTGTTCTTCCTACACTAACTATTATGTATATTTTAACCTTATAAAATGTAAAGTGCACAGTTTTTAAATGTGTTGGTTTCTGACTGTAGGGCCTCCTCTACCCAGAATTTTAGTAGACACTGACTGGAAAGTCTTTGATAATAGCGCTACTGCGAAATCTAGCAGTACGATTTCTACCAATTTCGCATGTAGGATCGATCTCATTATCGTGTAAATGTGCACCGTCAACATGTTTTCCACTTCCGGTTTTTATAAGTATTTTATAAGTATATTAATATTTAAACACCACCACTGCAAAGATTTGTTTAAAGATACAATTAAGATCTCAACGACTAATCAAAATGTATGAGCCGATTTTCGCGCTTTGAAAGAAATAATGTGAATATTTTATGAGCTATTAAATATGATAAGAAAAGTCAGAAAAATATGATGACCGAATAAATAAAATGAATGACAACAAAGCAATAATATATATATAGTACACTGTTTATTTATAAACAATGAGATTATTTTATTATATTCAGGTGTGTAGAGACTCCCATGAGGTAGCTTGGGTATTAATATGGTAGCGATATGTCGAATAGTTTTCAAGTTACGATCAAAATAGTAAAATGATACAATGCTGCGTATTCATGAATATTTAGTTTGATTAAAAGGTTTAGGTGCAAATCTCCATATAATGGGCTCGTACGGTACTTACTTAACTAAATAATTTTGCAAATTATTCCCTTTTAAATATATTATATTCATTTTAGGTGTGGGGAGTCACACATTGTTTTTAGCTAGTTTTCAGAATAAAACTGAAAATTGTGATTCAAGTATCAGCTCCAGAATACCTTCTGAGTTTGTTCAGGACCAAAATGGCTACTTTTGGAGTGCTCTTTTTAATTCATTCATGATTTTGCTCTCTGTGATAATTTTACTTGCTCTTACTAAAGAGTATAAACCTGTTATTTCTTCGAACTATTCAAAAGGAAAATTCAGAATTCAAATAAGAAAAATAGTTTCTGCACTCACATTTAAACCTTATTGTATTCTCCTTCTAGTTTACATGTTTTCTTGGCTTGCATTACAAATTTTGCAATCTAATTACGCAATTTTTGCAAAACATGTATTGATGATGACAGATAGTTACATATACATGCTAGGGTTGATGGTTTTTTCAATGATTATTTCAATGTTTCCTTGGCAGATTTTGATGTATTACTTTGGTAAAAAAATAATTCTAATAATTGGTTCTTTGATAGTTCTATCAACTCTTCTTATCGTTTTGTTAGTACTAGATCAAAGTACACTGTTCCTAAATTACGTAGTTTCGATTTTTTCTGGGGTTGGGGTTGCAACTTTCTATCTCGTTCCATGGTCTATGCTTCCAGATGTCACTGATGCAGCCCTTATAGATATTGGAATCAGGATGGAGGAGTTATTTTTTAGTTTCTTTGTATTTTTTAGCAAATTTGGTGGAGGGTTTGCCTTAGGAATTTCAGCATTAGGTCTGTTTATTTTCACTAACTTTTTGATATATTTTTTGATAGATATTTAAATTCATTGTATTCCTTGAATTGTCATTTTTGAAAAATCTTATGATTAATTTATAAATTTATCCTTTCGCAATTGCTAATAACATACGGTTCATCATTTTCTTTAATATGTTTTTGAATTGCAATATTACTCTTAATATCCTCTTTCATCATTGTTTTATATTCATCATAATGCTGCAAATAATAATGCGGACTATGTTTAGTACATATTTTGTGGTATTGCTTACATACTATGTACAGTCTTTATGACATTATTGATGTATAAAGTGCTAAGAAAATTTAACTATGCTTATTTGTTTTATTTAAATTAATGTATTTTTTAACTATGCTTTTTAATATCCCACGCTTGCCTCAAGAATGTGTTTGCGTCATTTCCGGTTTAAGCCATTTTTAATGGGGAAGTTTGGGGTTTACTATAAATAGAAAAATCCCAAATGCTTTCAAGGGATAATATTACACATAGTAAATAATGGTCAATGTTGTAAAGCTTAAAAGGAAGGAGTCTTATCGGGTTTAATCGCTGCAAATTCGTTTTATTCTTATCTAAACACATATTTTCATCGACTTATACCAAAAATGTCTCCAACGGTTTAGAATATTCCTATTTACTTTTTAATTTTGATCTATATACAGTGGAATTCGCTTATTAGCAACTCTAGTTTTGCTCATAAAATGGTTGCTAATACGCGAAGTTGCTATTAAGGGAACAGAATTAATAGAAAATCTTCACCTGGGACCTGAAAATTGGTTGCTAATAGGGCAATATTGCTAATAAGGGAGTTGCTAATTAGCAAATTCCACTATATGTACAATCTTCCTGTTAAATTCCAACCTATTTTAAATCATTCTAAATTTACTGATGACTGCGAATGAAGAACTCGGGAATAATTGATGTTTGTTTCAATTTCTTCGTCCTACTGTTATATAGATATACTATCTCAAGTTGTGCGAATTGTTTTAAAATTTGTATGTGGTTTATAACTATTATCTATTGCCATATGTAGTTGCCTTAGGAATTTCAACATTAGGTCGAATAATAATTGTATATGTTTAACAATATTCGTTCGTTTTTAATTGAGATCTGACATGGTTCAAAGAAGTTATGGATATGAGACATTTCGCTTCAAAAATGTGTACTTTTTTGGGGGACACCAGGTGGCACAAGTGGCGATAAGTAGCGAAATATTAGCCTTGAAATTCTAAAAATCAAAATTTAATGTTTAGAACCCCTTTAGGGATCTAAAAATGATTAAACAGAACTTTTTTTGCAAATTTAAGATAAAAACAAAATGCCCATAGGAAAGGCCAACCTTAATGGCTGATACGTATAGGGTAGTTTAAATTGTTGATTCCAAATTTCGCACTTTGAAAGTAAAAATCTGTGTTTTATGTGGTTGCTAGATATGCACAAGTATATCTACACATTTTCCCCTTTCTCCTGGAGCTCCACTATGCGTCTGTCGACCGACAGCTTTTTATGATAGTTGTTCTTCATATAGTTGTGTGATATATGAAGAATATTAAAATATGCACCGTTTCAAAAATTTCGAAGTTTGAATCTTTCGATGCACAACCTTTAAATAGTTTAAATAGCACCCAATGTTCCCCATATCAAATTCAATCAATTTGGAGATGATTTATTTAAGTTCTATTGCATTGTCAACTTTTCAAATTTGCAAAAATTTAGTAATCCGAACGCCTAACCAAGTAAGATCTTATAAATAATATTGAAATGATCCTACAGATTTCCATTTGAGCCAAGAGAGTTGAAAGAATTAAAAAATTTCGGACCATTCTTGATTCACACATTCCTTCTATGCTGTTTATCGAACTCAATATATTGAGCATTTCATTGAAATACTCAAAACCATACCAATCTATAAAAAAGGTACTGCCACGCTTAAAATACTTGGACCAGCGATGGACAAATATAGTTAGGCGATTTCACAAAGTATTTTCTTTGGCACGATGAACTTTTAGATGTATTGTCATTATATATAAACCACATATCAGAGTCCCCTAATCCGTAATCAAAATGTGCATTGTCATCATCATATTTCGCCACGAGCCCCTTTTTGTTGAAATTTCGGCAATTTCCTCACCTGTTTTATAGTTATAATCCATCATTAATGTCTAAATAATCCATGAAATCTTACTTTGGACCAGTTGTTTTGAAATATTATGGAAATATTCATTGGAATGTTGACACATTCCTGCGTTGGTAGGAAAATTTAAATTTAAATTTGTAATTTTGACTAATTTGTTCGAGATCTGTAAATTTAACTAATTAATATGGCAATAGACGACTTCCTATTTACCAATAGTACACTTTATCTCTCTGAACACGACAGTTTTACAGTTATAGAGCGATTTACCTTGTACTTCCAAAATTTTAAATTGCTCCATAAATGCTCATTATTGTTGATTCCGAAATCGCATATTACATACCTGATGGTGCAATTTATTTGCATTTAGCATTTGCAAATTTCGAAATCTAGCTCAAATTTGTTAAATTACATTTCTCTACCAACGCTGGAATGTGTCAAGATTACGATGAAATTTTCAAACTTGTCCAAACTACGATTTCATGCCATAATTAATAAACATTAATGATGGCTTATAACTGTATAAAACAGGTGAAAAAAATAAATCTGACGTTCTACTGCATCAATGTGTAACATAAATTTTCAATCAGTGATTGTAGAATGGCAATTGCAATTTCTGTCAAGGTCGCTTATTATGGACCCGCTTAATATGAACATTCGTTTATTATGAACTAACCTCCTTTTGCTTAATATGAAATGCAGTCGAACCTCCGAGATCCGGACCTCCAAGATACGGACACCTCCCTCAACTGGACACCCATTTTTGTTTCAAATATAGTGCCCGTATCTTAGAAATTTATTGTCATCTTTAGAAATCCAGTATGTATAAGCAAAAAGACTGAAATAATTCATGGTTGAGTCTTGAATAAACGATACTTATTAGTAATAGTAAGGTTTTAAGAGAACTTGGGGCAATAGCAAGTTTTTATACTCGAGGAATACCATGGAGATATTGTTATTTCAGAGATCCGGGCACCCTCTGGTCCAACACTGCCCGGATCTCGTAGGTTCGACTGTATCTCTATTATGAACATATTTTTGGTCCCCCGGTGGTTCACAATAAGCGACCCTGGCTGTATACAGTATTATGTTTGGGCGAACTCATAAAGATTACATAGCTTTTAAAAACCTACAAAGAGCATTATCTGACCGCAATATGTTTCAGCGTGCTACGATTAACTTAAACTTATTGGACAATTACTAGTTGAATCATAGTAAATGAAAATAGAGAATATCAGAATGTTCACCGGACGTCCCTCTCCTCTTATTGAGGTTCTAAATTCATTAAAAGAAGAGTTGATAATAACCAAACTTTGTAAGAGAACAAAAGAATATTTAGTTACAAATACTCAATCTCAGCTGTTTCTTTGTTATTTTCCCTGTAACCTTGACGCTGGAGGACTTTCAAGGGTCCGTCGAACATAGTTTCCAATCCATCCGACCTAGCCTCCCTTCGCACAAACACCTGCCTACCCTCCTCTATAGAAATGGGCTTCTTGTTCCTATCGTATAGCTTTTTTTTCGAAACTTGTCCACATACTCCCGAGGCGAATGTATCCCGTTTCCAACGGCACCTCGAAGATAAGCATCTATCGGTGATGTAGGTTGTCTCCTAAAGGATAATAAGTTTCGCGAACTTCCTGTAGATTCGTTTTTACATTATTACAATAAAAGCTTAATTTGGGAATAATGCTCGGCCACGATCCCTTGCTAAGCTCCCGATGATCATGAGGCACATGGCAACCTGTTTCACCCACCCTATTCTCCACTTAGCCAAGTTGTCGGCTTGTGGGTGATAAGGGAGTGTATGCCTCTTCTCAATACCCAGCTCGTCGCACATCATTCAGATTTCGGACTCAATAATATTCCTTGCCTGGTCGCTAAGTAAGACCCTCGGCACTCCATGCCCTCGAAAATCCACCCCTTCTTGAACTCACAAACGAGGGATCCCGCTCTCTGATCTTTCAACGGGAGAGCTTATATGTACTGAGTGAAGACGTCTACAATTAGTAGGAGATATCGATATATTCCTCGTCTGCCCAAGGTAACGTGGCGATATCCATAGAAACGAATTCGCCCGGTCCGATACTACTTCACTAAAAGGTTTCAAGAGGCACTTTAGCGGTGTTTGAAGGCTTCGACTTTATACATGTGATGCAATCCATACAAAACAACTTTGCATTCTGGGTCATGCGAATACCTGGAATCTCTGACTTTTGCTCCCTCTCTATCTCCTTCACTTAAGTAGACCACGCAGCTGAAATATTCTATCTTCAAACTCTTCCTCGTCCTTTATCCCCGCATCTGGCTTCAAATTAGGCGTTCGGCTTAAGAGATCGGGGAGCATGTTCTGACTCCCGGGGTGATACGTTATAACAAGGCATTTCTTCAAGTTCGATAATCTATCGAGCAAAGGTATGTCTAGGCTCCCTCTGCTCCCTCATCCACCGTAGCGGATTGTGGTCAGTAATAATTTCCACCCTTTCAGGCGCTCTTAGATATACTCTCCACTTTAGAACTGCCGCTACTAGAGCCCAGGCTTCGAGCTGGCCTACCAAATAGATTCGCAGAGTAGTACTCAGAGCCGAAAAATAAAAGTCAATACCTTGCAACATACCTTATTCATACATACCGTCTTCATTCGCTGCGATAGTACCCCTGCAATGCCTGTCGCGCTTGCATCAGTCTCGACTACAAACTCTTTATCTCAATTTGGAAAAGCTAGCGTTACTGGCTCTTCTGTTAATTCTTCCTCCGTTGTTTGAATGCCTCGCTGCAATCCCATTCCATCTCCAAGGTGCGCCCTTTTTTTTCAGGCCGTATGATAGTTGAGCTATGTCGGCAAGTCGCGGTATATACGCCCTATAATACTTCGAGCTCCCTAGAAAACGATGTAGCTCTTTAACCGAGCTTGGAGGCGGGAACTTTTCCATTTTATGGATCGCCGTTCGTATGGGCCGTCTTCCCTGTGACGAAATGAGATGTCAAAGAAACTTCGTATTGACCGAAATTGCATTTCGACATTCTCAATCGGAGGCCAGCCTCGCGAAGTATTTGGAAAACCTCACGCAGGTGACCCACGTGCTCCTAAAAGAACTTGAAAATAATGTATGACTCCACTATGTCTTAACCCTTGCAATGTGGAATCCATCAGCCTTTGGAAAGTCGCTTGGGAGTTTGCGAGCCCTAATGGCATCAACATCAACAAGTCCCCTTGGCGTTTTGAACGCCGACTTTTCAAAATCCTCCCGCCTCATTGGGACACACTATTAAACTGCAGCAATGTCTATTACTAAGAAATACTTACATCTATGTAATTTATCCAAAATACCTACGATGTTCAGGCTATTACATGCACCCTTCTTTGTAATATTATTGTTCACGCGTCGATAATCAATTTGAAAATCTATTTAGTCTGTCCTTTTTAGATACCAGAACCACATTGCTCGCTCAAGGAGAGCTGGAAGGCCAGCAAATGTTCAGAGCAATCATTTCAAAATCCCTGTTTGTGTATTTCATCCTCCCAATGGGTAATCTAGGTAATCTATTCGGACGTGATTTGCATGACATCATTGTTCCTATTTCTATTACGTGTTGGAAGTTCTTTATTCTCTCCGGTCCTTCGCTGAACAGGTCGTTAAATTCGTCGACTAGTATCGCCAGCTGGTCTTTTTCCTTCCTTCTGAATGCTCATTAACAACTCTAACTCCTGATTCCCTATCCAAAGTATCAGTATTACTCTCGGGCTAAATAGTGGGTCCCCGCCCGTAGCGGTTAATAGGATAGGAACCTCTTCATTTCCCAGCTCCACCTGAAAGTGTTGTAGCTCTACCAGCAGCATCTGACTATCCAAGACAGAAGGCCTTGCTCCTGTGTCTAGCAACGTGGCTAGCAATGTTCCCCCACTCTGCTGGATTGTTTCTGCTCGCTCGTCGTCACCCTCTTCTATTCTCGCTATGTGTTCTGCTAACACATTGATCCTTGCTTGTGTAAATTTCCTTTTAGCACGACACTGATAAACGTCATGGCCCTTTCGTCCGCACTTATTATACGTCCTCTCCGTGTAGTTCCGCCATCCATGACCCTTCCTGCCGCAAGTGAAACAGCCCTCCGTGCTGGCTCTGGAATCACTATAGTTTGTCCTTGAACTTACTGTCACCCGCCCTCCGCTGCGAATAGTATGTACCGTTTTATCAGTTCCAACCTTCCAGTCCTCTTCGGTACTTGGCTCAGAAATCTTAGCCTTCTGAGCTACGACTTTCACGGCACCTGTTACATTCGTTCTAGACCCGTATTTCATAGAAAAACCCTTTTGGAAGAGGACATCCTGCACCAGTCGAATGAACTCTCTCGCTTCTTTATCCGTCACTTCTGCCTCTCCTTTATCATTTATCCATCTCTTTAACGCTAGTTGAACTTCTGAGAGTAACTGAGTTACGACTGTGATGATCTGTTTCGTCGTGTGACACAGCACTGCAAATGCTTCATTTAATGTCTCTTTTTTTGATTGCTTTTAGCATTACCTTTTTCGTAGTCAAGTCGGATTAGATAAGAAGGGAGTATCTGTATTGCCGCCTTTGCTCCAACTGAGGCAACGAGGGTGCTTGTGGAGGCAATGAACAGTGGCTTCCACTCCTGTATCCGCTGACCCTCTGTGAGAGGGGGAACGAAAATATTCCATGAAGCAGCCATTGCGTAGATAGCTAATTGTTATTTATGTTGTGTTCCCGGAAAGGGGTAAACATTTTTAATGTATTTACTTCCAATACAAGAAATAACAATTATGCTGTGAACTACTGTATTCAGTTCATAAACACGCCCACTTATTATAATAGCTATCTGCATATTAGTAGTGCTGATTACTTACAGTTGTCTAGGAGGAGTTGCATTTGATATTATCATTAGAAAAATTTCAAAATTTGTAAATTTGTCTTTTTTCACCGTAATGATAACTTCATAACAGAGTGATGGGTCATCATTTTTTGATGATAGTTGCATCATATTCAATATCTACTGTCTACTCTGCTTAATAGGGTCACATCGGTCAGAGGACATTTACCCCGATTAAGCGGAGAACTCTATTCCCAGAAAATATTCGTTTTAGATTTTATGTGTAATAGCTATTCCAGTCATGCCAAAAGTGACCCGATTAAACGGTTGATCGAACCAAACAGATTAAGCGGTGTCTGCTGTATGTATCAATATAAACAGTATATTCAAATTTCACTCTCAAATGGCTGAAGTTATAGTCGCTAAACTGAAATTTCTAATACAAAACAAGTGATAATTACTTCATAATTCCATGATTAGTCGACATTTTCTAATGAGGTCAGAACTTAGTGAAGCCAAAGCCAATGCAAAAATTATAACATCCTAAAGATCAGCCATACCATTCTATACATAAGGCAATGGCAGTGACTATTTTCTTTGGACCAGGGATTGGTTATACGAACTAAGTGAATTTTTCACTAATTATCAATATACGTAACATGTATTCGCTTTCTATTTGTGCACCATCCTTACTAAAGTCATATCATTGGGCTCAAAAGGTTAAGTACTTAATAAATGAGCGTTTATAATCATAATAAGTTCAATTTAATTGCAAACAAACAAATACATTCGAAATAGATTCATAGCACAGCACGGCAAGACTAACAATAGACACTAAATACGAATAATCATTATTGAAATGGTGAATTACATGATTTAAAATTAATAAACTGAGGGATGTTATGAAGAGAAGATAATATTCTAGATTAACCATTCGTTGGCTTGGGGTATTTTCTATTTATAGTAAATACCCCAAACTTGCATGGCTTCCCTATTGAAAATGACGCAACACATTCCTGTGGCAAGCGTGGGTTAAGGAAGATTAAAACGTTGTTATTCCGTTAGTCACTTCTCTTTTTTCATCCTTTATCCTGTCTTGCCACACCATTCCTAAGAAAGAGAAGAATTATATTTATACTTTTAAAGTTTATAGTTGCCTGTTTTTGACATTAGAGCATTATAATTCCTAAAATTTCAGAGAGGACATGGTCACACATGGTTTTTACAATTTTTATGAATATATCCCATCGTCATACATCAATCACAACAACACAATTCTCTCTCCACTTATCAATCCATTTATGATCAACTATGATTAAAATTAATACTAGTAATTTAGTACGAGTTGAACCGGGATAAAACTGTTTAAGAGTTAGCAATTTGATGAAAGTTTTATGGATAATACAAGTAGTAACGCAGTCGATAGCAGCAATATATGGATACATAAGTGACCCCTGTTTAATAAATCTACGATAATTTAATGAGATCCTGCATCACTTGATACTTACATCGTTTATCAGTTATTAAATAGGTTAGATTTTATATAAGAGAAAACTGCACACCCAGCCACGTTATTTAGGTACTCAATTTGTGAATCATCAAATACAGGTCAGCAATATATTTTATTTCATTTGAAATAAACTCAAAATCAAAATATATTAAATACATTTCTTCATTCAAAATCCCTGCAATAGAATATCATGGGTTATTTTTAACTTCAGTGTACTAATTTAAAGTAAATGATGTTGTTTTCAACACTATAACTATCTAATTTTAGGATTCAAATTGTATTTATTCATTAAAATAAGTTAGCATATGCTCACTCCCAAACTTCGCAATCAATTCGCAATCGAAACATATGATAAAGAAGAAAATACAGGGTGATACATAAGTTCTGCAACAAAATTCAAATTTAAAAGAAGCATGTCTAAAGTTCGATTTTTGTTGTTATATTGTCTTAAATTACTATGTGTATCTACTGAACAATTAATACAATATACATAAGGTTCATTCTATTTATCTACTCAAACCGCTCGCCTCTGGCTTGAACGCAGTTTTTCAACTTTTCAGCGGATTTAGGCAGACATTCGCTATTTCTTCTTGGTCCAATTGATCCCAAGCACGTCGAATCGCTCTTTTAAGTGCTGTAGTCGAGTTGTATGAACGACTGTTCACTATGGCCTCAAGTCTCCCCCATAGATAAAAGTCGCACTGATTGATATCCGGGCTAGACGGCGGCCAATCGTTTTTTTCCAATAAAATCCGGAACATTGCTCGCAAGCCAGTCTTGGGTGGAAGCTGCTTTATGAGCTGGTGCTCCATCTTGTTGAAACATCCAATGAGTGAGTACCTTTCATGAAAGTACACCCTATTCAACTAACATGCTTAGAAAGAATGTGTTTCTGGTACAATTCAGCGTTCACCTTTGCACCCTCTGGCAGAAATACAATGAGTTTCTCCCTTACCAGAGATTCCGGCCCAAACCATCACAGTTTTGGGATGCATGCTCTTTTCCACTCGTTTATATTGTTTTGGGATCATATCGCGCGATAGAGTGTGTACACGAGAATTTTGAGTATTGTGTTTCTCTTCAATGCTCAAAGTTTCTCGTCGGTAAAACAATATTTTCGGGATTGACATTTTTGAGTGTCAACTTACGACTACGCAGTCAACTTACGACTACGCTCAACCCTCTTCTTGATTGCAAGTTGACTGAGAGCTTCTGCTTTGGTGCGTTTGAAAGATCTACTCTAAGTCATCAGAAATGAGACGTTGCGCAGAAGTATTCGAAATCAAGGCTCTGGAAGCAATCTGTCTATAGGAGAGTGTCGGTTTCCGCGAAAGCATCTGTCTGACATTCTTCCTGACCGCTGGATTTCTAACAGAGCGAGGTCTTCCCGAACGGGGTGCATCTTTGAGAGTACAATACTTGGTGTACCTATCTATCGTACGAGAAACGAAGGATCGTGTGTATTCCCGTGTCCCAGGTGACTTCCGAATATCTGCTTGACGATGACCATTTTTCCATAGCTGAATAACAGCATATCTCTTTTGCTCAATAAGCTTGACACTACTCATCTACAACTCAGAAATCAATTGAATCAGCAATAACATATCTACTAGGTTGGTAATCAACGTGTATGAGTAGCAATAGTAAATCTTGTGGGTAATTAAAAAAACTGAGCATTTCGAATTTTGTTGCAGAACTTATGGATCACCCTACCCTGTAATGATATCAAAACTGGTCATATTCAATTGCATATCAAGCGAAGACGGTTTCGCAATAGCAACAAAGACAGCTAAAGGGATTAGTTTGAGCTGTCTAAATACCTCAATTGGATGGGCAATACATGTAGGCATTTATTTCTTGAGAAGATCAATACTGAAAATTATAACAAAAGACAATACAATCACAGTCATGATATCCCCTCGTGAAAAGTTCAACAATTCCATTGAATCCTATCAGTCTGTCCTCAGTTCAGCTCAGATTACAGATATCATCAGCATTTATTCTGATCCTCCCCCTGTCCAAAAAGGAGCTGATCGCTAAAAGGTCTACAAGATTAGCAAGAAATGTGGAGTAAAACAGTCATAATCTGTTAAATTCCTATATAGTCAAGTGCTAAACTCACAGGATCTATTGAGAGTCGTATCCAAATAATCGCTCTTGGAATTACTTGATGCTATCCACACTGAGGGAGAAAAGCACCTTGGAAGAAACTGGATGTCAGTAGTGTTTAAACAGAAGTATTCCGGCATTTCCAAAGAAGTGGTCCAATTTTTATCAAATCGTGTAGTGAGTGCGAACTTCAGAAATGTAAAAAACTGAAATCTACGGTCACAAAACCAATACGTAGTTCAGCGGCCGTATTCACTAAGAACCTAAGATCGATCTTAAGATCGATCTTAGTGCTTAAGTCTTAAGTTCGGTCCTAAGTCGTATTCACTAAGATTGGTATTCACTAAAATTTAAGTTCGATCTTAAGACCGAACTTAAGACCGAACTTTAAGCAACCTAGGGAGGTGTCTTAAGTATTGGAATTGATTCGATCTTCTCTAATCACTCCATAAATGTTGTTCAAAATTGCTTCTATCGAACATTGAATCTATCTTGTTTGATATTAGACTTCAAATAAAATTTAAATATTTTTTAAACATTTCTCTTATTGTGTGTAACATCGCAACATGTATCACATGCTATAGTTCGTGGCTAATCTTTCTTGGGTTTGTATGAATAAACCAACAGATATTCTTTGATTGTATAATCTTACACTAATTCTAACATGCATAATTACTTTGATCCTATTTTCCTATTTACAATGATTTTTCCAGCAGTTTCTGACGTTTTAATCGATAATAGTCCCTCTGTTCTTCTATTAACTGCAGCTGTGCTGAGAATACAGCCATCTGCTGGAACAAAACTTCCTGCTGTAACGGAAGTAAGTTTGCAGCCTTCAAGAGTTCGACAGAATCATCTCGTTCATCAACAGTTCGCCTTCTCTTCCGACTTTTCTTTGATGTCTTATACGTTGTCGGTATTTCAATTTCTGGAGACTCTAAAATTGGAGTATCTTCAGATTCATCTGGACCTGTAGCCGATACTGTTGACGCTATTGCTAGTGCTTGAAAAAGATCAGCAGCACCTGAAATTCCACTGAAAGCAGGGGTGTTTTGGAACATCTCTGTTACCCGATCTGCGAGTCAGCAAAATACTTCTATCTGCTGATAGGATTCATGTCCTCGTCTTCTACCTGCCCAGCACTGTTTGTTCTCCCTCCAGTCTTTCTGGCTTCCCTAAAGCTGGCATCAACTTTGGACTTTGCGTTTTGCTTTAGGTTGGTCCATTTTTTCTGATATCCTCTACGTTGAGTTTGGCTGCGATGTCTCTCCAGATTTGTTTCTTCCTTTTGTTTTTGTCTTCGAAGGGTTTGGGAGTCCTGTGTGGTGTGTGAGTTGTTTCTTAAAAGAAAGAGAAGGTTCGCACAATCAAGGCCGAACATCTCAAAAAGTGGACAAGAAAAGCAAATACGAAGAATGGAGAAGCAAACATTAAAGAAGGCGAAGCAACTTGACATCGGTGACAACATACTTGTTCATGTTCCTGAGGTAGATAAAAGGTCACCGTTTGATCCACCCAATATTTCAGGTGTTATAACGGAACGGAATGAAGAAGGGTACCTAAAGATTGGTACTAGTGCAGGAACACTAGATAGATCTTATCTTTCCTTCAGGAGTGGAATTTTCTTTTTCACATTTTCTCTCCCTTGAAGGACGTTCCTAACGTGATCGTCACACTGCGAAAAACAGTTTGGCCTCTTCTCTCGGCAAAAGCAGCCTCTTTTGCCATTGTACTAGCGGGTGTGGATCTAATCGCTGTAGGCGATTAGGAAAGATATGTAATTCTAAGTGCCATAAGAAATTAGCGTGCCATAACAAGTAGTGTTGCAGTTTTACTCTTGCTGTAATATCTTGTTATTGAATTGACATCAGCACGTGCCTAGAAAATGCAAATATGAACTACAATATTTAGGGATAAATTTATTTGTTAAGTCATCATTAGACTTAATTAGGGGTGGTACGAAGAGGGACTAGGGTAGGCTGTTTTGAGAAGGCTTAATATGGATCGATTATCTAGACGAATATTCGGTTATACATCTATCATTTGACCTATTTTGGACAATATAGCGTTGAGAACAATTAACAAGTTAACAGTATCAATTTCATTGTTGTTAAGGAATATTGGAATACTAGATGGATAAAATGGTAATCATCTTGGCTTCATCAAGACCACAGTAATTACAGGTTGCTCTTATCGCGTTTCTTCTCAACTGTCTGTATACGAGCATGAGCTCAATGCTTTCGGATTAATGGCATGATTCCGATACTCCTCAAATATCAACCATGTAGGGACATAATCCCTAGTCTTGTGGAGCGGGGAATTACGTATATTTATCTAGGTTCGTGAAACGAACATAATATGGTCACTGTTTTTTGGAAACTTGTTTCAGCCGGCCCTGTCCGCATCTAAATTTTTGTACTGCACTTAATGTCAAATTTGTTTTTATTGCATCACTTTTACATTCATTTACAATTTGCTTCAATTGTAAAATACAGATAATTTCTACTAGAACAATGTCTAACCTTTGGTTGCTCATACAAAACAGAAGATTAAGGATTGTGTTTCCTATATGGAGGAAATTATAAATTTCCTTATAAGGTTTTGTGATATGTTGCATGTTGCTAGCTAAGTCTCGATTTCTCTTGAAAATTCCGAAAAGAATTTAATAACAAAAATGAATGGAACAGGAGTAAAAGTTCTGCTACTGAAATTTTCTTCCACCTTTAGGTGCCACCTTGCCATAACTAACCCTAAATCGAAATATTGAACCTTTCTGTTGGATCTTGACTATTCAACGCATTTAAGAATGTATCTATTTCATTCATTAACGATGTTAAATTGTACTAATACACTTGTATATCACAGGATGTCAGTAGCAATATTTTTCAAGGTAATTGATGTAATTAAATATGAGATGATAATGAAATGATGTCTGTGTCCTCACAAGAGATATTTGGGGAGCTGAAACAGGTTTACTATAAACAGTAGTGGCCTTACTATACTACTAACAAGGCCGTAGGCGCGAAGTTTCAAGTGGTCCGGTTGGGACAAAAAGTGGTCCAGTTGTAACCAGTCCGACTGTTCCAAATGGTATTTTTGGCATAAAGAAAATCAATGTAGAATTAATGAAAAGGATCATTATATAATATACGAACCATGAATAATTCACTCTTTTTACTTATACATCCTGGATTTGATGACAATATAGTTCTAAGATACGGGCACTATACTTGAAACAAAAATGGCTGTCCGGTTGAGGGATGTGCCCGTATCTTGGAGGTCCGGAACTCGGAGGTTCGACTCTATTTTCAAATTTACATTCATCTTTTATAGGTTAAATATGCGTAATTATATACGCGTAATTAAGTTAAATATGCGTAATTTTCTGGAGGTAACTAATATGAAATAATATAAATATTAAGCTCATAAATACAAAATAAACATTGGATTTCGAGAGGTACTAATGACGGACTTCTACTCCTTGATGGCAGACTATGACTTTACTTAGCTTGAGATAGGCTCGATTTAGCATGAGAGATAGATATGCTTGACTTAACTTGAGATAGACTTGGCTTCGCTTGAGAGACAGACGACCTGAGACGTCATAAGAGAACAATATACGTACTTCTATGAGTAATAAGAAACAAGGACACACACATTCCGGACCTTTACAGCATGATGAAGTTGACTTAATGAACAAAAATATTATTAAATTAGTTCTTGAAATTAACAAATTTAGTTTACTTTTATCATGTTTCAATACTACGGTAGTGCATTATATGGAGGCCTTAAATTTATTAGATAATGAACAGCTGAATACAGTGAAAAAAGCTTTGGTAGAATGTCAAACCGTGACGTACTGCATGTGCAAATGCTTCAAAGTATACAGTGTTCTAATTCCATTGTAGCCATGCCAAATGAATAAAATTAGTATGGGAAGAGCCAGAATAAAAGTTTTGAAATTTCTGGTAAGGGTGCGGATACATCGTCGTTAAAATGACCATTCTTCTCTACCCAATTCACATTGAACATACATCATTACATCATTGGTGAATTTTAAGAACTCAAAAGGTTCTCACAATATTTTTTCCATGTTATAAGCTAAACTGTTCAACAGAAGTTGACTCATGGAAACCTTAAGATCCAAATTTATAATTTGACTTTCCAAACTGATACCCAGCAGGCTTTCGATTTTAATTTGGGCCACTTTTAAATAAATTGAATTTATCCAAATTAAGGATACCGCCCTCGAAAAATCTTGCCTGGCGTAAAAAAAAACATAATAAAAATTGAAAAATTATTAGAGGATTTTAAATCATTTACCAATTAGTTTTTAACTTATTTGATATTTTTTTAATGATATGAACCTTAACATTGTATTAGCACCTTTGGAGATTATAAAACAGATTTAAAAGAATGGGCAAATAAAATCCAAACAAAATAGCTCTATAAGGGAGTTCATTTAAATAATCCTCGGGAAATCGCAAGTTTGATCTCAGATATTTAGCGATCACTGGGTCAGAAATAAAATTCTGATCGTTTAAAAAAAAATTTGTTCGGATCCGACCATTTGTTCTTGAGATATCGCATATTATAGGTAAAGTTCGGCCATAATATCCCTCTAAGGTCCCGAAAGAGGCTGATGTCATATCTTAAAAACTATTGTAGATATATAATATATTATATCCTTAAATAAAAGGATATATGCGAAAATATATAGGTTCCTCGAACATTCCTTTGTCAAAAAATAAATAATTCTCGACTTATCATTGATTTAATTGTAATACAAATTCTATGGAGAACTTTGAATCTATTAGAAAATGGCGAATCTAATCATTAAATATGTGTCCAAATTTAGCTATTAAGCTAAATAGTGAATACAATTGCCGTTAATAATACTTAGGTCATTTCAAAAGTACTGATCACTATTGACTTTTGACAGCTAGTGTATATCGAATGTACCAATTAATATAATCCAGATAGCATTACCCATTATCTCCTAATATCTAAAAGAATTTTTAAGATAGCATAAGTATTTTTCTTACAATCATCATTTCAATCTTGTCAGTTTTGGCTACTTATACATTTATGGCTTCAAAATCGTCAATTATTGAGCAAGAGCAAAGGGCGTATATCAAGTTTCGTTCACTGCTAAAAGATTCGAACAGGAACATCCACAATGATCTCGTGGAAGTTTGTGGAGATCAAGTACTTGCTTATTCCACGGTTAGAAGATGGGCTCGACTATTTCGAGAGTGAAGAGACAGCATTGAAGATGAGCCTCGGACTGGTAGGCCTAAATCTGCAATCTGTGAACCCTCAATTGAGTTAGTTAGTGAATTTCTTCAAAATGACCCTTGCTGCTCTATTGAAGAGATTTATAAGTATACGGATATCTCAACGGGGAGTATTTACCGCATTCTGAAGGAAGATCTCGGTGTAAGGAAGGTTTGCGCTCGGTGGGCGCCGTATTTGCTGTCAGAGGCCCGGATGAAACAGAGGGTAGAATGTTGTGAAAATCTTCTACATTACGAAAAATTTGATGCAAGGCGACTCTATGAGATAGTAACCATAGATAAAACTTGGATTTACTATTCACAACCTAAATCCAAGGAAAAATCTAAGTGTTGGCATCCGGGCGAACCCCGAACTAAAAGACCGCGTCAAGATTTCAGTGCCAAGAAGGTAATGTACGCAATTGCATTTGACGACTACGGCCCAGTTGCTCAAGTTTGCGTTCCGAAGGGCCAGAATGTTACTGGAGACTTTTATTGTACTCATGTGCTCGCAGAAGTCAGTCAACACTACACAGAGCGTCGGCCGAAAACTGGTCCTTGTGGAATAAAACTTCTACATGATAATGCCAGTAGCCATAAAACTAAACAAGTCACCGCATACATCGTATAGAAAGATATTCCGCTGCTGGGTAGACCGTCTAAAGGAGTGTATTCGCGTCAAGGGAGACTATTTCGAGAATATGTAATTAAATAACACATCAGTCGTTGCTTAATATCAAATTGGTGGGGGGTGATCAGTACTTTTGAAATGACCTAAGTATGTACAGAAAAATTGGAGAACTTTTGATAATTATTTTGAAGTTCTGGCCTTGGACCTCGCAGATTCGGTCAAAAACCCCCATTTAGGGTTCAAAAAGAGATATCTCTCTATCTTTGTAAATACAAGTCCAAATTCTTAGTTCTCACTTCCTAATATACTTTTTACGAGTGTACATATATGATTCTTTGATAATAATTGCACTACACCCTATGGAATGTTAAGATTTAGATTTTTGTCATATGATGACGTAGCATTTTTCGAAAATCCTAACTTCGAAACTAAAAGTCGTAGACTTTCGCTCTAACTTCCTAATATACTTTTTGGAAGCTTTTTATTCATTCTAAACTGATAGATTATACTTCGCAGTGCCAGGAATATGAAATATTATCTACAATTATCTCAAAATATTCGGAGTTAGGGGCCTCAAGGAAATTTGTGGATTTTCAGGGTACTTCTGCTATTTTTGGTAAATATTTGGCTTTAATATACCTAAATCAGCAGTATGGATGCGAATAAATGTCTGTGGATGCTTATGTGCTTATTAATAACTCATTTTACATTCTTCTTAACACCTAAACTTAAAATCTCTATATCTCGGGGTTTTAAAATTTCAAAATTTTACGTCTTTACAGAATTATTACTCAAATTTGGTTTGAGATAGAAGTTTGAAAATTTCAAGAGTTGTTTCATATCATTAGGCGATGAACGTAGGACCACCATTTTTTGGATATATTCTAACTCGGTGATTTTATTCATGATTTCCCAAAAAACAGACATTTTTGGCCCTTTTTTGGCCCTTTTTTTCGGACACCGATAAAATTTACAATATTTGTCATTTTAACTTTCTTCTGCTCTTATGAAGTTGCAAATATGGTAGACTATCTATGATTCGATTTTGGAAGCGTTTGATTCCTTGGTATGTCCTAAACAATTCATTGAGTGCCTAAATTTCTACCATTAAGATGTGCTAGCGGAAAATTTAAAAAACATACTTTGAGACACTGTATCTCAAAATCTAGAAATGAGAATCAAAAACGGTTTGGAATGTGCCAGTATTTCTTGATGGAGATACCTCCCCACGCTTAACATCTCTTATAGCTCTACTTTCATCGTATGCTGTAATGCAAATCATATGTTTTTTCGAGGGCGGTAACCTTTAAATTAGGTACTTATGCACATGTTTCTGGAGTAACGAAGATTGAATTCACTAAATTGGGCGACGGTAAACACTTGTTCGTTGTCTTTTAAATTCAATCAATTGTTTATAACAAACTTGAGTATAGTGTTGTATGCGTTTACATAATATTACTAGTGTTGTATGCGTTTACATAATATTACTAGTATTGTATGCGAAGTAAATATAAATATTGTGGTTACATAATATTTTCAAAATGAATATTTAATCAACCCATGAACGCAAAATAATTAAAAATTATATAGTTGATAATAACTGTATTAGTTAGCGGTTGTAGGATTGGGTTTACTAAGCAATCAATGGTACTATTTTTTTGGTGACTACCATTGCCTTATGTATAGAATGCTATGGATCAGCCTTCTGTCATGGCAGGTTCTTCATTCAATTCATTACAGACATATAAATAATGTATATTTACATTCATACATCGAGTTTTAATATTAAGGATGATGAGTAAATTTGAAAAAGTATTTTGAGATTGGAAACTTTTTACACATTCATTCGTCGTCAAGTAAAATATTCAGCTTAAATATGATCATGTACCCCCAAAGATTTGTCCAATTTATCGAGAGCAAGCACGCTTCGCTTGCTTGCGCTGTGCGGCTAGCAGACACTTTGTGTCCGCCAGAGGCGCCCTGTGGGCGCCTAGGGGCACTTTGATTAATTATATGGGAGAAAACCTCTCTAAACACATCTGTCCTACTGCTTTCATCGATATGGCACGAAAAATCACCAAATTTATCAATTATTAAAATTTTGATGAGTAATGATAACGTCATAACAAAGTGATGAGTCATCATTTTTGATGATAGTTGCATCATATGTGAGGTATATTAGTATACAGATTCTATTAAAATTCCAGCCTTCTATCTCCTATTTACTTTTTAAAATGTGACGCTTAACTTTTAAAATGTGACAATGACGTCATTATTCCATGATGAGTCGACATTTTGCTCTGAGCTCAGAACTTTGTGGAGCCATAGCCAAAAGACTACACTTGCAAAAATCAGCTTTCTGCGCCTGGCAGTTTCTTCAATCAATTCGTTACAAGGATATATATATACGTATATACATACGTATATAGTATATATGTTAGAACAAATTTGCGAAATCAACAATTAGGCATAATTGTCGCCAATTATGCATAATTGTTCATTTTACAACAATTATGCATAATTGTTCATCTAATGTAACAATTATGCACAATTGTTCATCTAATGTAACAATTATGCATAATTGTTGTGAAATGAACATTTTACATAATTGTTTTAAATTTAAGCAACAATTATGCATAATTGTCATCCTGACTCGCGCATTCTGCCTGTCAGCTATCTGTAGCTACCTTAATGTTAGTAAAAACCTACAGCGTTGCTCCAAGTGTCATAATAAGTTTGACTGACCGTCGGAAGAGAAATTTTGTAATTTCGTGTGTTAGACTGAGCCTTACTTGGCTCCATACGGTTATACTTGTTGTGTTATAGTGAAATTATAGTTATCTATGTGACAGACTGACTGTGTAGTGTGTAGTGTGTACATATACGTATATACTATACAATGGCTGAAGGCTGAGCTCTGGTCCCGAGGTGCCCCGGTTTTCGGGGAGTGGACTGTACTACCAATTATTTTTTTGTTCAATGAATTGGTTTTTCTTTGGAACTCAGTAGCACCATTAATAATTATGCATAATTGTTGCTTCCATTATTAACAATTATGTAAAACTGTTCATTTCACAACAATTGTGCATAATTGTTGCTTACATTTTAAACAATTATGTAAAACTGTTCATTTAACAACAATTATGCATAATTGTTACATTAGATGAACAATTACGCATACCGTATTTCCCTGAATAAGCGCCGGGGGCTTGAATAAGCGCCGGGTCTAAAGGGTGAGCGAAATAAATAAGCGCCGGGGCTTGAATAAGCGCCGGGGCTCGAATAAGCGTCGGACGCCGGGGCATTTTAGTTCTCTGAAAATCATATCAAACTAGTCTTCTCAGTAGTGGCATAGATAGAAGTGCTTTTTGAAACATTACAATATCCTTTTTTAATAGAACTAACATTCTCAGTTGTGTCAAAAATAAAAGTGCCAGTCAATGTGGTCAGCAAAAAAAGAGCGCCGGGTCAAAATAGCGAATGAAATAAAATAAGCGCCGGGGCTTGAATAAGCGCCGGTTTGAATAAGCGCCGGGTCTAAAGGGTGCACGAAATAAATAAGCGCCCGGGCGCTTATTCGAAGCAATACGGTAATTGTTGATTTCGCAAATTTGTTCTAACATATATATATATATACACACATTAATCGAGTTTTAATCGTATGGATTAGATTTTGAATTGGATTTCAGACTTTTGGTATCCAATTTAGTAAATTCTATGGGAAAGAATAAATTGTCCAAAAACTTTTATCATGTTGGTATTTTGGATGGTATCTTCACCTATCTTTCCGTTCACAGTTAAAGTAGTTTTTTCGTGGCTTGTTTCCATAATTAAGAGAGCAGATGTCACTTCGGGTGGCAGTAGTTAATGCACCACTTCCATTGCGTTGTGGAAAGACACATTCTTTAGTCATGTTCAAAAATAAGCAGCAAATGCATTTGTAACGCTATGTCTAAAGTAAGACGTAATGTATGCATACATAATTTTGATATCCCTTAATTTTAAATCATGCACGATATTAATTAATGATGTGCCAAGCGCGGTTCGCATGCCTGCTCTGTGGGGCTGGCGGACACTTTGTGTCCACCGGAGGCGCCCTTTGGGCGTCTGTGGTCACCATTGATAATTATAAAATGTTGATAATAACGTCATTTTTCCATGATGAGTCGACATTTTTGTATGAACCCAGAACGAAGCCATAGCCAAAAGACTCCCACATGCCAAAAATCACCTTTCTGTGCCTGGCAGTTTCTTCAATCAATTCGTACACACAAACTTCAATCAATTCGTATACATAAACACACAAGCAAGTGCACACAAACAAACAAACAAACATTAATCCAGTTTTATTTGTAAGGATTTTCAATTTCACGACGCTGAGACAAAATGAGATAATTTTAGCGCTAAGAAAGGGTTTCAACTCAGAATCTATGGGTGCAAACCTTTTTTTTTGAGCCCTAAGGTAATAAGTCAATTTTTATACATTCTACAGGTGAAAATATATTATATAACATGCTATTTTATTATAATCAACATTTATATTTATTCCTGTCACCCACCGTATACCCTACAATACTATCCAAATTATATTTTGTCGTATTTCAGAGTGCCTTTTCGTTACTCGAAAAAGGAGGAGATAGTGATTATATTGCTTCTGAATAAATATTAAATTACAATCACAACTTGTTTCTAGTATATATATTAGTGGTAAATGATGATAACTCTTTAAAAAAAGATCAATAAACAATTTCTAGGCTGACTATTTATCATGCACTCATCCAGACATCCCACGATTACGCTGCAATACCACAAGAGATTATTGTCTTGCGCAGTTTCTCATACAGAGCCCACTATAAATTAGGCCTACCATCTAATGTGCCAGGGATGCGTTAGAGGACGGGAATTTAAAATTATAAGAATGTGTATATCAACAAATTAGGCCATTAAATAACTTCGTCATAGTCTGTTTCCATTAATCTCTACTCTAATAATATTTAATATTTTATTTTGAACATATTTAATGGATGACTAAGAACAACATGTGTCATTTTACATAATAGAAAGGTTAAAATGGCAATAAAAATAGGTCTTCACAATACTTTTCTGCTTTCTTTCTTTCTCCTACTCGCTCGCTCTTTACACACATAGTGTGAATAGTAAAATATTAATAAGTCCGTTTCAATATTTCAAAATATGTGATTTGATAGCTCGAGACAGACATCACACGAAAAGTCCAAAATGATGTTCCATGGCTCTGTTTCTAGAAAAGATGTCATCAAGTAATAATACGTATCTACAAGATTGACTTAAATGTTTAATAATTTCAAAAGTCAGATAACAATAGGATGCGTCGTTTGGGGTCAATTACATTTGTTCAATTACAATTACACTTCAATTACAGTGTAATTGTAATAAATTACCACAATTATAATTGTAATTGCCTCCAACCCTGAGTGATGCAACTATTTTTGCACCTGCGTCTTTGCTATATTGATACAAATGCATTTATACCGAAGAAATTCCTTAGATATTTTATATTCCATTAGGTTACAAAAATAGCAGTGCCGGCGCCATTGAAGTGTTCTGAGTGTCTGGACACCCACTGCCTGGCCATTTATCAAATTGTACTTTATATAGTCGACTCCGCCTAATTGGGACACATCGGACCCCGAATTTTGTCCTGATTAATCGGAATTCCCAATTAAGCGGAGTCAACAGTATATCCATCCCTACATGGACGCACACTTTCAGACAAATCCCTCTCAGGACACCCGTCCATACAACACAAGGTTGCGTATATTCATGAGATCGTGGTTCCGTGAGATTTTTATACTATATAACCATGGATGGTTTTCTAGCGTAGAATTCTGAGAATATACTTGGAATCGTGAGATTTTGTTCCGTTTACTCAAATCGCCTTATGGTTCAATCAGTTTCTTCATAACTTGATAACCACCGCCATCAAATTGTGTCGCCTGAAGCTATTTAGTGGCGATAGTTATCAAGTTATGATGAAACCGGTTGAACCACAAGGTCATTTGAGTGAGCGAAACAAAATCTCACGATTCTGCGTTAGATAACCATCCATGGTTATATAGTATATAAGAATCTCACGAATGTACGCAACAGATCTCTCGTAGAACAATTTTCAATAATAAAAATTATTCCTTGTTGCTTTTGACGCACCCTCTAACATATGCAGATAAAAATGACTATTTCAGGATAAACGAGAAAACATCATAGACGCCGAAGGTCGGGGGGCTCCCCCCCTGTGTTTACTGAAATAAATGCTTTATTGAAATTCATATTTAATTATCAGTATTGATTTGCTATGGCCAAGCGACCTGCATGTGAAAATATAACCCATATTTTTCCCACAAATTTTGAACAATTATTTTCATGTATCAGCCCCTTGAGGATAGGACCCGTTCGCTGTATATGACATCCTCCGAGATGTTTTTAAGATTTGCCAGAATATAATAATTCGGATACAATTGTCAGATGGAACAAATAGACTTGCTTGTATTAATTGAAAGCAAATATACTTACATTTTAGATTTTGCGGGTACTTCTCTTTCTCCTCAATCTCATATTTCAAGCTAGGAATCTCCTTTGTTAATTAAACAATATTCTTCCTTTTACTCCAGAGAACGGAGTCCGTTTATTTTAGATATCGAAGAACAATTAAAAGGACACCATGAAAGGCAATATGGTTTAGCTCCTGTCATCACTTTTGGTTTTATATGTATCCCTTTCAACAGGATCCTTTGGATGGAGAACGGGAATCGAAACGTCGGTCAAATGTCTCTTCTGAGTTCTTGCATCTTAAAATGGAAAGTGATCTGCTGCAGAGAAGGATTATGGTGGCTAGGTTAAATATTTGTGATAGAGAATATGGGGAAACAACTTCACATAATGTATTCTCATTGATTAAGTTAGTGATAAAATCATCATTAAAAGTTGTGGTTCATTATAATTATCGTCCTCTAGTGCATCCCTAGTTCCAGACTGTCAAAGTAGATGGCAGGCCTTATCATAGAATAGGCTATGGCTCATATAAATCCCACTGTGCTCGATATCGGTACTCACTTGGTATCGTTGCGTATTTGTGTGATAATATCTAGATAGACGAATGCATGATGAACGTAGAGACAATTTGGACATCTTTTTGAAATTTTATTATAATTTTTCTTCTAGCCTTGAAACTATTTGGTTATGATCCAGATAGATGTATTCAAACACATCGTGTCCAAATTGGAATTCGTTTGTTGATTACTACATTTCCCTTTATTTTAATTTGCCTAGCTCAAATCTGCCTAGTCTTTTATCCAATTGGCGAAGTGACAAGAAAGATGAATCATAAAAAGCTTAAAGAAAAGACTGTTGATTCCGGAAATAGTGATCCACTTTTAAGAAGTGGTAGAATTTATGATTATGAATCAATATCCAACATTTTTATAGAGACTAGTAAATAATTTTTTTCATTTATATATTTTACCTGTGATAGTTGTATTTATTTTGTTGTTTTGTTATTATGACATTTACATTTTAAAACATACATTAACATTGTTTTATTTGATATATATCTCTATGAAATCCCTTCGGTCAATAAAAAAATCATGGTTATACTAATTTGAAATACTGAATGGCGAAGATTTTATGTAAATGTTAATTGTGACTTAATTATTTTAATGGAGGAAGGCTGAAAATTGATTCCTTATGTTTATAAATCGAACATTTACGAGTTATTTGGACCTGATTTGAAAAATCAGTAATAATTGTTTGTTTACTATTTTGGGAAATTAAAAATATTTGTATATAAATTATAAAATTATATTAACAAACGCGCTTCGCTTGTTTGCGCTGCGCGACTTGCGGACACTTCGTATCCGCAGAGTCGCCCTGCGGGCGCCTGAAATACTCAATCTAAACTATCTTTGGATTTTTTTCCTTTATATATATATGAAGTAAACAAAGGTCAACGAATAATTTATCATACCGATCTGAAAATATGATATTCGAAATCTACACCTCTAAAAACCCCATGTCAACTGTTGGAAGCTAGTTTCTAGCAAATTTTTGTCAATTGTTTACATTATGTATTTATTGTAAACAAAAGTAAACAAATAATTTATCATATCGATCTGAATAAATGATATTCGAAATCTACACCCCTAAAAACCCCATGTCAACTGTTGGAAGCTGGTTTCTAGCCTATTTTTGTCAATTGTTTCCTTTATGTATCTATTGTAAACAAATAATTTATCACGTCGATCTGAAAATATGATATTCGAAATCTACACCCCTAAAAACCCCTTGTCAACCGTTGGAAGCTAGTTTCTACCCTATTTTTGTCAATTGATTACTTTATGAATCTATTGTAAACAAAAGTAAACAAATAATTTATCATATCGATCTGAATAAATGATATTCGAAATCTACACGCCTAAAAACCCCATGTCAACTGTTGGAAGCTAGTTTCTAGCCTATTTTTGAGAATTGTTTACATTATGTATCTATTGTAAACAAATAATTTATCATATCGATCTGAATAAATGATATTCGAAATCTACACGCCTAAAAACCCCATGTCAACTGTTGGAAGCTAGTTTCTAGCCTATTTTTGAGAATTGTTTACATTATGTATCTATTGTAAACAAATAATTTATCATATCGATCTGACTGAATGATATTCGAAATATACACCCCTAAAAACCCCTTGTGTACAAACGTTGGAAGCTAGTTTCTAGCCTAATTATGTCAATTGTTTACATTATGTATCTATTGTAAACAAAAGTAAACAAATAATGTATCATATCGATCTGAATAAATGATGTACGAAATCTACACCCCTGAAAACCCCTTGTCAACCGTTGGAAGCTAATTTCTAGCCTATTTTTGTCAATTGTTTACATTATGTATCTATTGTAAACAAAAGTAAACAAATAATGTATCATATCGATCTGAATAAATGATGTTCGAAATCTACACCCCTGAAAACCCCTTGTCAACCGTTGGAAGCTAGTTTCTCGCCTATTTTTGTCAATTGTTTACATTATGTATCTATTGTCAACAAAAGTAAACACATAGTTAATCACATTGATCTGAAAATATGATATTCGAAATATACACCCATGAAAACCCCTTGTCAATCGTTGGAAGCTAGTTTCTAGCATATTTTTATCAATTGTTTACTTTATGTATCTATTGTAAACAAAAGCAAACAAATAATTTATCACATCGATCTAAAAATATGATATTCGAAAACTACACCCGTGAAACCCCATGTCAACTGTTGGAAGCTAGTTTCTGTCCTATTTTTGACAATTGATTACTTTATGTATCTATTGTAAACAAAAGTAAACAAATAATTTATTATATCGATCTGAATAAATGATGTTCGAAATCTACACACCTGGAAACCCCTTGTCAACCGTTGGAAGCTAGTTTCTACCCTATTTTTGAGAATTGTTTACATTATGTATCTATTGTAAACAAATAATTTATCATATCGATCTGACTGAATGATATTCGAAATATACACCCCTAAAAACCCCTTGTGTACAAACGTTGGAAGCTAGTTTCTAGCCTATTTATGTCAATTGTTTACATTATGTATCTATTGTAAACAAAAGTAAACAAATAATGTATCATATCGTTCTGAATAAATGATGTTCGAAATCTACACCCCTGAAAACCCCTTGTCAACCGTTGGAAGCTAATTTCTAGCCTATTTTTGTCAATTGTTTACATTATGTATCTATTGTAAACAAAAGTAAACAAATAATGTATCATATCGATCTGAATAAATGATGTTCGAAATCTACACCCCTGAAAACCCCTTGTCAACCGTTGGAAGCTAGTTTCTCGCCTATTTTTGTCAATTGTTTACATTATGTATCTATTGTCAACAAAAGTAAACACATAGTTAATCACATTGATCTGAAAATATGATATTCGAAATATACACCCATGAAAACCCCTTGTCAATCGTTGGAAGCTAGTTTCTAGCATATTTTTATCAATTGTTTACTTTATGTATCTATTGTAAACAAAAGCAAACAAATAATTTATCACATCGATCTAAAAATATGATATTCGAAAACTACACCCGTGAAACCCCATGTCAACTGTTGGAAGCTAGTTTCTGTCCTATTTTTGACAATTGATTACTTTATGTATCTATTGTAAACAAAAGTAAACAAATAATTTATTATATCGATCTGAATAAATGATGTTCGAAATCTACACACCTGAAAACCCCTTGTCAACCGTTGGAAGCTAGTTTCTACCCTATTTTTGAGAATTGTTTACATTATGTATCTATTGTAAACAAATGTAAACAAATAATTAATCATATCGATCTGAATAAATGATATTCGAAATCTACACGCCTAAAAACCCCATGTCAACTGTTGGAAGCTAGTTTCTAGCCTATTTTTGAGAATTGTTTACATTATGTATCTATTGTAAACAAATAATTTATCATATCGATCTGACTGAATGATATTCGAAATATACACCCCTAAAAACCCCTTGTGTACAAACGTTGGAAGCTAGTTTCTAGCCTATTTATGTCAATTGTTTACATTATGTATCTATTGTAAACAAAAGTAAACAAATAATGTATCATATCGATCTGAATAAATGATGTTCGAAATCTACACCCCTGAAAACCCCTTGTCAACCGTTGGAAGCTAATTTCTAGCCTATTTTTGTCAATTGTTTACATTATGTATCTATTGTAAACAAAAGTAAACAAATAATGTATCATATCGATCTGAATAAATGATGTTCGAAATCTACACCCCTAAAAACCCCTTGTGTACAACCGTTGGAAGCTAGTTTCTAGCCTATTTTTGTCAATTGTTTACATTATGTATCTATTGTAAACAAAAGTAAACAAATAATGTATCATATCGATCTGAATAAATGATGTTCGAAATCTACACCCCTGAAAACCCCTTGTCAACCGTTGGAAGCTAGTTTCTCGCCTATTTTTGTCAATTGTTTACATTATGTATCTATTGTCAACAAAAGTAAACACATAGTTAATCACATTGATCTGAAAATATGATATTCGAAATATACACCCATGAAAACCCCTTGTCAATCGTTGGAAGCTAGTTTCTAGCATATTTTTATCAATTGTTTACTTTATGTATCTATTGTAAACAAAAGCAAACAAATAATTTATCACATCGATCTAAAAATATGATATTCGAAAACTACACCCGTGAAACCCCATGTCAACTGTTGGAAGCTAGTTTCTGTCCTATTTTTGACAATTGATTACTTTATGTATCTATTGTAAACAAAAGTAAACAAATAATTTATTATATCGATCTGAATAAATGATGTTCGAAATCTACACACCTGAAAACCCCTTGTCAACCGTTGGAAGCTAGTTTCTACCCTATTTTTGAGAATTGTTTACATTATGTATCTATTGTAAACAAATGTAAACAAATAATTAATCATATCGATCTGAATAAATGATATTCGAAATCTACACGCCTAAAAACCCCATGTCAACTGTTGGAAGCTAGTTTCTAGCCTATTTTTGAGAATTGTTTACATTATGTATCTATTGTAAACAAATAATTTATCATATCGATCTGACTGAATGATATTCGAAATATACACCCCTAAAAACCCCTTGTGTACAAACGTTGGAAGCTAGTTTCTAGCCTATTTATGTCAATTGTTTACATTATGTATCTATTGTAAACAAAAGTAAACAAATAATGTATCATATCGATCTGAATAAATGATGTTCGAAATCTACACCCCTGAAAACCCCTTGTCAACCGTTGGAAGCTAATTTCTAGCCTATTTTTGTCAATTGTTTACATTATGTATCTATTGTAAACAAAAGTAAACAAATAATGTATCATATCGATCTGAATAAATGATGTTCGAAATCTACACCCCTAAAAACCCCTTGTGTACAACCGTTGGAAGCTAGTTTCTAGCCTATTTTTGTCAATTGTTTACATTATGTATCTATTGTAAACCAAAGTGAACAAATAATTTATCACATTGATCTGAAAATATGATATTCGAAATATACACCCCTAAAAACCCCTTGTGTTCAACCGTTGGAAGCTAGTTTCTAGCCTATTTTTGTCAATTGTTTTACATTTGTTTGCTTTATGTATCAATTGTAAACAAAAGCAAACAAATAATTTAACACATCGATCTAAAAATATGATATTCGAAAACTACACCCGTGAAACCCCATGTCAACTGTTGGAAGCTAGTTTCTGTCCTATTTTTGACAATTGATTACTTTATGTATCTATTGTAAACAAAAGTAAACAAATAATTTATTATATCGATCTGAATAAATGATGTTCGAAATCTACACACCTGAAAACCCCTTGTCAACCGTTGGAAGCTGGTTTCTACCCTATTTTTGAGAATTGTTTACATTATGTTCTATTGTAAACAAATGTAAACAAATAATTAATCATATCGATCTGACTAAATGATTTTCGAAATATACACCCCTAAAAACCCCTTGTGTACAACCGTTGGAAGCTAGTTTCTAGCCTATTTTTGTCAATTGTTTCCTTTGTGTATCTTTTGTAAACAAAAGCAATCAAATAATTTATCAAATCGATCTGAAAATATGATATTCGAAATATACACCCCTAAAACCCCTTGTCAACCTTTGGAAGCTAGTTTCTAGCCTATTTTTATCAATTGTTTACATTATGTATCTATTGTAAACAAAAGTAAACAAATAATTTATCATATCGATCTGAATAAATGATATTCAAAATATACACCCCTAAAAACCCCTTGTGTTCAACCGTTGGAAGCTAGTTTCTAGCCTATTTTTGTCAATTGTTTTACATTTGTTTGCTTTATGTATCAATTGTAAACAAAAGTAAACAAATAATTTATCATATCGAATTGACAATATGATATTCAAAATCTACACCCCTAAAAACACCCATGTCAACTGTTGGAAGCTAGTTTCTAGACTATTTTTGTCAATTGTTTCCATTTGTTTGCTTTATGTATCAATTGTAAACAAAAGTAAACAAATAATTTATCAAATTGATCTGAAAATATGATATTCGAAATATACACCCCTGAAAACCCCTTGTCAATCGTTGGAAGCTAGTTTCTAGCATATTTTTATCAATTGTTTACTTTATGTATCTATTGTAAACAAAAGTAAACAAATAATTTATCACATTGATCTGAAAATATGATATTCACATTGATCTGAAAATATGATATTCGAAATGAATCACTCCTAGGAAATACAGAACATTGATCTGAAAATATGATATTCGAAATATACACCCATGAAAACCCCTTGTCAATCGTTGGAAGCTAGTTTCTAGCATATTTTTATCAATTGTTTACTTTATGTATCTATTGTAAACAAAAGCAAACAAATAATTTATCACATCGATCTAAAAATATGATATTCGAAAACTACACCCGTGAAACCCCATGTCAACTGTTGGAAGCTAGTTTCTGTCCTATTTTTGACAATTGATTACTTTATGTATCTATTGTAAACAAAAGTAAACAAATAATTTATTATATCGATCTGAATAAATGATGTTCGAAATCTACACACCTGAAAACCCCTTGTCAACCGTTGGAAGCTAGTTTCTACCCTATTTTTGAGAATTGTTTACATTATGTATCTATTGTAAACAAATGTAAACAAATAATTAATCATATCGATCTGACTAAATGATTTTCGAAATATACACCCCTAAAAACCCCTTGTGTACAACCGTTGGAAGCTAGTTTCTAGCCTATTTTTGTCAATTGTTTACATTATGTATCTATTGTAAACCAAAGTGAACAAATAATTTATCACATTGATCTGAAAATATGATATTCGAAATATACACCCCTAAAAACCCCTTGTGTTCAACCGTTGGAAGCTAGTTTCTAGCCTATTTTTGTCAATTGTTTTACATTTGTTTGCTTTATGTATCAATTGTAAACAAAAGCAAACAAATAATTTAACACATCGATCTAAAAATATGATATTCGAAAACTACACCCGTGAAACCCCATGTCAACTGTTGGAAGCTAGTTTCTGTCCTATTTTTGACAATTGATTACTTTATGTATCTATTGTAAACAAAAGTAAACAAATAATTTATTATATCGATCTGAATAAATGATGTTCGAAATCTACACACCTGAAAACCCCTTGTCAACCGTTGGAAGCTGGTTTCTACCCTATTTTTGAGAATTGTTTACATTATGTTCTATTGTAAACAAATGTAAACAAATAATTAATCATATCGATCTGACTAAATGATTTTCGAAATATACACCCCTAAAAACCCCTTGTGTACAACCGTTGGAAGCTAGTTTCTAGCCTATTTTTGTCAATTGTTTACATTATGTATCTATTGTAAACCAAAGTGAACAAATAATTTATCACATTGATCTGAAAATATGATATTCGAAATATACACCCCTAAAAACCCCTTGTCAACCGTTGGAAGCTAGTTTCTAGCCTATTTTTGTCAATTGTTTACATTATGGGTCTATTGTAAACAAAAGTAAACAAATAATTTATCATATCGATCTGAATAAATGATGTTCGAAATCTACACCCCTGAAAACGCCTTGTCAACCGTTGGAAGCTAGTTTCTCGCCTATTTTTGTCAATTGTTTACATTATGTATCTATTGTCTACAAAAGTAAACAAATAATTAATCACATTGATCTTAAAATATGATATTCGAAATATACACCCATGAAAACCCCTTGTCAACCGTTGGAAGCTAGTTTCTAGCCTATTTTTGTCAATTGTTTCCTTTGTGTATCTTTTGTAAACAAAAGCAATCAAATAATTTATCAAATCGATCTGAAAATATGATATTCGAAATATACACCCCTAAAACCCCTTGTCAACCTTTGGAAGCTAGTTTCTAGCCTATTTTTATCAATTGTTTACATTATGTATCTATTGTAAACAAAAGTAAACAAATAATTTATCATATCGATCTGAATAAATGATATTCAAAATATACACCCCTAAAAACCCCTTGTGTTCAACCGTTGGAAGCTAGTTTCTAGCCTATTTTTGTCAATTGTTTTACATTTGTTTGCTTTATGTATCAATTGTAAACAAAAGTAAACAAATAATTTATCATATCGAATTGACAATATGATATTCAAAATCTACACCCCTAAAAACACCCATGTCAACTGTTGGAAGCTAGTTTCTAGACTATTTTTGTCAATTGTTTCCATTTGTTTGCTTTATGTATCAATTGTAAACAAAAGTAAACAAATAATTTATCAAATTGATCTGAAAATATGATATTCGAAATATACACCCCTGAAAACCCCTTGTCAATCGTTGGAAGCTAGTTTCTAGCATATTTTTATCAATTGTTTACTTTATGTATCTATTGTAAACAAAAGTAAACAAATAATTTATCACATTGATCTGAAAATATGATATTCACATTGATCTGAAAATATGATATTCGAAATGAATCACTCCTAGGAAATACAGAACATTGATCTGAAAATATGATATTCGAAATATACACGCCTAAAAACACTTTATCAACCGTTTGAAGCAAGTTTCTAGTCTATTTTTGTAATTTGTTTACTTTATGTATCTATTGTAAACAAAAGTAAACAAATAATTTATCACATCGATCTGAAAATATGATATTCGAAATCTACACCCCTGCAAACCCCTTGTGTACAACCGTTGGAAGCTAGTTTCTAGCCTATTTTTGTCAATTGTTTACATTATGTATCTATTGTAAACCAAAGTATACAAATAATTTATCACATCGATCTGAAAATATAATATTCGAAATCTACACCCCTGAAAACCCCTTGTAAACCGTTGGAAGCTAGTTTCTATCCTATTTTTGTCAATTGTTTCCTTTGTGTATCTATTGTAAACAAAAGTAAACAAATAATTTATCATATCGATCTGAATAAATGATATTCGAAATATACACCCCTAAAAACCCCTTGTGTTCAACCGTTGGAATTTAGTTTCTAGCCCATTTTTGACAATTGTTTTACATTTGTTTGCTTTATGTATCAATTGTAAACAAAAGTAAACAAATAATTTATCATATCGATCTGACTAAATGATATTCGAAATATACACCCCTGAAAACCCCTTGTGTACAACCGTTGGAAGCTAGTTTCTAGCCTATTTTTGTCAATTGTTTACATTATGTATCTATTGTAAACCAAAGTATACAAATAATTTATCACATCAATCTGAAAATATGATATTCGAAATATACACCCCTAAAAACCCCTTGTCAACCGTTGGAGGCTAGTTTCTAGCCTATTTTTATCAATTGTTTACATTATGTATCTATTGTAAACAAAAGTAAACAATAATTTATCATATCGATCTGAATAAATGATATTCGAAATATACACCCCTAAAACCCCTTGTAAACCGTTGGAAGCTAGTTTCTATCCTATTTTTGACAATTGATGACTTTATGTATCTATTGTAAACAAAAGCAAACAAATAATTTATCACATTGATCTGAAAATATGATATTCGAAAACTACACCCGTAAAACCACATGTCAACTGTTGGAAGCTAGTTTCTAGCCTATTTTTATCAATTGTTTACATTATGTATCTATTGTAAACAAAAGTAAACAATAATTTATCATATCGATCTGAATAAATGATATTCGAAATATACACCCCTAAAAACCCCTTGTGTTCAACCGTTGGAATTTAGTTTCTAGCCCATTTTTGTCAATTGTTTTACATTTGTTTGCTTTATGTATCAATTGTAAACAAAAGTAAATAAATAATTTATCATATCGATCTGACTAAATGATATTCGAAATATACACCCCTAAAAACCCCTTGTGTACAACCGTTGGAAGCTAGTTTCTAGCCTATTTTTGTCAATTGTTTACATTATGTATCTATTGTAAACCAAGGTATACAAATAATTTATCACATCAATCTGAAAATATGATATTCGAAATCTACACCCCTGAAAACCCCTTGTAAACCGTTGGAAGCTAGTTTCTATCCTATTTAGTCAATTGTTTACATTATGTATCTATTGTAAGCAAAAGTAAACAAAACAATATATCACATCGATCTGAAAATATGATATTCAAAATCTACACCCCTAACCCCCATGTCAACTGTTGGAAGCTAGTTTCTAGACTATTTTTGTCAATTGTTCCTTTGTGTATCTATTGTAAACAAAAGCAAACAAATAATTTATCAAATCGATCTGAAAATATGATATTTGAAATATACACCCCTAAAACCCCTTGTCAACCGTTGGAGGCTAGTTTCTAGCCTATTTTTATCAATTGTTTACATTATGTATCTATTGTAAACAAAAGTAAACAATAATTTATCATATCGATCTGAATAAATGATATTCGAAATATACACCCCTAAAAACCCCTTGTGTTCAACCGTTGGAAGCTAGTTTCTAGCCCATTTTTGTCAATTGTTTTACATTTGTTTGCTTTATGTATCAATTGTAAACAAAAGTAAACAAATAATTTATCATATCGATCTGACTAAATGATATTCGAAATATACACCCCTAAAAACCCCTTGTGTACAACCGTTGGAAGCTAGTTTCTAGCCTATTTTTGTCAATTATTTTGCATTTGTTTGCTTTATGTATCATTTGTAAACAAAAGTTAACAAATAATTTATCATATCGATCTGAAATATGATATTCGAAATCGTCACCTCTAAAACACCCATGTCAACTGTTGGAAGCTAGTTTCTAGCTTGTTTTTGTCAATTGTTTCTTTATGTATCTATTGTAAACAAAAGCAAACAAATAATTTATCACATTGATCTGAAAATATGCTATTCGAAAACTACACCCGTAAAACCACATGTCAACTGTTGGAAGCAAGTTTCTAGTCTATTTTTGTAATTTGTTTACTTTATGTATCAATTGTAAACAAAAGTAAACAAATAATTTATCATATAGATCTGAATAAATGATGTTCGAAATCTACACCCCTCAAAACCCCATGTCAACTGTTGGAAGCTAGTTCCTATACTATTTTTGTCAATTGTTTCCATTTGTATACTTTATGTATCAATTGTAAACAAAAGTTAACAAATAATTTATCATATCGATCTGAAATATGATATTCGAAATCGTCACCTCTAAAACACCCATGTCAACTGTTGGAAGCTAGTTTCTAGCTTGTTTTTGTCAATTGTTTCTTTATGTATCTATTGTAAACAAAAGTAAACAAAACAATTTATCACATCGATCTGAAAATATGATATTCGAAATCTACACCCCTAAAACCCCATGTCAACTGTTGGAAGCTAGTTTCTGGCCTATTTTTGTCAATTGTTTACATTATGTATCTATTGTAAACAAAAGTAAACAAATAATTTATCACATCGATCTGAAAATATGATATTCGAAAACTACACCCGTATAACCCCATGTCAACTGTTGGAAGCTAGTTTCTAGATTTTTTTTGCAATTGATTACTTTATGTATCTATTGTAAACAAAAGTAAACAATAATTTATCATATCGATCTGAATAAATGATATTCGAAAAATACACCCCTAAAAACCCCTTGTGTTCAACCGTTGGAAGCTAGTTTCTAGCCTATTTTTGTCAATTATTTTGCATTTGTTTGCTTTATGTATCATTTGTAAACAAAAGTTAACAAATAATTTATCATATCGATCTGAAATATGATATTCGAAATCGTCACCTCTAAAACACCCATGTCAACTGTTGGAAGCTAGTTTCTAGCTTGTTTTTGTCAATTGTTTCTTTATGTATCTATTGTAAACAAAAGTAAACAAAACAATTTATCACATCGATCTGAAAATATGATATTCGAAATCTACACCCCTAAAACCCCATGTCAACTGTTGGAAGCTAGTTTCTAGCCTATTTTTGTCAATTGTTTACATTATGTATCTATTGTAAACAAAAGTAAACAAATAATTTATCACATCGATCTGAAAATATGATATTCGAAAACTACACCCGTATAACCCCATGTCAACTGTTGGAAGCTAGTTTCTAGATTTTTTTTGCAATTGATTACTTTATGTATCTATTGTAAACAAAAGTAAACAAATAATTTATCATATAGATCTGAATAAATGATGTTCGAAATCTACACCCCTCAAAACCCCATGTCAACTGTTGGAAGCTAGTTCCTATACTATTTTTGTCAATTGTTTACATTATGTATCAATTGTAAACAAAAGTAAACAAATAATTTATCACATTGATCTGAAAATATGATATTCGAAATATACACCCCTGAAAACCCCTTGTCAATCGTTGGAAGCTAGTTTCTATCCTATTTTTGTCAATTGTTTACATTATGTATATATTGTAAACAAAAGTAAACAAATAATTTATCATATCGATCTGAATAAATGATAATCGAAATCTACACATCTAAAAACCCCATGTCAACTGTTGGAAGCTAGTTCCTATACTATTTTTGTCAATTGTTTCCATTTGTATACTTTATGTATCAATTGTAAACAAAAGTAAACAAATAATTTATCATATCGATCTGAATAAATGATATTCGAAATCTACACCCCTAAGAACCCCATGTCAACTGTTGGAACCTAGTTTCTAGCCTATTTTTGTCAATTGTTTACATTATGTATATATTGTAAACAAAAGTAAACAAATAATTTATCATATCGATCTGAATAAATGATATTCGAAATCTACACATCTAAAAACCCCATGTCAACTGTTGGAAGCTAGTTCCTATACTATTTTTGTCAATTGTTTCCATTTGTATACTTTATGTATCAATTGTAAACAAAAGTAAACAAATAATTTATCTCATCGATCTGAATAAATGATATTCTTAATCTACACCCCTAAAAACCCCATGTCAACTGTTGGAAGCTAGTTTCTAGCCTATTTTTGTCAATTGTTTACATTATGTATCAATTGTAAACAAAAGTAAACAAATAATTTATCACATTGATCTGAAAATATGATATTCGAAATATACACCCCTGAAAACCCCTTGTCAATCGTTGGAAGCTAGTTTCTATCCTATTTTTGTCAATTGTTTACATTATGTATATATTGTAAACAAAAGTAAACAAATAATTTATCATATCGATCTGAATAAATGATAATCGAAATCTACACATCTAAAAACCCCATGTCAACTGTTGGAAGCTAGTTCCTATACTATTTTTGTCAATTGTTTCCATTTGTATACTTTATGTATCAATTGTAAACAAAAGTAAACAAATAATTTATCATATCGATCTGAATAAATGATATTCGAAATCTACACCCCTAAGAACCCCATGTCAACTGTTGGAACCTAGTTTCTAGCCTATTTTTGTCAATTGTTTACATTATGTATCAATTGTCAACAAAAGTAAACAAATAATCTATCACATTGATCTGAAAATATGATATTCGAAATCTACACATCTAAAAACCCCATGTCAACTGTTGGAAGCTAGTTTCTATCCTATTTTTGTCAATTGTTTACATTATGTATATATTGTAAACAAAAGTAAACAAATAATTTATCATATCGATCTGAATAAATGATATTCGAAATCTACACCCCTGAGAACCCCATGTCAACTGTTGGGACCTAGTTTCTAGCCTATTTTTGTCATTTTGTTTACATTATGTATCAATTGTAAACAAAAGTAAACAAATAATCTATCACATTGATCTGAAAATATGATATTCGAAATCTACACATCTAAAAACCCCATGTCAACTGTTGAAAGCTAGTTTCTAGACTATTTTTGTCAATTGTTTCCATTTGTTTGCTTTATGTATCAATTGTAATCAAAAGTAACCAAATAATTTTATCACATCGATCTAAAAATATGATATTTGAAAACTACACCCGTAAAACCCCATGTCAACTGTTGGAAGCTAGTTTCTAGCCTATTTTTGATAATTGATTACTTTATGTATCTATTGTAAACAAAATGTAAACAAATAATTTATCATATCGATCTGAAAATATGATATTCGAAATCTACACCCCTAAAAACCCCATGTCAACTGTTGGAAGCTAGTTCCTATACTATTTTTGTCAATTGTTTCCATTTGTATACTTTATGTATCTATTGTAAACAAAAGTAAACAAATAATCTATCACATTGATCTGAAAATATGATATTCGAAATCTACACATCTAAAAACCCCATGTCAACTGTTGGAAGCTAGTTTCTATCCTATTTTTGTCAATTGTTTACATTATGTATATATTGTAAACAAAAGTAAACAAATAATTTATCATATCGATCTGAATAAATGATATTCGAAATCTACACCCCTAAGAACCCCATGTCAACTGTTGGGACCTAGTTTCTAGCCTATTTTTGTCAATTGTTTACATTATGTATCAATTGTAAACAAAAGTAAACAAATAATCTATCACATTGATCTGAAAATATGATATTCGAAATCTACACATCTAAAAACCCCATGTCAACTGTTGAAAGCTAGTTTCTAGACTATTTTTGTCAATTGTTTCCATTTGTTTGCTTTATGTATCAATTGTAATCAAAAGTAACCAAATAATTTATCACATCGATCTAAAAATATGATATTTGAAAACTACACCCGTAAACCCCATGTCAACTGTTGGAAGCTAGTTTCTAGCCTATTTTTGATAATTGATTACTTTATGTATCTATTGTAAACAAAATGTAAACAAATAATTTATCATATCGATCTGAAAATATGATATTCGAAATCTACACCCCTAAAAACCCCATGTCAACTGTTGGAAGCTAGTTCCTATACTATTTTTGTCAATTGTTTCCATTTGTATACTTTATGTATCAATTGTAAACAAAAGTAAACAAATAATTTATCATATCGATCTGAATAAATGATATTCGAAATCTACACCCCTAAGAACCCCATGTCAACTGTTGGAACCTAGTTTCTAGCCTATTTTTGTCAATTGTTTACATTATGTATCAATTGTAAACAAAAGTAAACAAATAATCTATCACATTGATCTGAAAATATGATATTCGAAATCTACACATCTAAAAACCCCATGTCAACTGTTGGAAGCTAGTTTCTATCCTATTTTTGTCAATTGTTTACATTATGTATATATTGTAAACAAAAGTAAACAAATAATTTATCATATCGATCTGAATAAATGATATTCGAAATCTACACCCCTGAGAACCCCATGTCAACTGTTGGGACCTAGTTTCTAGCCTATTTTTGTCATTTTGTTTACATTATGTATCAATTGTAAACAAAAGTAAACAAATAATCTATCACATTGATCTGAAAATATGATATTCGAAATCTACACATCTAAAAACCCCATGTCAACTGTTGAAAGCTAGTTTCTAGACTATTTTTGTCAATTGTTTCCATTTGTTTGCTTTATGTATCAATTGTAATCAAAAGTAACCAAATAATTTATCACATCGATCTAAAAATATGATATTTGAAAACTACACTCGTAAACCCCATGTCAACTGTTGGAAGCTAGTTTCTATCCTATTTTTGTCAATTGTTTACATTATGTATATATTGTAAACAAAAGTAAACAAATAATTTATCATATCGATCTGAATAAATGATATTCGAAATCTACACATCTAAAAACCCCATGTCAACTGTTGGAAGCTAGTTTCTAGCCTATTTTTGTCAATTGTTTACATTATGTATCAATTGTAAACAAAAGTAAACAAATAATTTATCACATTGATCTGAAAATATGATATTCGAAATATACACCCCTGAAAACCCCTTGTCAATCGTTGGAAGCTAGTTTCTATCCTATTTTTGTCAATTGTTTACATTATGTATATATTGTAAACAAAAGTAAACAAATAATTTATCATATCGATCTGAATAAATGATATTCGAAATCTACACATCTAAAAACCCCATGTCAACTGTTGGAAGCTAGTTCCTATACTATTTTTGTCAATTGTTTCCATTTGTATACTTTATGTATCAATTGTAAACAAAAGTAAACAAATAATTTATCATATCGATCTGAATAAATGATATTCGAAATCTACACCCCTAAGAACCCCATGTCAACTGTTGGAAGCTAGTTTCTAGCCTATTTTTGATAATTGATTACTTTATGTATCTATTGTAAACAAAATGTAAACAAATAATTTATCATATCGATCTGAAAATATGATATTCGAAATCTACACCCCTAAAAACCCCATGTCAACTGTTGGAAGCTAGTTCCTATACTATTTTTGTCAATTGTTTCCATTTGTATACTTTATGTATCAATTGTAAACAAAAGTAAACAAATAATTTATCATATCGATCTGAATAAATGATATTCGAAATCTACACCCCTAAGAACCCCATGTCAACTGTTGAAACCTAGTTTCTAGCCTATTTTTGTCAATTGTTTACATTATGTATCAATTGTAAACAAAAGTAAACAAATAATCTATCACATTGATCTGAAAATATGATATTCGAAATCTACACATCTAAAAACCCCATGTCAACTGTTGGAAGCTAGTTTCTAGACTATTTTTGTCAATTGTTTCCATTTGTTTGCTTTATGTATCAATTGTAAACAAAAGTAACCAAATAATTTATCACATCGATCTAAAAATATGATATTCGAAAACTACACCCGTCAAACCCCATGTCAACTGTTGGAAGCTAGTTTCTAGCCTATTTTTGATAATTGATTACTTTATGTATCTATTGTAAACATAATGTAAACAAATAATTTATCATATCGATCTGAAAATATGATATTCGAAATCTACACCCCTAAAAACCCCATGTCAACTGTTGGAAGCTAGTTCCTATACTATTTTGGTCAATTGTTTCCATTTGTTTGCTTTATATATCAATTGTAAACAAAATTAAACAAATAATTTATCACATCGATCTAAAAATATGATATTCGTAAACTACACTCGTAAACCCCATGTCAACTGTTGGAAGCTAGTTTCTATCCTATTTTTGTCAATTGTTTACATTATGTATCTATTGTAAACAAAAGTAAACAAATATTTTATCACATTGATCTGAAAATATAATATTCGATATATACACCCCTGAAAACCCCTTGTCAATCGTTGGAAGCTAGTTTCTATCCTATTTTTGTCAATTGTTTACATTATGTATCTATTGTAAACAAAAGTAAACAAATAATTTATCACATTGATCTGAAAATATAATATTCGAAATATACACCCCTGAAAACTCCTTGTCAATCGTTGGAAGCTAGTTTCTAGCATATATTTATCAATTGTTTACTTTATGTATCTATTGTAAACAAAAGTAAACAAATAATTTTTCACATTGATCTGAAAATATGATATTCGATATATACACCCCTCAAAACCCCTTGTCAATCGTTGGAAGCTAGTTTCTAGCATATTTTTATCAATTGTTTACTTTATGTATCTATTGTAAACAAAAGCAAACAAATAATTTATCACATTGATCTGAAAATATGATATTCGAAATATACACGCCTAAAAACCCTTTGTCAACCGTTGGAAGCAAGTTTCTAGTCTATTTTTGTAATTTGTTTACTTTATGTATCTATTGTAAACAAAAGTAAACAAATAATTTATCACATCGATCTAAAAATATGATATTCGAAAACTACACCCGTAAAACCCCATGTCAACTGTTGGAAGCTAGTTTCTAGACTATTTTTGTCAATTGTTTCCATTTGTTTGCTTTATGTATCAATTGTAAACAAAAGTAACCAAATAATTTATCACATCGATCTAAAAATATGATATTCGAAAACTACACCCGTAAAACCCCATGTCAACTGTTGGAAGCTAGTTTCTAGCCTATTTTTGATAATTGATTACTTTATGTATCTATTGTAAACAAAATGTAAACAAATAATTTATCATATCGATCTGAAAATATGATATTCGAAATCTACACCCCTAAAAACCCCATGTCAACTGTTGGAAGCTAGTTCCTATACTATTTTTGTCAATTGTTTCCATTTGTATACTTTATGTATCAATTGTAAACAAATGTAAACAAATAATTTATCATATCGATCTGAATAATTGATATTCGAAATCTACACCCCTAAAAACCCCATGTCAACTGTTGGAAGCTAGTTTCTAGACTATTTTTGTCAATTGTTTCCATTTGTTTGCTTTATGTATCAATTGTAAACAAAAGTAACCAAATAATTTATCACATCGATCTAAAAATATGATATTCGAAAACTACACCCGTAAAACCCCATGTCAACTGTTGGAAGCTAGTTTCTAGCCTATTTTTGATAATTGATTACTTTATGTATCTATTGTAAACATAATGTGAACAAATAATTTATCATATCGATCTGAAAATATGATATTCGAAATCTACACCCCTAAAAACCCCATGTCAACTGTTGGAAGCTAGTTCCTATACTATTTTGGTCAATTGTTTCCATTTGTTTGCTTTATATATCAATTGTAAACAAAATTAAACAAATAATTTATCACATCGATCTAAAAATATGATATTCGTAAACTACACTCGTAAACCCCATGTCAACTGTTGGAAGCTAGTTTCTATCCTATTTTTGTCAATTGTTTACATTATGTATCTATTGTAAACAAAAGTAAACAAATATTTTATCACATTGATCTGAAAATATAATATTCGATATATACACCCCTGAAAACCCCTTGTCAATCGTTGGAAGCTAGTTTCTATCCTATTTTTGTCAATTGTTTACATTATGTATCTATTGTAAACAAAAGTAAACAAATAATTTATCACATTGATCTGAAAATATAATATTCGAAATATACACCCCTGAAAACTCCTTGTCAATCGTTGGAAGCTAGTTTCTAGCATATATTTATCAATTGTTTACTTTATGTATCTATTGTAAACAAAAGTAAACAAATAATTTTTCACATTGATCTGAAAATATGATATTCGATATATACACCCCTCAAAACCCCTTGTCAATCGTTGGAAGCTAGTTTCTAGCATATTTTTATCAATTGTTTACTTTATGTATCTATTGTAAACAAAAGCAAACAAATAATTTATCACATTGATCTGAAAATATGATATTCGAAATATACACGCCTAAAAACCCTTTGTCAACCGTTGGAAGCAAGTTTCTAGTCTATTTTTGTAATTTGTTTACTTTATGTATCTATTGTAAACAAAAGTAAACAAATAATTTATCACATCGATCTAAAAATATGATATTCGAAAACTACACCCGTAAAACCCCATGTCAACTGTTGGAAGCTAGTTTCTAGACTATTTTTGTCAATTGTTTCCATTTGTTTGCTTTATGTATCAATTGTAAACAAAAGTAACCAAATAATTTATCACATCGATCTAAAAATATGATATTCGAAAACTACACCCGTAAAACCCCATGTCAACTGTTGGAAGCTAGTTTCTAGCCTATTTTTGATAATTGATTACTTTATGTATCTATTGTAAACAAAATGTAAACAAATAATTTATCATATCGATCTGAAAATATGATATTCGAAATCTACACCCCTAAAAACCCCATGTCAACTGTTGGAAGCTAGTTCCTATACTATTTTTGTCAATTGTTTCCATTTGTATACTTTATGTATCAATTGTAAACAAATGTAAACAAATAATTTATCATATCGATCTGAATAATTGATATTCGAAATCTACACCCCTAAAAACCCCATGTCAACTGTTGGAAGCTAGTTTCTAGACTATTTTTGTCAATTGTTTCCATTTGTTTGCTTTATATATCAATTGTAAACAAAATTAAACAAATAATTTATCACATCGATCTAAAAATATGATATTCGTAAACTACACCCGTAAACCCCATGTCAACTGTTGGAAGCTAGTTTCTAGACTATTTTTGTCAATTGTTTCCATTTGTTTGCTTTATATATCAATTGTAAACAAAATTAAACAAATAATTTATCACATTGATCTGAAAATATGATATTCGATATATACACCCCTGAAAACCCCTTGTCAATCGTTGGAAGCTAGTTTCTAGCATATTTTTATCAATTGTTTACTTTATGTATCTATTGTAAACAAAAGCAAACAAATAATTTATCACATTGATCTGAAAATATGATATTCGAAATATACACCCCTGAAAACCCCTTGTAAACCGTTGGAAGCTAGTTTCTATCCTATTTTTGTCAATTGTTTACATTATGTATCTATTGTAAACAAAAGTAAACAAATAATTTATCATATCGATCTGAATAAATGATTTTCGAAATCTACACATCTAAAAACCGCATGTCAACTGTTGGAAGCTAGTTTCCAGACAATTTTTGTCAATTGTTTCCATTTGTTTGCTTTATGTATCAATTGTAAACAAAAGTAACCAAATAATTTATCACATTGATCTGAAAATATAATATTCGAAATATACCCCCCTGAAAACTCCTTGTCAATCGTTGGAAGCTAGTTTCTAGCATATATTTATCAATTGTTTACTTTATGTATCTATTGTAAACAAAAGTAAACAAATAATTTTTCACATTGATCTGAAAATATGATATTCGATATACACACCCCTGAAAACCCCTTGTCAATCGTTGGAAGCTAGTTTCTAGCATATTTTTATCAATTGTTTACTTTATGTATCTATTGTAAACAAAAGCAAACAAATAATTTATCACATTAATCTGAAAATATGATATTCGAAATATACACGCCTAAAAACCCTTTGTCAACCGTTGGAAGCAAGTTTCTAGTCTATTTTTGTAATTTGTTTACTTTATGTATCTATTGTAAACAAAAGTAAACAAATAATTTATCACATCGATCTAAAAATATGATATTCGAAAACTACACCCGTAAAACCCCATGTCAACTGTTGGAAGCTAGTTTCTAGCCTATTTTTGATAATTGATTACTTTATGTATCTATTGTAAACAAAAGTAAACAAATATTTTATCACATTGATCTGAAAATATAATATTCGAAAACTACACCCGTAAACCCCATGTCAACTGTTGGAAGCTAGTTTCTAGCCTATTTTTGATAATTGATTACTTTATGTATCTATTGTAAACAAAATGTAAACAAATAATTTATCATATCGATCTGAAAATATGATATTCGAAATCTACACCCCTAAAAACCCCATGTCAACTGTTGGAAGCTAGTTCTATACTATTTTTGTCAATTGTTTCCATTTGTATACTTTATGTATCAATTGTAAACAAAAGTAAACAAATAATTTATCATATCGATATGAATAAATGATATTCGAAATCTACATCCCTAAGAACCCCATGTCAACTGTTGGAAGCTAGTTTCTAGCCTATTTTTGTCAATTGTTTACATTATGTATCAATTGTAAACAAAAGTAAACAAATAATTTATCACATTGATCTGAAAATATAATATTCGAAATATACACCCCTGAAAACTCCTTGTCAATCGTTGGAAGCTAGTTTCTAGCATATATTTATCAATTGTTTACTTTATGTATCTATTGTAAACAAAAGCAAACAAATAATTTATCACATTGATCTGAAAATATGATATTCGAAATATACACGCCTAAAAACCCTTTGTCAACCGTTGGAAGCAAGTTTCTAGTCTATTTTTGTAATTTGTATACTTTATGTATCTATTGTAAAAAAAAGTAAACAAATAATTTATCACATCGATCTAAAAATATGATATTCGAAAACTACACCCGTAAAACCCCATGTCAACTGTTGGAAGCTAGTTCCTATACTATTTTTGTCAATTGTTTCCATTTGTATACTTTATGTATCAATTGTAAACAAATGTAAACAAATAATTTATCATATCGATCTGAATAATTGATATTCGAAATCTACACCCCTAAAACCCCATGTCAACTGTTGGAAGCTAGTTTCTATCCTATTTTTGTCAATTGTTTACATTATGTATCTATTGTAAACAAAAGTAAACAAATAATTTATCATATCGATCTGAATAAATGATATTCGAAATCTACACCCCTAAAAACCCCATGTCAACTGTTGGAAGCTAGTTTCTAGACTATTTTTGTCAATTGTTTCCATTTGTTTGCTTTATGTATCAATTGTAAACAAAAGTAACCAAATAATTTATCACATCGATCTAAAAATATGATATTCGAAAACTACACCCGTAAACCCCATGTCAACTTTTGGAAGCTAGTTTCTAGCCTATTTTTGATAATTGATTACTTTATGTATCTATTGTAAACAAAATGTAAACAAATAATTTATCATATCGATCTGAAAATATGATATTCGAAATCTACACCCCTAAAAACCCCATGTCAACTGTTGGAAGCTAGTTCTATACTATTTTTGTCAATTGTTTCCATTTGTATACTTTATGTATCAATTGTAAACAAAAGTAAACAAATAATTTATCATATCGATATGAATAATTGATATTCGAAATCTACACCCCGTAAACCCCATGTCAACTGTTGGAAGCTAGTTTCTAGCCTATTTTTGAAAATTGATTACTTTATGTATCTATTGTAAACAAAAGCAAACAAATAATTTATCACATTGATCTGAAAATATGATATTCGAAATATACACGCTTAAAAACCCTTTGTCAACCGTTGGAAGCAAGTTTCTAGTCTATTTTTGTAATTTGTTTGCTTTATGTATCAATTGTAAACAAAAGTAAACAAATAATTTATCACATTGATCTGAAAATATGATATTCGAAATCTACACCCCTAAAAACCCCATGTCAACTGTTGGAAGCTAGTTCTATACTATTTTTGTCAATTGTTTCCATTTGTATACTTTATGTATCAATTGTAAACAAATGTAAACAAATAATTTATCATATCGATCTGAATAATTGATATTCGAAATCTACACCCCTAAAAACCCCATGTCAACTGTTGGAAGCTAGTTCCTAGACTATTTTTGTCAATTGTTTCCATTTGTATACTTTATGTATCAATTGTAAACAAAAGTAAACAAATAATTTATCATATCGATATGAATAAATGATATTCGAAATCTACACCCCTAAGAACCCCTTGTCAATCGTTGGAAGCAAGTTTCTAGCCTATTTTTGTCAATTGTTTACATTATGTATCAATTGTAAACAAAAGTAAACAAATAATTTATCACATTGATCTGAAAATATGATATTCGAAATATACGCGCCTAAAAACCCTTTGTCAACCGTTGGAAGCAAGTTTCTAGCCTATTTTTGTCAATTGTTTACATTATGTATCAATTGTAAACAAAAGTAAACAAATAATTTATCACATTGATCTGAAAATATGATATTCGAAATATACACCCCTAAGAACCCCTTGTCAATCGTTGGAAGCAAGTTTCTAGCCTATTTTTGTCAATTGTTTACATTATGTATCAATTGTAAACAAAAGTAAACAAATAATTTATCACATTGATCTGAAAATATGATATTCGAAATATACGCGCCTAAAAACCCTTTGTCAACCGTTGGAAGCAAGTTTCTAGCCTATTTTTGTCAATTGTTTACATTATGTATCATTTGTAAACAAAAGTAAACAAATAATTTATCACATCGATCTAAAAATATGATATTCGAAAACTACACCCGTAAACCCCATGTCAACTGTTGGAAGCTAGTTTCTAGCCTATTTTTGATAATTGATTACTTTATGTATCTATTGTAAACAAAATGTAAACAAATAATTTATCATATCGATCTGAAAATATGATATTCGAAATCTACACCCCTAAAAACCCCATGTCAACTGTTGGAAGCTAGTTCTATACTATTTTTGTCAATTGTTTCCATTTGTATACTTTATGTATCAATTGTAAACAAATGTAAACAAATAATTTATCATATCGATCTGAATAATTGATATTCGAAATCTACACCCCTAAAAACCCCATGTCAACTGTTGGAAGCTAGTTTCTAGACTATTTTTGTCAATTGTTTCCATTTGTTTGCTTTATGTATCAATTGTAAACAAAATTAAACAAATAATTTATCACATCGATCTAAAATATGATATTCGTAAACTACACCCGTAAACCCCATGTCAACTGTTGGAAGCTAATTTCTATCCTATTTTTGTCAATTGTTTATATTATGTATCTATTGTAAACAAAAGTAAACAAATAATTTATCAAATCGATCTGAATAAATGATATTCGAAATCTACACATCTAAAAACCCCATGTCAACTGTTGGAAGCTAGTTTCTAGACTATTTTTGTCAATTGTTTCCATTATGTATCAATTGTAAACAAAAGTAAACAAATAATTTATCACATTGATCTGAAAATATGATATTCGAAATATACACCCCTGAAAACCCCTTGTCAATCGTTGGAAGCTAGTTTCTACCATATTTTTATCAATTGTTTACTTTATGTATCTATTGTAAACAAAAGTAAACAAATAATTTATCATATCGATCTGAATAAATGATATTCGAAATCTACACATCTAAAAACCCCATGTCAACTGTTGGAAGCTAGTTTCTAGACTATTTTTGTCAATTGTTTCCATTTGTTTGCTTTATGTATCAATTGTAAACAAAAGTAACCAAATAATTTATCACATCGATCTAAAAATATGATATTCGAAAACTACACCCGTAAACCCCATGTCAACTGTTGGAAGCTAGTTTCTAGCCTATTTTTGATAATTGATTACTTTATGTATCTATTGTAAACAAAATGTAAACAAATAATTTATCATATCGATCTGAAAATATGATATTCGAAATCTACACCCCTAAAAACCCCATGTCAACTGTTGGAAGCTAGTTCTATACTATTTTTGTCAATTGTTTCCATTTGTATACTTTATGTATCAATTGTAAACAAATGTAAACAAATAATTTATCATATCGATCTGAATAATTGATATTCGAAATCTACACCCCTAAAAACCCCATGTCAACTGTTGGAAGCTAGTTTCTAGACTATTTTTGTCAATTGTTTCCATTTGTTTGCTTTATGTATCAATTGTAAACAAAATTAAACAAATAATTTATCACATCGATCTAAAATATGATATTCGTAAACTACACCCGTAAACCCCATGTCAACTGTTGGAAGCTAGTTTCTAGCCTATTTTTGATAATTGATTACTTTATGTATCTATTGTAAACAAAATGTAAACAAATAATTTATCATATCGATCTGAAAATATGATATTCGAAATCTACACTCCTAAAAACCCCATGTCAACTGTTGGAAGCTAGTTCTATACTATTTTTGTCAATTGTTTCCATTTGTATACTTTATGTATCAATTGTAAACAAATGTAAACAAATAATTTATCATATCGATCTGAATAATTGATATTCGAAATCTACACCCCTAAAAACCCCATGTCAACTGTTGGAAGCTAGTTTCTAGCCTATTTTTGATAATTGATTACTTTATGTATCTATTGTAAACAAAATGTAAACAAATAATTTATCATATCGATCTGAAAATATGTAATTCGAAATCTACCCCCCTAAAAACCCCATGTCAACTGTTGGAAGCTAGTTTCTATCCTATTTTTGTCAATTGTTTACATTATGTATCTATTGTAAACAAAAGTAAACAAATAATTTATCATATCGATATGAATAAATGATATTCGAAATCTACACCCCTAAGAACCCCATGTCAACTGTTGGAAGCTAGTTTCTAGCCTATTTTTGTCAATTGTTTACATTATGTATCAATTGTAAACAAAAGTAAACAAATAATTTATCACATTGATCTGAAAATATGATATTCGAAATATACACCCCTGAAAACCCCTTGTCAATCGTTGGAAGCTAGTTTCTACCATATTTTTATCAATTGTTTACTTTATGTATCTATTGTAAACAAAAGTAAACAAATAATTTATCATATCGATCTGAATAAATGATATTCGAAATCTACACATCTAAAAACCCCATGTCAACTGTTGGAAGCTAGTTTCTAGACTATTTTTGTCAATTGTTCCCATTTGTTTGCTTTATGTATCAATTGTAAACAAAAGTAACCAAATATTTTATCACATCGATCTAAAAATATGATATTCGAAAACTACACCCGTAAACCCCATGTCAACTGTTGGAAGCTAGTTTCTAGCCTATTTTTGATAATTGATTAATTTATGTATCTATTGTAAACAAAATGTAAACAAATAATTTATCATATCGATCTGAAAATATGATATTCGAAATCTACACCCCTAAAAACCCCATGTCAACTGTTGGAAGCTAGTTCTATACTATTTTTGTCAATTGTTTCCATTTGTATAGTTTATGTATCAATTGTAAACAAATGTAAACAAATAATTTATCATATCGATCTGAATAATTGATATTCGAAATCTACACCCCTAAAACCCCATGTCAACTGTTGGAAGCTAGTTTCTAGACTATTTTTGTCAATTGTTTCCATTTGTTTGCTTTATGTATCAATTGTAAACAAAATTAAACAAATAATTTATCACATCGATCTAAAATATGATATTCGTAAACTACACCCGTAAACCCCATGTCAACTGTTGGAAGCTAATTTCTATCCTATTTTTGTCAATTGTTTATATTATGTATCTATTGTAAACAAAAGTAAACAAATAATTTATCAAATCGATCTGAATAAATGATATTCGAAATCTACACATCTAAAAACCCCATGTCAACTGTTGGAAGCTAGTTTCTAGACTATTTTTGTCAATTGTTTCCATTTGTTTGCTTTATGTATCAATTGTAAACAAAAGTAACCAAATAATTTATCACATCGATCTAAAAATATGATATTCGAAAACTACACCCGTAAACCCCATGTCAACTGTTGGAAGCTAGTTTCTAGCCTATTTTTGATAATTGATTACTTTATGTATTTATTGTAAACAAAATGTAAACAAATAATTTATCATATCGATCTGAAAATATGATATTCGAAATCTACACCCCTAAAAACCCCATGTCAACTGTTGGAAGCTAGTTCTATACTATTTTTGTCAATTGTTTCCATTTGTATACTTTATGTATCAATTGTAAACAAATGTAAACAAATAATTTATCATATCGATCTGAATAATTGATATTCGAAATCTACACATCGAAAAACCCCATGTCAACTGTTGGAAGCTAGTTTCTAGACTATTTTTGTCAATTGTTTCCATTTGTTTGCTTTATGTATCAATTGTAAACAAAATTAAACAAATAATTTATCACATCGATCTAAAATATGATATTCGTAAACTACACCCGTAAACCCCATGTCAACTGTTGGAAGCTAATTTCTATCCTATTTTTGTCAATTGTTTATATTATGTATCTATTGTAAACAAAAGTAAACAAATAATTTATCAAATCGATCTGAATAAATGATATTCGAAATCTACACATCGAAAAACCCCATGTCAACTGTTGGAAGCTAGTTTCTAGACTATTTTTGTCAATTGTTTCCATTTGTTTGCTTTATGTATCAATTGTAAACAAAAGTAACCAAATAATTTATCACATTGATCTGAAAATATGATATTCGAAATATACACCCCTGAAAACCCCTTGTCAATCGTTGGAAGCTAGTTTCTAGCATATATTTATCAATTGTTTACTTTATGTATCTATTGTAAACAAAAGTAAACAAATAATTTTTCACATTGATCTGAAAATATGATATTCGATATATACACCCATGAAAACCCCTTGTCAATCGTTGGAAGCAAGTTTCTAGTCTATTTTTGTAATTTGTTTACTTTATGTATCTATTGTAAACAAAAGTAAACAAATAATTTATCACATCGATCTAAAAATATGATATTCGAAAACTACACCCGTAAAACCCCATGTCAACTGTTGGAAGCTAGTTCCTAGACTATTTTTGTCAATTGTTTCCATTTGTTTGCTTTATGTATCAATTGTAAACAAAAGTAACCAAATAATTTATCACATTGATCTGAAAATATGATATTCGAAATATACACCCCTGAAAACCCCTTGTCAATCGTTGGAAGCTAGTTTCTAGCATATATTTATCAATTGTTTACTTTATGTATCTATTGTAAACAAAAGTAAACAAATAATTTTTCACATTGATCTGAAAATATGATATTCGATATATACACCCATGAAAACCCCTTGTCAATCGTTGGAAGCAAGTTTCTAGTCTATTTTTGTAATTTGTTTACTTTATGTATCTATTGTAAACAAAAGTAAACAAATAATTTATCACATCGATCTAAAAATATGATATTCGAAAACTACACCCGTAAACCCCATGTCAACTGTTGGAAGCTAGTTTCTAGCCTATTTTTGATAATTGATTACTTTATGTATCTATTGTAAACAAAATGTAAACAAATAATTTATCATATCGATCTGAAAATATGATATTCGAAATCTACACCCCTAAAACCCCATGTCAACTGTTGGAAGCTAGTTCCTAGACTATTTTTGTCAATTGTTTCCATTTGTTTGCTTTATGTATCAATTGTAAACAAAATTAAACAAATAATTTATCACATCGATCTAAAATATGATATTCGTAAACTACACCCGTAAACCCCATGTCAACTGTTGGAAGCTAATTTCTATCCTATTTTTGTCAATTGTTTATATTATGTATCTATTGTAAACAAAAGTAAACAAATAATTTATCAAATCGATCTGAATAAATGATATTCGAAATCTACACATCGAAAAACCCCATGTCAACTGTTGGAAGCTAGTTTCTAGACTATTTTTGTCAATTGTTTCCATTTGTTTGCTTTATGTATCAATTGTAAACAAAAGTAACCAAATAATTTATCACATTGATCTGAAAATATGATATTCGAAATATACACCCCTGAAAACCCCTTGTCAATCGTTGGAAGCTAGTTTCTAGCATATATTTATCAATTGTTTACTTTATGTATCTATTGTAAACAAAAGTAAACAAATAATTTTTCACATTGATCTGAAAATATGATATTCGATATATACACCCATGAAAACCCCTTGTCAATCGTTGGAAGCAAGTTTCTAGTCTATTTTTGTAATTTGTTTACTTTATGTATCTATTGTAAACAAAAGTAAACAAATAATTTATCACATCGATCTAAAAATATGATATTCGAAAACTACACCCGTAAACCCCATATCAACTGTTGGAAGCTAGTTCCTAGACTATTTTTGTCAATTGTTTCCATTTGTTTGCTTTATGTATCAATTGTAAACAAAAGTAACCAAATAATTTATCACATTGATCTGAAAATATGATATTCGAAATATACACCCCTGAAAACCCCTTGTCAATCGTTGGAAGCTAGTTTCTAGCATATATTTATCAATTGTTTACTTTATGTATCTATTGTAAACAAAAGTAAACAAATAATTTTTCACATTGATCTGAAAATATGATATTCGATATATACACCCATGAAAACCCCTTGTCAATCGTTGGAAGCAAGTTTCTAGTCTATTTTTGTAATTTGTTTACTTTATGTATCTATTGTAAACAAAAGTAAACAAATAATTTATCACATCGATCTAAAAATATGATATTCGAAAACTACACCCGTAAACCCCATGTCAACTGTTGGAAGCTAGTTTCTAGCCTATTTTTGATAATTGATTACTTTATGTATCTATTGTAAACAAAATGTAAACAAATAATTTATCATATCGATCTGAAAATATGATATTCGAAATCTACACCCCTAAAACCCCATGTCAACTGTTGGAAGCTAGTTCCTAGACTATTTTTGTCAATTGTTTCCATTGTATACTTTATGTATCAATTGTAAACAAATGTAAACAAATAATTTATCACATTGATCTGAAAATATGATATTCGAAATATACACCCCTGAAAACCCCTTGTCAATCGTTGGAAGCTAGTTTCTACCATATTTTTATCAATTGTTTACTTTATGTATCTATTGTAAACAAAAGTAAACAAATAATTTATCATATCGATCTGAATAAATGATATTCGAAATCTACACCCCTAAGAACCCCATGTCAACTGTTGGAAGCTAGTTTCTAGCCTATTTTTGATAATTGATTACTTTATGTATCTATTGTAAACAAAATGTAAACAAATAATTTATAATATCGATCTGAAAATATGATATTCGAAATCTACACCCCTAAAAACCTCATGTCAACTGTTGGAAGCTAGTTCCTATACTATTTTTGTCAATTATTTCCATTTGTATACTTTATGTATAAATTGTAAACAAATGTAAACAAATAATTTATCATATCGATCTGAATAATTGATATTCGAAATCTACACCCCTAAAAACCCCATGTCAACTGTTGGAAGCTAGTTTCTAGACTATTTTTGTCAATTGTTTCCATTTGTTTGCTTTATGTATCAATTGTAAACAAAATTAAACAATAATTTATCACATCGATCTGAAAATATGATATTCGTAAACTACACCCGTAAACCCCATGTCAACTGTTGGAAGCTAGTTTCTTTCCTATTTTTGTCAATTGTTTATATTATGTATCTATTGTAAACAAAAGTAAACAAATAATTTATCATATCGATCTGAATAAATGATATTCGAAATCTACACCCCTAAAACCCCATGTCAACTGTTGGAAGCTAGTTTCTGGACTATTTTTGTCAATTGTTTCCATTTGTTTGCTTTATGTATCAATTGTAAACAAAAGCAAACAATTAATTTATCACATTGATCTGAAAATATGATATTCGAAATATACACGCCTAAAAACCCTTTGTCAACCGTTGGAAGCAAGTTTCTAGTCTATTTTTGTAATTTGTTTACTTTATGTATCTATTGTAAACAAAAGTAAACAAATAATTTATCATATCGATCTGAATAAATGATATTCGAAATCTACACCCCTAAGAACCCCATGTCAACTGTTGGAAGCTAGTTTCTAGCCTATTTTTGATAATTGATTACTTTATGTATCTATTGTAAACAAAATGTAAACAAATAATTTATCATATCGATCTGAAAATATGATATTCGAAATCTACACCCCTAAAAACCTCATGTCAACTGTTGGAAGCTAGTTCCTATACTATTTTTGTCAATTAGTTCCATTTGTATACTTTATGTATAAATTGTAAACAAATGTAAACAAATAATTTATCACATTGATCTGAAAATATGATATTCGAAATATACACGCCTAAAACCCTTTGTCAACCGTTGGAAGCTAGTTTCTGGACTATTTTTGTCATTTGTTTCCATTTGTTTGCTTTATGTATCAAATGTAAACAAAAGTAAACAAATATTTTATCACATTGATCTGAAAATATGATATTCGAAATATACACGCCTAAAACCCTTTGTCAACCGTTGGAAGCTAGTTTCTAGCCTATTTTTGACAATTGATTACTTTATGTATCTATTGTAAACAAAAGTAAACAAATAATTTATTACATCGATCTAAAAATATGATATTCGAAAACTACACCCGTAAAACCCCATGTCAACTGTTGGAAGCTAGTTTCTACCCTATTTTTGTCAATTGTTTACATTATGTATCTATTGTAAACAAAAGTAAACAAATAATTTATCATATCGATCTGAATAAATGATGTTCGAAATCTACAACCCTGAAAACCCCTTGTCAACCGTTGGAAGCTAGTTTCTCGCATATTTTTGTCAATTGTTTACATTATGTATCTATTGTAAACAAAAGTAAACAAATAATTTATCACATCGATCTAAAAATATGATATTCGAAAACTACACCCGTAAAACCCCATGTCAACTGTTGGAAGCTAGTTTCTAGCCTATTTTTGACAATTGATTACTTTATGTATCAATCGTAAACAAAAGTAAACAAATAATTTATCATATCGATCTGAAAATATGATATTCGAAATCTACACCCCTAAAACCTCATGTCAACTGTTGGAAGCTAGTTCCTATACTATTTTTGTCAATTATTTCCATTTGTATACTTTATGTATAAATTGTAAACAAATGTAAACAAATAATTTATCATATCGATCTGAATAATTGATATTCGAAATCTACACTCCTAAAAACCCCATGTCAACTGTTGGAAGCTAGTTTCTAGCCTATTTTTGATAATTGATTACTTTATGTATCTATTGTAAACAAAATGTAAACAAATAATTTATCATATCGATCTGAAAATATGATATTCGAAATCTACACCCCTAAAAACCTCATGTCAACTGTTGGAAGCTAGTTCCTATACTATTTTTGTCAATTATTTCCATTTGTATACTTTATGTATAAATTGTAAACAAATGTAAACAAATAATTTATCATATCGATCTGAATAATTGATATTCGAAATCTACACCCCTAAAAACCCCATGTCAACTGTTGGAAGCTAGTTTCTAGACTATTTTTGTCAATTGTTTCCATTTGTTTGCTTTATGTATCAATTGTAAACAAAATTAAACAAATAATTTATCACATCGATCTGAAAATATGATATTCGTAAACTACACCCGTAAACCCCATGTCAACTGTTGGAAGCTAGTTTCTATCCTATTTTTGTCAATTGTTTATATTATGTATCTATTGTAAACAAAAGTAAACAAATAATTTATCATATCGATCTGAATAAATGATATTCGAAATCTACACCCCTAAAAACCCCATGTCAACTGTTGGAAGCTAGTTTCTGGACTATTTTTGTCATTTGTTTCCATTTGTTTGCTTTATGTATCAAATGTAAACAAAAGTAAACAAATATTTTATCACATTGATCTGAAAATATGATATTCGAAATATACACGCCTAAAACCCTTTGTCAACCGTTGGAAGCTAGTTTCTAGCCTATTTTTGACAATTGATTACTTTATGTATCTATTGTAAACAAAAGTAAACAAATAATTTATTACATCGATCTAAAAATATGATATTCGAAAACTACACCCGTAAAACCCCATGTCAACTGTTGGAAGCTAGTTTCTACCCTATTTTTGTCAATTGTTTACATTATGTATCTATTGTAAACAAAAGTAAACAAATAATTTATCATATCGATCTGAATAAATGATGTTCGAAATCTACAACCCTGAAAACCCCTTGTCAACCGTTGGAAGCTAGTTTCTCGCATATTTTTGTCAATTGTTTACATTATGTATCTATTGTAAACAAAAGTAAACAAATAATTTATCACATCGATCTAAAAATATGATATTCGAAAACTACACCCGTAAAACCCCATGTCAACTGTTGGAAGCTAGTTTCTAGCCTATTTTTGACAATTGATTACTTTATGTATCAATCGTAAACAAAAGTAAACAAATAATTTATCATATCGATCTGAAAATATGATATTCGAAATCTACACCCCTAAAAACCTCATGTCAACTGTTGGAAGCTAGTTCCTATACTATTTTTGTCAATTATTTCCATTTGTATACTTTATGTATAAATTGTAAACAAATGTAAACAAATAATTTATCATATCGATCTGAATAATTGATATTCGAAATCTACACTCCTAAAAACCCCATGTCAACTGTTGGAAGCTAGTTTCTAGACTATTTTTGTCAATTGTTTCCATTTGTTTGCTTTATGTATCAATTGTAAACAAAATTAAACAAATAATTTATCACATCGATCTGAAAATATGATATTCGTAAACTACACCCGTAAACCCCATGTCAACTGTTGGAAGCTAGTTTCTATCCTATTTTTGTCAATTGTTTATATTATGTATCTATTGTAAACAAAAGTAAACAAATGATTTATCATATCGATCTGAATAAATGATATTCGAAATCTACACCCCTAAAACCCCATGTCAACTGTTGGAAACTAGTTTCTGGACTATTTTTGTCAATTGTTTCCATTTGTTTGCTTTATGTATCAATTGTAAACAAAAGCAAACAATTAATTTATCACATTGATCTGAAAATATGATATTCGAAATATACACGCCTAAAAACCCTTTGTCAACCGTTGGAAGCAAGTTTCTAGTCTATTTTTGTAATTTGTTTACTTTATGTATCTATTGTAAACAAAAGTAAACAAATAATTTATCACATCATCTAAAAATATGATATTCGAAAACTACACCCGTAAAACCCCATGTCAACTGTTGGAAGCTAGTTTCTAGCATATTTTTGTCAATTGTTTACATTATGTATCTATTGTAAACAAAAGTAAACAAATAATTTATCACATCGATCTAAAAATATGATATTCGAAAACTACACCCGTAAAACCCCATGTCAACTGTTGGAAGTTAGTTTCTAGCCTATTTTTGTCAATTGTTTCCATTTGTTTGCTTTATGTATCAATTGTAAACAAAAGTAAACAAATATTTTATCACATTGATCTGAAAATATGATATTCGAAATATACACGCCTAAAACCCTTTGTCAACCGTTGGAAGCTAGTTTCTAGCCTATTTTTGACAATTGATTACTTTATATATCTATTGTAAACCAAAGTAAACAAATAATTTATCACATCGATCTGATAATATGATATTCGAAATATACACGCCTAAAACCCTTTGTCAACCGTTGGAAGCTAGTTTCTAGCCTATTTTTGACAATTGTTTACTTTATGTATCTATTGTAAACAAAAGTAAACAAATAATTTATCATATCGATCTGAATAAATGATATTCGAAATCTACACCCCTAAGAACCCCATGTCAACTGTTGGAAGCTAGTTTCTAGCCTATTTTTGATAATTGATTACTTTATGTATCTATTGTAAACAAAATGTAAACAAATAATTTATCATATCGATCTGAAAATATGATATTCGAAATCTACACCCCTAAAAACCTCATGTCAACTGTTGGAAGCTAGTTCCTATACTATTTTTGTCAATTAGTTCCATTTGTATACTTTATGTATAAATTGTAAACAAATGTAAACAAATAATTTATCACATTGATCTGAAAATATGATATTCGAAATATACACGCCTAAAACCCTTTGTCAACCGTTGGAAGCTAGTTTCTGGACTATTTTTGTCATTTGTTTCCATTTGTTTGCTTTATGTATCAAATGTAAACAAAAGTAAACAAATATTTTATCACATTGATCTGAAAATATGATATTCGAAATATACACGCCTAAAACCCTTTGTCAACCGTTGGAAGCTAGTTTCTAGCCTATTTTTGACAATTGATTACTTTATGTATCTATTGTAAACAAAAGTAAACAAATAATTTATTACATCGATCTAAAAATATGATATTCGAAAACTACACCCGTAAAACCCCATGTCAACTGTTGGAAGCTAGTTTCTACCCTATTTTTGTCAATTGTTTACATTATGTATCTATTGTAAACAAAAGTAAACAAATAATTTATCATATCGATCTGAATAAATGATGTTCGAAATCTACAACCCTGAAAACCCCTTGTCAACCGTTGGAAGCTAGTTTCTCGCATATTTTTGTCAATTGTTTACATTATGTATCTATTGTAAACAAAAGTAAACAAATAATTTATCACATCGATCTAAAAATATGATATTCGAAAACTACACCCGTAAAACCCCATGTCAACTGTTGGAAGCTAGTTTCTAGCCTATTTTTGACAATTGATTACTTTATGTATCAATCGTAAACAAAAGTAAACAAATAATTTATCATATCGATCTGAAAATATGATATTCGAAATCTACACCCCTAAAACCTCATGTCAACTGTTGGAAGCTAGTTCCTATACTATTTTTGTCAATTATTTCCATTTGTATACTTTATGTATAAATTGTAAACAAATGTAAACAAATAATTTATCATATCGATCTGAATAATTGATATTCGAAATCTACACTCCTAAAAACCCCATGTCAACTGTTGGAAGCTAGTTTCTAGCCTATTTTTGATAATTGATTACTTTATGTATCTATTGTAAACAAAATGTAAACAAATAATTTATCATATCGATCTGAAAATATGATATTCGAAATCTACACCCCTAAAAACCTCATGTCAACTGTTGGAAGCTAGTTCCTATACTATTTTTGTCAATTATTTCCATTTGTATACTTTATGTATAAATTGTAAACAAATGTAAACAAATAATTTATCATATCGATCTGAATAATTGATATTCGAAATCTACACCCCTAAAAACCCCATGTCAACTGTTGGAAGCTAGTTTCTAGACTATTTTTGTCAATTGTTTCCATTTGTTTGCTTTATGTATCAATTGTAAACAAAATTAAACAAATAATTTATCACATCGATCTGAAAATATGATATTCGTAAACTACACCCGTAAACCCCATGTCAACTGTTGGAAGCTAGTTTCTATCCTATTTTTGTCAATTGTTTATATTATGTATCTATTGTAAACAAAAGTAAACAAATAATTTATCATATCGATCTGAATAAATGATATTCGAAATCTACACCCCTAAAAACCCCATGTCAACTGTTGGAAGCTAGTTTCTGGACTATTTTTGTCATTTGTTTCCATTTGTTTGCTTTATGTATCAAATGTAAACAAAAGTAAACAAATATTTTATCACATTGATCTGAAAATATGATATTCGAAATATACACGCCTAAAACCCTTTGTCAACCGTTGGAAGCTAGTTTCTAGCCTATTTTTGACAATTGATTACTTTATGTATCTATTGTAAACAAAAGTAAACAAATAATTTATTACATCGATCTAAAAATATGATATTCGAAAACTACACCCGTAAAACCCCATGTCAACTGTTGGAAGCTAGTTTCTACCCTATTTTTGTCAATTGTTTACATTATGTATCTATTGTAAACAAAAGTAAACAAATAATTTATCATATCGATCTGAATAAATGATGTTCGAAATCTACAACCCTGAAAACCCCTTGTCAACCGTTGGAAGCTAGTTTCTCGCATATTTTTGTCAATTGTTTACATTATGTATCTATTGTAAACAAAAGTAAACAAATAATTTATCACATCGATCTAAAAATATGATATTCGAAAACTACACCCGTAAAACCCCATGTCAACTGTTGGAAGCTAGTTTCTAGCCTATTTTTGACAATTGATTACTTTATGTATCAATCGTAAACAAAAGTAAACAAATAATTTATCATATCGATCTGAAAATATGATATTCGAAATCTACACCCCTAAAAACCTCATGTCAACTGTTGGAAGCTAGTTCCTATACTATTTTTGTCAATTATTTCCATTTGTATACTTTATGTATAAATTGTAAACAAATGTAAACAAATAATTTATCATATCGATCTGAATAATTGATATTCGAAATCTACACTCCTAAAAACCCCATGTCAACTGTTGGAAGCTAGTTTCTAGACTATTTTTGTCAATTGTTTCCATTTGTTTGCTTTATGTATCAATTGTAAACAAAATTAAACAAATAATTTATCACATCGATCTGAAAATATGATATTCGTAAACTACACCCGTAAACCCCATGTCAACTGTTGGAAGCTAGTTTCTATCCTATTTTTGTCAATTGTTTATATTATGTATCTATTGTAAACAAAAGTAAACAAATGATTTATCATATCGATCTGAATAAATGATATTCGAAATCTACACCCCTAAAACCCCATGTCAACTGTTGGAAACTAGTTTCTGGACTATTTTTGTCAATTGTTTCCATTTGTTTGCTTTATGTATCAATTGTAAACAAAAGCAAACAATTAATTTATCACATTGATCTGAAAATATGATATTCGAAATATACACGCCTAAAAACCCTTTGTCAACCGTTGGAAGCAAGTTTCTAGTCTATTTTTGTAATTTGTTTACTTTATGTATCTATTGTAAACAAAAGTAAACAAATAATTTATCACATCATCTAAAAATATGATATTCGAAAACTACACCCGTAAAACCCCATGTCAACTGTTGGAAGCTAGTTTCTAGCATATTTTTGTCAATTGTTTACATTATGTATCTATTGTAAACAAAAGTAAACAAATAATTTATCACATCGATCTAAAAATATGATATTCGAAAACTACACCCGTAAAACCCCATGTCAACTGTTGGAAGTTAGTTTCTAGCCTATTTTTGTCAATTGTTTCCATTTGTTTGCTTTATGTATCAATTGTAAACAAAAGTAAACAAATATTTTATCACATTGATCTGAAAATATGATATTCGAAATATACACGCCTAAAACCCTTTGTCAACCGTTGGAAGCTAGTTTCTAGCCTATTTTTGACAATTGATTACTTTATATATCTATTGTAAACCAAAGTAAACAAATAATTTATCACATCGATCTGATAATATGATATTCGAAATATACACGCCTAAAACCCTTTGTCAACCGTTGGAAGCTAGTTTCTAGCCTATTTTTGACAATTGATTACTTTATGTATCTATTGTAAACAAAAGTAAACAAATAATTTATTACATCGATCTAAAAATATGATATTCGAAAACTACACCCGTAAAACCCCATGTCAACTGTTGGAAGCTAGTTTCTAGCCTATTTTTGTCAATTGTTTACATTATGTATCTATTGTAAACAAAAGTAAACAAATACTTTATCATATCGATCTGAATAAATGATGTTCGAAATCTACAACCCTGAAAACCCCTTGTCAACCGTTGGAAGCTAGTTTCTCGCATATTTTTGTCAATTGTTTACATTATGTATCTATTGTAAACAAAAGTAAACAAATAATTTATCACATTGATCTGAAAATATGATATTCGAAATATACACGCCTAAAACCCTTTGTCAACCGTTGGAAGCTAGTTTCTAGCCTATTTTTGACAATTGATTACTTTATATATCTATTGTAAACCAAAGTAAACAAATAATTTATCACATCGATCTGATAATATGATATTCGAAATATACACGCCTAAAACCCTTTGTCAACCGTTGGAAGCTAGTTTCTAGCCTATTTTTGACAATTGATTACTTTATGTATCTATTGTAAACAAAAGTAAACAAATAATTTATTACATCGATCTAAAAATATGATATTCGAAAACTACACCCGTAAAACCCCATGTCAACTGTTGGAAGCTAGTTTCTAGCCTATTTTTGTCAATTGTTTACATTATGTATCTATTGTAAACAAAAGTAAACAAATACTTTATCATATCGATCTGAATAAATGATGTTCGAAATCTACAACCCTGAAAACCCCTTGTCTACCGTTGGAAGCTAGTTTCTCGCATATTTTTGTCAATTGTTTACATTATGTATCTATTGTAAACAAAAGTAAACAAATAATTTATCACATCGATCTAAAAATATGATATTCGAAAACTACACCCGTAAAACCCCATGTCAACTGTTGGAAGCTTGTTTCTAGCCTATTTTTGACAATTGATTACTTTATGTATCAATCGTAAACAAAAGTAAACAAATAATTTATCATATCGATCTGAATAAATGATGTTCGAAATCTACACCCCTGAAAACCCCTTGTCAACCGTTGGAATCTAGTTTCTCGCCTATTTTTGTCAATTGTTTACTTTATGTATCTATTGTAAACAAAAGCAAACAAATAATTTATCACATTGATCTGAAAATATGATATTCGAAATATACTCGCCTAAAAACCCTTTGTCAACCGTTGGAAACAAGTTTCTAGTCTATTTTTGTAATTTGTTTACTTTATGTATCTATTGTAAACAAAAGTAAACAAATAATTTATCACATCATCTAAAAATATGATATTCGAAAACTACACCCGTAAACCCCATGTCAACTGTTGGAAGCTAGTTTCTAGCCTATTTTTGTCAATTGTTTACATTATGTATCTATTGTAAACAAAAGTAAACAAATAATTTATCACATCGATCTAAAATATGATATTCGAAAACTACCCTCGTAAAACCCGATGTCAACTGTTGGAAGCTAGTTTCTAGCCTATTTTTGACAATTGATTACTTTATGTATCAATCGTAAACAAAAGTAAACAAATAATTTATCATATCGATTTGAGAATATGATATTCGAAATTGTCACCCCTAAAAACACCCATGTTAACTGTTGGAAGCTAGTTTCTAGCCTATTTTTGTCAATTGGTTACTTTATGTATCTATTGTAAACCAAAGTAAACAAATAATTTATCACATCGATCTGAAAATATGATATTCGAAATATACACGCCTAAAACCCCATGTCAACTATTGGAAGCTAGTTTCTATCCTATTTTTGTCAATTGTTTATATTATGTATCTATTGTAAACAAAAGTAAACAAATAATTTATCATATCGATCTGAATAAATGATATTCGAAATCTACACCCCTAAAAACCCCATGTCAACTGTTGGAAGCTAGTTTCTGGATTATTTTTGTCAATTGTTTCCATTTGTTTGCTTTATGTATCAATTGTAAACAAAAGCAAACAAATAATTTATCACATTGATCTGAAAATATGATATTCGAAATATACACGCCTAAAAACCCTTTGTCAACCGTTGGAAGCAAGTTTCTAGTCTATTTTTGTAATTTGTTTACTTTATGTATCTATTGTAAACAAAAGTGAACAAATAATTTATCATATCGGTCTGAATAAATGATGTTCGAAATCTACACCCCTGAAAACCCCTTGTCAACCGTTGGAAGCTAGTTTCTCGCCTATTTTTGTAATTTGACTACTTTATGTATCTATTGTAAACAAAAGTAAACAAATAATTTATCACATCATCTAAAATATGATATTCGAAAACTACACCCGTAAACCCCATGTCAACTGTTGGAAGCTAGTTTCTAGCCTATTTTTGTCTATTGTTTACATTATGTATCTATTGTAAACAAAAGTAAACAAATAATTTATCACATCGATCTGAAAATATGATATTCGAAATATACACGCCTAAAACCCTTTGTCAACCGTTGGAAGCTAGTTTCTAGACTATTTTTGTCAATTGTTTCCATTTGTTTGCTTTATGTATCAATTGTAAACAAAAGTAAACAAATATTTTATCACATTGATCTGAAAATATGATATTCGATATATACACGCCTAAAAACCCTTTGTCAACCGTTCGAAGCAAGTTTCTAGTCTATTTTTGTAATTTGTTTACTTTATGTATCTATTGTCAACAAAAGTAAACAAATAATTTATCACATCGATCTGAAAATATGATATTCGAAATATACACGCCTAAAACCCTTTATCAACCGTTGGAAGCTAGTTTCTAGCCTATTTTTGACAATTGATTACTTTATGTATCTATTGTAAACAAAAGTAAACAAATAGTTTATTACATCGATCTAAAAATATGATATTCGAAAACTACACCCGTAAAACCCCATGTCAACTATTGGAAGCTAGTTTCTATCCTATTTTTGTCAATTGTTTATATTATGTATCTATTGTAAACAAAAGTAAACAAATAATTTATCATATCGATCTGAATAAATGATATTCGAAATCTACACCCCTAAAAACCCCATGTCAACTGTTGGAAGCTAGTTTCTGGATTATTTTTGTCAATTGTTTCCATTTATTTGCTTTATGTATCAATTGTAAACAAAAGCAAACAAATAATTTATCACATTGATCTGAAAATATGATATTCGAAATATACACGCCTAAAAACCCTTTGTCAACCGTTGGAAGCAAGTTTCTAGTCTATTTTTGTAATTTGTTTACTTTATGTATCTATTGTAAACAAAAGTGAACAAATAATTTATCACATCATCTAAAAATATGATATTCGAAAACTACACCCGTAAAACCCCATGTCAACTGTTGGAAGCTAGTTTCTAGCCTATTTTTGTCAATTGTTTACATTATGTATCTATTGTAAACAAAAGTAAACAAATAATTTATCATATCGATCGGAATAAATGATGTTCGAAATCTACACCCCTGAAAACCCCTTGTCAACCGTTGGAAGCTAGTTTCTCGCATATTTTTGTCAATTGTTTACATTATGTATCTATTGTAAACAAAAGTAAACAAATAATTTATCACATCGATCTAAAAATATGATATTCGAAAACTACACCCGTAAAACCCCATGTCAACTGTTGGAAACTAGTTTCTGGACTATTTTTGTCAATTGTTTCCATTTGTTTGCTTTATGTATCAATTGTAAACAAAAGCAAACAAATAATTTATCACATTGATCTGAAAATATGATATTCGAAATATACACGCCTAAAAACCCTTTGTCAACCGTTGGAAGCAAGTTTCTAGTCTATTTTTGTAATTTGTTTACTTTATGTATCTATTGTAAACAAAAGTAAACAAATAGTTTATTACATCGATCTAAAAATATGATATTCGAAAACTACACCCCTGAAAACCCCTTGTCAACCGTTGGAAGCTAGTTTCTCGCCTATTTTTGTCAATTGTTTACTTTATGTATCTATTGTAAACAAAAGCAAACAAATAATTTATCACATTGATCTGAAAATATGATATTCGAAATATACACGCCTAAAAACCCTTTGTCAACCGTTGGAAGCAAGTTTCTAGTCTATTTTTGTAATTTGAATACTTTATGTATCTATTGTAAACAAAAGTAAACAAATAATTTATCACATCATCTAAAAATATGATATTCGAAAACTACACCCGTAAACCCCATGTCAACTGTTGGAAGCTAGTTTCTAGCCTATTTTTGTCTATTGTTTACATTATGTATCTATTGTAAACAAAAGTAAACAAATAATTTATCACATCGATCTAAAAATATGATATTCGAAAACTACACCCGTAAAACCCCATGTCAACTGTTGGAAGCTAGTTTCTAGCCTATTTTTGACAATTGATTACTTTATGTATCAATCGTAAACAAACTAAACAAATAATTTATCATATCGATCTGAAAATATGATATTCGAAATCGTCACCCCTAAAAACACCCATGTTAACTGTTGGAAGCTAGTTTCTAGCCTATTTTTGTCAATTGGTTACTTTATGTATCTTTTGTAAACCAAAGTAAACAAATAATTTATCACATCGATCTGAAAATATGATATTCGAAATATACACGCCTAAAAACCCTTTGTCAACCGTTGGAAGCAAGTTTCTAGTCTATTTTTGTAATTTGAATACTTTATGTATCTATTGTAAACAAAAGTAAACAAATAATTTATCACATCATCTAAAAATATGATATTCGAAAACTACACCCGTAAACCCCATGTCAACTGTTGGAAGCTAGTTTCTAGCCTATTTTTGTCTATTGTTTACATTATGTATCTATTGTAAACAAAAGTAAACAAATGATTTATCACATCGATCTAAAAATATGATATTCGAAAACTACACCCGTAAACCCCATGTCAACTATTGGAAGCTAGTTTCTATCCTATTTTTGTCAATTGTTTATATTATGTATCTATTGTAAACAAAAGTAAACAAATAATTTATCATATCGATCTGAATAAATGATATTCGAAATCTACACCCCTAAAAACCCCATGTCAACTGTTGGAAGATAGTTTCTGGACTATTTTTGTCAATTGTTTCCATTTGTTTGCTTTATGTATCAATTGTAAACAAAAGCAAACAAATAATTTATCACATTGATCTGAAAATATGATATTCGAAATATACACGCCTAAAAACCCTTTGTCAACCGTTGGAAGCAAGTTTCTAGTCTATTTTTGTAATTTGTTTACTTTATGTATCTATTGTAAACAAAAGTAAACAAATAGTTTATTACATCGATCTAAAAATATGATATTCGAAAACTACACCCCTGAAAACCCCTTGTCAACCGTTGGAAGCTAGTTTCTCGCCTATTTTTGTCAATTGTTTACTTTATGTATCTATTGTAAACAAAAGCAAACAAATAATTTATCACATTGATCTGAAAATATGATATTCGAAATATACACGCCTAAAAACCCTTTGTCAACCGTTGGAAGCAAGTTTCTAGTCTATTTTTGTAATTTGAATACTTTATGTATCTATTGTAAACAAAAGTAAACAAATAATTTATCACATCATCTAAAAATATGATATTCGAAAACTACACCCGTAAACCCCATGTCAACTGTTGGAAGCTAGTTTCTAGCCTATTTTTGTCTATTGTTTACATTATGTATCTATTGTAAACAAAAGTAAACAAATAATTTATCACATCGATCTAAAAATATGATATTCGAAAACTACACCCGTAAAACCCCATGTCAACTGTTGGAAGCTAGTTTCTAGCCTATTTTTGACAATTGATTACTTTATGTATCAATCGTAAACAAACTAAACAAATAATTTATCATATCGATCTGAAAATATGATATTCGAAATCGTCACCCCTAAAAACACCCATGTTAACTGTTGGAAGCTAGTTTCTAGCCTATTTTTGTCAATTGGTTACTTTATGTATCTTTTGTAAACCAAAGTAAACAAATAATTTATCACATCGATCTGAAAATATGATATTCGAAATATACACGCCTAAAAACCCTTTGTCAACCGTTGGAAGCAAGTTTCTAGTCTATTTTTGTAATTTGAATACTTTATGTATCTATTGTAAACAAAAGTAAACAAATAATTTATCACATCATCTAAAAATATGATATTCGAAAACTACACCCGTAAACCCCATGTCAACTGTTGGAAGCTAGTTTCTAGCCTATTTTTGTCTATTGTTTACATTATGTATCTATTGTAAACAAAAGTAAACAAATGATTTATCACATCGATCTAAAAATATGATATTCGAAAACTACACCCGTAAACCCCATGTCAACTATTGGAAGCTAGTTTCTATCCTATTTTTGTCAATTGTTTATATTATGTATCTATTGTAAACAAAAGTAAACAAATAATTTATCATATCGATCTGAATAAATGATATTCGAAATCTACACCCCTAAAAACCCCATGTCAACTGTTGGAAGATAGTTTCTGGACTATTTTTGTCAATTGTTTCCATTTGTTTGCTTTATGTATCAATTGTAAACAAAAGCAAACAAATAATTTATCACATTGATCTGAAAATATGATATTCGAAATATACACGCCTAAAAACCCTTTGTCAACCGTTGGAAGCAAGTTTCTAGTCTATTTTTGTAATTTGTTTACTTTATGTATCTATTGTAAACAAAAGTGAACAAATAATTTATCATATCGGTCTGAATAAATGATGTTCGAAATCTACACCCCTGAAAACCCCTTGTCAACCGTTGGAAGCTAGTTTCTCGCCTATTTTTGTCAATTGTTTACTTTATGTATCTATTGTAAACAAAAGCAAACAAATAATTTATCACATTGATCTGAAAATATGATATTCGAAATATACACGCCTAAAAACCCTTTGTCAACCGTTGGAAGCAAGTTTCTAGTCTATTTTTGTAATTTGTTTACTTTATGTATCTATTGTAAACAAAAGTAAACAAATAATTTATCACATCATCTAAAAATATGATATTCGAAATATACACGCCTAAAAACCCTTTGTCAACCGTTGGAAGCAAGTTTCTAGTCTATTTTTGTAATTTGAATACTTTATGTATCTATTGTAAACAAAAGTAAACAAATAATTTATCACATCATCTAAAAATATGATATTCGAAAACTACACCCGTAAACCCCATGTCAACTGTTGGAAGCTAGTTTCTAGCCTATTTTTGTCTATTGTTTACATTATGTATCTATTGTAAACAAAAGTAAACAAATAATTTATCACATCGATCTAAAAATATGATATTCGAAAACTACACCCGTAAAACCCCATGTCAACTGTTGGAAGCTAGTTTCTAGCCTATTTTTGACAATTGATTACTTTATGTATCAATCGTAAACAAACTAAACAAATAATTTATCATATCGATCTGAAAATATGATATTCGAAATCGTCACCCCTAAAAACACCCATGTTAACTGTTGGAAGCTAGTTTCTAGCCTATTTTTGTCAATTGGTTACTTTATGTATCTTTTGTAAACCAAAGTAAACAAATAATTTATCACATCGATCTGAAAATATGATATTCGAAATATACACGCCTAAAAACCCTTTGTCAACCGTTGGAAGCAAGTTTCTAGTCTATTTTTGTAATTTGAATACTTTATGTATCTATTGTAAACAAAAGTAAACAAATAATTTATCACATCATCTAAAAATATGATATTCGAAAACTACACCCGTAAACCCCATGTCAACTGTTGGAAGCTAGTTTCTAGCCTATTTTTGTCTATTGTTTACATTATGTATCTATTGTAAACAAAAGTAAACAAATGATTTATCACATCGATCTAAAAATATGATATTCGAAAACTACACCCGTAAACCCCATGTCAACTATTGGAAGCTAGTTTCTATCCTATTTTTGTCAATTGTTTATATTATGTATCTATTGTAAACAAAAGTAAACAAATAATTTATCATATCGATCTGAATAAATGATATTCGAAATCTACACCCCTAAAAACCCCATGTCAACTGTTGGAAGATAGTTTCTGGACTATTTTTGTCAATTGTTTCCATTTGTTTGCTTTATGTATCAATTGTAAACAAAAGCAAACAAATAATTTATCACATTGATCTGAAAATATGATATTCGAAATATACACGCCTAAAAACCCTTTGTCAACCGTTGGAAGCAAGTTTCTAGTCTATTTTTGTAATTTGTTTACTTTATGTATCTATTGTAAACAAAAGTGAACAAATAATTTATCATATCGGTCTGAATAAATGATGTTCGAAATCTACACCCCTGAAAACCCCTTGTCAACCGTTGGAAGCTAGTTTCTCGCCTATTTTTGTCAATTGTTTACTTTATGTATCTATTGTAAACAAAAGCAAACAAATAATTTATCACATTGATCTGAAAATATGATATTCGAAATATACACGCCTAAAAACCCTTTGTCAACCGTTGGAAGCAAGTTTCTAGTCTATTTTTGTAATTTGTTTACTTTATGTATCTATTGTAAACAAAAGTAAACAAATAATTTATCACATCATCTAAAAATATGATATTCGAAATATACACGCCTAAAAACCCTTTGTCAACCGTTGGAAGCAAGTTTCTAGTCTATTTTTGTAATTTGAATACTTTATGTATCTATTGTAAACAAAAGTAAACAAATAATTTATCACATCATCTAAAAATATGATATTCGAAAACTACACCCGTAAACCCCATGTCAACTGTTGGAAGCTAGTTTCTAGCCTATTTTTGTCTATTGTTTACATTATGTATCTATTGTAAACAAAAGTAAACAAATAATTTATCATATCGATCTGAATAAATGATGTTCGAAATCTACACCCCTGAAAACCCCTTGTCAACCGTTGGAAGCTAGTTTCTCGCCTATTTTTGTCAATTGTTTACTTTATGTATCTATTGTAAACAAAAGCAAACAAATAATTTATCACATTGATCTGAAAATATGATATTCGAAATATACACGCCTAAAAACCCTTTGTCAACCGTTGGAAGCAAGTTTCTAGTCTATTTTTGTAATTTGTTTACTTTATGTATCTATTGTAAACAAAAGTAAACAAATAATTTATCACATCTTCTAAAAATATGATATTCGAAATATACACGCCTAAAAACCCTTTGTCAACCGTTGGAAGCAAGTTTCTAGTCTATTTTTGTAATTTGAATACTTTATGTATCTATTGTAAACAAAAGTAAACAAATAATTTATCACATCATCTAAAAATATGATATTCGAAAACTACACCCGTAAACCCCATGTCAACTGTTGGAAGCTAGTTTCTAGCCTATTTTTGTCTATTGTTTACATTATGTATCTATTGTAAACAAAAGTAAACAAATAATTTATCATATCGATCTGAATAAATGATGTTCGAAATCTACACCCCTGAAAACCCCTTGTCAACCGTTGGAAGCTAGTTTCTCGCATATTTTTGTCAATTGTTTACATTATGTATCTATTGTAAACAAAAGTAAACAAATGATTTATCACATCGATCTAAAAATATGATATTCGAAAACTACACCCGTAAAACCCCATGTCAACTATTGGAAGCTAGTTTCTATCCTATTTTTGTCAATTGTTTATATTATGTATCTATTGTAAACAAAAGTAAACGAATAATTTATCATATCGATCTGAATAAATGATATTCGAAATCTACACCCCTAAAAACCCCATGTCAACTGTTGGAAGCTAGTTTCTGGACTATTTTTGTCAATTGTTTCCATTTGTTTGCTTTATGTATCAATTGTAAACAAAAGCAAACAAATAATTTATCACATTGATCTGAAAATATGATATTCGAAATATACACGCCTAAAAACCCTTTGTCAACCGTTGGAAGCAAGTTTCTAGTCTATTTTTGTAATTTGTTTACTTTATGTATCTATTGTAATCAAAAGTAAACAAATAATTTATCACATCATCTAAAAATATGATATTCGAAATATACACGCCTAAAAACCCTTTGTCAACCGTTGGAAGCAAGTTTCTAGTCTATTTTTGTAATTTGAATACTTTATGTATCTATTGTAAACAAAAGTAAACAAATAATTTATCACATCATCTAAAAATATGATATTCGAAAACTACACCCGTAAACCCCATGTCAACTGTTGGAAGCTAGTTTCTAGCCTATTTTTGTCTATTGTTTACATTATGTATCTATTGTAAACAAAAGTAAACAAATAATTTATCATATCGATCTGAATAAATGATGTTCGAAATCTACACCCCTGAAAACCCCTTGTCAACCGTTGGAAGCTAGTTTCTCGCCTATTTTTGTCAATTGTTTACTTTATGTATCTATTGTAAACAAAAGCAAACAAATAATTTATCACATTGATCTGAAAATATGATATTCGAAATATACACGCCTAAAAACCCTTTGTCAACCGTTGGAAGCAAGTTTCTAGTCTATTTTTGTAATTTGTTTACTTTATGTATCTATTGTAAACAAAAGTAAACAAATAATTTATCACATCTTCTAAAAATATGATATTCGAAATATACACGCCTAAAAACCCTTTGTCAACCGTTGGAAGCAAGTTTCTAGTCTATTTTTGTAATTTGAATACTTTATGTATCTATTGTAAACAAAAGTAAACAAATAATTTATCACATCATCTAAAAATATGATATTCGAAAACTACACCCGTAAACCCCATGTCAACTGTTGGAAGCTAGTTTCTAGCCTATTTTTGTCTATTGTTTACATTATGTATCTATTGTAAACAAAAGTAAACAAATAATTTATCATATCGATCTGAATAAATGATGTTCGAAATCTACACCCCTGAAAACCCCTTGTCAACCGTTGGAAGCTAGTTTCTCGCATATTTTTGTCAATTGTTTACATTATGTATCTATTGTAAACAAAAGTAAACAAATGATTTATCACATCGATCTAAAAATATGATATTCGAAAACTACACCCGTAAAACCCCATGTCAACTATTGGAAGCTAGTTTCTATCCTATTTTTGTCAATTGTTTATATTATGTATCTATTGTAAACAAAAGTAAACGAATAATTTATCATATCGATCTGAATAAATGATATTCGAAATCTACACCCCTAAAAACCCCATGTCAACTGTTGGAAGCTAGTTTCTGGACTATTTTTGTCAATTGTTTCCATTTGTTTGCTTTATGTATCAATTGTAAACAAAAGCAAACAAATAATTTATCACATTGATCTGAAAATATGATATTCGAATTATACACGCCTAAAAACCCTTTGTCAACCGTTGGAAGCAAGTTTCTAGTCTATTTTTGTAATTTGTTTACTTTATGTATCTATTGTAAACAAAAGTGAACAAATAATTTATCATATCGGTCTGAATAAATGATGTTCGAAATCTACACCCCTGAAAACCCCTTGTCAACCGTTGGAAGCTAGTTTCTCGCCTATTTTTGTCAATTGTTTACTTTATGTATCTATTGTAAACAAAAGCAAACAAATAATTTATCACATTGATCTGAAAATATGATATTCGAAATATACACGCCTAAAAACCCTTTGTCAACCGTTGGAAGCAAGTTTCTAGTCTATTTTTGTAATTTGTTTACTTTATGTATCTATTGTAAACAAAAGTAAACAAATAATTTATCACATCATCTAAAAATATGATATTCGAAATATACACGCCTAAAAACCCTTTGTCAACCGTTGGAAGCAAGTTTCTAGTCTATTTTTGTAATTTGAATACTTTATGTATCTATTGTAAACAAAAGTAAACAAATAATTTATCACATCATCTAAAAATATGATATTCGAAAACTACACCCGTAAACCCCATGTCAACTGTTGGAAGCTAGTTTCTAGCCTATTTTTGTCTATTGTTTACATTATGTATCTATTGTAAACAAAAGTAAACAAATAATTTATCATATCGATCTGAATAAATGATGTTCGAAATCTACACCCCTGAAAACCCCTTGTCAACCGTTGGAAGCTAGTTTCTCGCCTATTTTTGTCAATTGTTTACTTTATGTATCTATTGTAAACAAAAGCAAACAAATAATTTATCACATTGATCTGAAAATATGATATTCGAAATATACACGCCTAAAAACCCTTTGTCAACCGTTGGAAGCAAGTTTCTAGTCTATTTTTGTAATTTGTTTACTTTATGTATCTATTGTAAACAAAAGTAAACAAATAATTTATCACATCATCTAAAAATATGATATTCGAAATATACACGCCTAAAAACCCTTTGTCAACCGTTGGAAGCAAGTTTCTAGTCTATTTTTGTAATTTGAATACTTTATGTATCTATTGTAAACAAAAATAAACAAATAATTTATCACATCATCTAAAAATATGATATTCGAAAACTACACCCGTAAACCCCATGTCAACTGTTGGAAGCTAGTTTCTAGCCTATTTTTGTCTATTGTTTACATTATGTATCTATTGTAAACAAAAGTAAACAAATAATTTATCATATCGATCTGAATAAATGATGTTCGAAATCTACACCCCTGAAAACCCCTTGTCAACCGTTGGAAGCTAGTTTCTCGCATATTTTTGTCAATTGTTTACATTATGTATCTATTGTAAACAAAAGTAAACAAATGATTTATCACATCGATCTAAAAATATGATATTCGAAAACTACACCCGTAAAACCCCATGTCAACTATTGGAAGCTAGTTTCTATCCTATTTTTGTCAATTGTTTATATTATGTATCTATTGTAAACAAAAGTAAACGAATAATTTATCATATCGATCTGAATAAATGATATTCGAAATCTACACCCCTAAAAACCCCATGTCAACTGTTGGAAGCTAGTTTCTGGACTATTTTTGTCAATTGTTTCCATTTGTTTGCTTTATGTATCAATTGTAAACAAAAGCAAACAAATAATTTATCACATTGATCTGAAAATATGATATTCGAAATATACACGCCTAAAAACCCTTTGTCAACCGTTGGAAGCAAGTTTCTAGTCTATTTTTGTAATTTGTTTACTTTATGTATCTATTGTAAACAAAAGTGAACAAATAATTTATCATATCGGTCTGAATAAATGATGTTCGAAATCTACACCCCTGAAAACCCCTTGTCAACCGTTGGAAGCTAGTTTCTCGCCTATTTTTGTCAATTGTTTACTTTATGTATCTATTGTAAACAAAAGCAAACAAATAATTTATCACATTGATCTGAAAATATGATATTCGAAATATACACGCCTAAAAACCCTTTGTCAACCGTTGGAAGCAAGTTTCTAGTCTATTTTTGTAATTTGTTTACTTTATGTATCTATTGTAAACAAAAGTAAACAAATAATTTATCACATCATCTAAAAATATGATATTCGAAAACTACACCCGTAAAACCCCATGTCAACTGTTGGAAGCTAGTTTCTAGCCTATTTTTGTCAATTGTTTACATTATGTATCTATTGTAAACAAAAGTAAACAAATAATTTATCATATCGATCTGAATAAATGATGTTCGAAATCTACACCCCTGAAAACCCCTTGTCAACCGTTGGAAGCTAGTTTCTCGCATATTTTTGTCAATTGTTTACATTATGTATCTATTGTAAACAAAAGTAAACAAATAATTTATCACATCGATCTAAAAATATGATATTCGAAAACTACACCCGTAAACCCCATGTCAACTGTTGGAAGCTAGTTTCTAGCCTATTTTTGACAATTGATTACTTTATGTATCAATCGTAAACAAAAGTAAACAAATAATTTATCATATCGATCTGAAAATATGATATTCGAAATCGTCACCCCTAAAAACACCCATGTCAACCGTTGGAAGCAAGTTTCTAGTCTATTTTTGTAATTTGTTTACTTTATGTATCTATTGTAAACAAAAGTGAACAAATAATTAATCATATCGGTCTGAATAAATGATGTTCGAAATCTAGACCCCTGAAAACCCCTTGTCAACCGTTGGAAGCTAGTTTCTCGCCTATTTTTGTCAATTGTTTACTTTATGTATCTATTGTAAACAAAAGCAAACAAATAATTTATCACATTGATCTGAAAATATGATATTCGAAATATACACGCCTAAAAACCCTTTGTCAACCGTTGGAAGCAAGTTTCTAGTCTATTTTTGTAATTTGTTTACTTTATGTATCTATTGTAAACAAAAGTAAACAAATAATTTATCACATCATCTAAAAATATGATATTCGAAAACTACACCCGTAAAACCCCATGTCAACTGTTGAAAGCTAGTTTCTAGCCTATTTTTGTCAATTGTTTACATTATGTATCTATTGTAAACAAAAGTAAACAAATAATTTATCATATCGATCTGAATAAATGATGTTCGAAATCTACACCCCTGAAAACCCCTTGTCAACCGTTGGAAGCTAGTTTCTCGCATATTTTTGTCAATTGTTTACATTATGTATCTATTGTAAACAAAAGTAAACAAATGATTTATCACATCGATCTAAAAATATGATATTCGAAAACTACACCCGTAAAACCCCATGTCAACTATTGGAAGCTAGTTTCTATCCTATTTTTGTCAATTGTTTATATTATGTATCTATTGTAAACAAAAGTAAACAAATAATTTATCATATCGATCTGAATAAATGATATTCGAAATCTACACCCCTAAAAACCCCATGTCAACTGTTGGAAGCTAGTTTCTAGCCTATTTTTGACAATTGATTACTTTATGTATCAATCGTAAACAAAAGTAAACAAATAATTTATCATATCGATCTGAAAATATGATATTCGAAATCGTCACCCCTAAAAACACCCATGTCAACTGTTGGAAGCTAGTTTCTAGCCTATTTTTGTCAATTGGTTACTTTATGTATCTATTGTAAACCAAAGTAAACAGATAATTTATCATATCGATCTGAAAATATAATATTCGAAATATACACTCCTAAAACCCTTTGTCAACCGTTGGAAGCTAGTTTGTAGACTATTTTTGTCAATTGTTTCCATTTGTTTGCTTTATGTATCAATTGTAAACAAAAGTAAACAAATATTTTATCACATTGATCTGAAAATATGATATTCGAAATATACACGCCTAAAAACCCTTTGTCAACCGTTCGAGGCAAGTTTCTAGTCTATTTTTGTAATTTGTTTACTTTATGTACTATTGTAAACAAAAGTAAACAAATAATTTATTACATCGATCTAAAAATATGATATTCGAAAACTACACCCGTAAAACCCCATGTCAACTGTTGGAAGCTAGTTTCTAGCCTATTTTTGACAATTGATTACTTTATGTATCTATTGTAAACAAAAGTAAACAAATAATTAATCATATCGATCTGAATAAATGATATTCGAAATCTACACCCCTAAAAACCCCATGTCAACTGTTGGAAGCTAGTTTCTAGCCTATTTTTGACAATTGAATACTTTATGTATCAATCGTAAACAAAAGTAAACAAATAATTTGTCATATCGAACTGAAAATATGATATTCGAAATCGTCACCCCTAAAAACACCCATGTCAACTGTTGGAAGATAGTTTCTAGCCTATTTTTTCAATTGGTTACTTTATGTATCTATTGTAAACCAAAGTAAACAAATAATTTATCACATCGATCTGAAAATATGATATTCGAAATATACACGCCTAAAACCCTTTGTCAACCGTTGGGAGCTAGTTTCTAGCCTATTTTTGACAATTGATTACTTTATGTATCTATTGTAAACAAAAGTAAACAAATAATTTATCATATCGGTCTGAATAAATGATGTTCGAAATATACACGCCTAAAAACCCTTTGTCAACCGTTGGAAGCAAGTTTCTAGTCTATTTTTGTAATTTGTTTACTTTATGTATCTATTGTAAACAAAAGTAAACAAATAATTTATCACATCATCTAAAAATATGATATTCGAAAACTACACCCGTAAAACCCCATGTCAACTGTTGGAAGCTAGTTTCTAGCCTATTTTTGTCAATTGTTTACATTATGTATCTATTGTAAACAAAAGTAAACAAATAATTTATCATATCGATCTAAAAATATGATATTCGAAAACTACACCCGTAAAACCCCATGTCAACTGTTGGAAGCTAGTTTCTGGACTATTTTTGTCAATTGTTTCCATTTGTTTGCTTTATGTATCAATTGTAAACAAAAGCAAACAAATAATTTATCACATTGATCTGAAAATATGATATTCGAAATATACACGCCTAAAAACCCTTTGTCAACCGTTGGAAGCAAGTTTCTAGTCTATTTTTGTAATTTGTTTACTTTATGTATCTATTGTAAACAAAAGTAAACAAATAATTTATCACATCATCTAAAAATATGATATTCGAAAACTACACCCGTAAAACCCCATGTCAACTTTTGGAAGCTAGTTTCTAGCCTATTTTTGACAATTGATTACTTTATGTATCAATCGTAAACAAAAGTAAACAAATAATTTATCATATCGATCTGAAAATATGATATTCGAAATCGTCACCCCTAAAAACACCCATGTCAACTGTTGGAAGCTAGTTTCTAGCCTATTTTTGTCAATTGGTTACTTTATGTATCTATTGTAAACCAAAGTAAACAGATAATTTATCATATCGATCTGAAAATATAATATTCGAAATATACACTCCTAAAACCCTTTGTCAACCGTTGGAAGCTAGTTTGTAGACTATTTTTGTCAATTGTTTCCATTTGTTTGCTTTATGTATCAATTGTAAACAAAAGTAAACAAATATTTTATCACATTGATCTGAAAATATGATATTCGAAATATACACGCCTAAAAACCCTTTGTCAACCGTTCGAGGCAAGTTTCTAGTCTATTTTTGTAATTTGTTTACTTTATGTACTATTGTAAACAAAAGTAAACAAATAATTTATTACATCGATCTAAAAATATGATATTCGAAAACTACACCCGTAAAACCCCATGTCAACTGTTGGAAGCTAGTTTCTAGCCTATTTTTGACAATTGATTACTTTATGTATCTATTGTAAACAAAAGTAAACAAATAATTAATCATATCGATCTGAATAAATGATATTCGAAATCTACACCCCTAAAAACCCCATGTCAACTGTTGGAAGCTAGTTTCTAGCCTATTTTTGACAATTGAATACTTTATGTATCAATCGTAAACAAAAGTAAACAAATAATTTGTCATATCGAACTGAAAATATGATATTCGAAATCGTCACCCCTAAAAACACCCATGTCAACTGTTGGAAGATAGTTTCTAGCCTATTTTTTCAATTGGTTACTTTATGTATCTATTGTAAACCAAAGTAAACAAATAATTTATCACATCGATCTGAAAATATGATATTCGAAATATACACGCCTAAAACCCTTTGTCAACCGTTGGGAGCTAGTTTCTAGCCTATTTTTGACAATTGATTACTTTATGTATCTATTGTAAACAAAAGTAAACAAATAATTTATCATATCGGTCTGAATAAATGATGTTCGAAATATACACGCCTAAAAACCCTTTGTCAACCGTTGGAAGCAAGTTTCTAGTCTATTTTTGTAATTTGTTTACTTTATGTATCTATTGTAAACAAAAGTGAACAAATAATTTATCATATCGGTCTGAATAAATGATGTTCGAAATCTACACCCCTGAAAACCCCTTGTCAACCGTTGGAAGCTAGTTTCTCGCCTATTTTTGTCAATTGTTTACTTTATGTATCTATTGTAAACAAAAGCAAACAAATAATTTATCACATTGATCTGAAAATATGATATTCGAAATATACACGCCTAAAAACCCTTTGTCAACCGTTGGAAGCAAGTTTCTAGTCTATTTTTGTAATTTGTTTACTTTATGTATCTATTGTAAACAAAAGTAAACAAATAATTTATCACATCATCTAAAAATATGATATTCGAAAACTACACCCGTAAAACCCCATGTCAACTGTTGGAAGCTAGTTTCTAGCCTATTTTTGTCAATTGTTTACATTATGTATCTATTGTAAACAAAAGTAAACAAATAATTTATCATATCGATCTGAATAAATGATGTTCGAAATCTACACCCCTGAAAACCCCTTGTCAACCGTTGGAAGCTAGTTTCTCGCATATTTTTGTCAATTGTTTACATTATGTATCTATTGTAAACAAAAGTAAACAAATAATTTATCACATCGATCTAAAAATATGATATTCGAAAACTACACCCGTAAACCCCATGTCAACTGTTGGAAGCTAGTTTCTAGCCTATTTTTGACAATTGATTACTTTATGTATCAATCGTAAACAAAAGTAAACAAATAATTTATCATATCGATCTGAAAATATGATATTCGAAATCGTCACCCCTAAAAACACCCATGTCAACCGTTGGAAGCAAGTTTCTAGTCTATTTTTGTAATTTGTTTACTTTATGTATCTATTGTAAACAAAAGTGAACAAATAATTAATCATATCGGTCTGAATAAATGATGTTCGAAATCTAGACCCCTGAAAACCCCTTGTCAACCGTTGGAAGCTAGTTTCTCGCCTATTTTTGTCAATTGTTTACTTTATGTATCTATTGTAAACAAAAGCAAACAAATAATTTATCACATTGATCTGAAAATATGATATTCGAAATATACACGCCTAAAAACCCTTTGTCAACCGTTGGAAGCAAGTTTCTAGTCTATTTTTGTAATTTGTTTACTTTATGTATCTATTGTAAACAAAAGTAAACAAATAATTTATCACATCATCTAAAAATATGATATTCGAAAACTACACCCGTAAAACCCCATGTCAACTGTTGAAAGCTAGTTTCTAGCCTATTTTTGTCAATTGTTTACATTATGTATCTATTGTAAACAAAAGTAAACAAATAATTTATCATATCGATCTGAATAAATGATGTTCGAAATCTACACCCCTGAAAACCCCTTGTCAACCGTTGGAAGCTAGTTTCTCGCATATTTTTGTCAATTGTTTACATTATGTATCTATTGTAAACAAAAGTAAACAAATGATTTATCACATCGATCTAAAAATATGATATTCGAAAACTACACCCGTAAAACCCCATGTCAACTATTGGAAGCTAGTTTCTATCCTATTTTTGTCAATTGTTTATATTATGTATCTATTGTAAACAAAAGTAAACAAATAATTTATCATATCGATCTGAATAAATGATATTCGAAATCTACACCCCTAAAAACCCCATGTCAACTGTTGGAAGCTAGTTTCTAGCCTATTTTTGACAATTGATTACTTTATGTATCAATCGTAAACAAAAGTAAACAAATAATTTATCATATCGATCTGAAAATATGATATTCGAAATCGTCACCCCTAAAAACACCCATGTCAACTGTTGGAAGCTAGTTTCTAGCCTATTTTTGTCAATTGTTTACATTATGTATCTATTGTAAACAAAAGTAAACAAATAATTTATCATATCGATCTAAAAATATGATATTCGAAAACTACACCCGTAAAACCCCATGTCAACTGTTGGAAGCTAGTTTCTGGACTATTTTTGTCAATTGTTTCCATTTGTTTGCTTTATGTATCAATTGTAAACAAAAGCAAACAAATAATTTATCACATTGATCTGAAAATATGATATTCGAAATATACACGCCTAAAAACCCTTTGTCAACCGTTGGAAGCAAGTTTCTAGTCTATTTTTGTAATTTGTTTACTTTATGTATCTATTGTAAACAAAAGTAAACAAATAATTTATCACATCATCTAAAAATATGATATTCGAAAACTACACCCGTAAAACCCCATGTCAACTTTTGGAAGCTAGTTTCTAGCCTATTTTTGACAATTGATTACTTTATGTATCAATCGTAAACAAAAGTAAACAAATAATTTATCATATCGATCTGAAAATATGATATTCGAAATCGTCACCCCTAAAAACACCCATGTCAACTGTTGGAAGCTAGTTTCTAGCCTATTTTTGTCAATTGGTTACTTTATGTATCTATTGTAAACCAAAGTAAACAGATAATTTATCATATCGATCTGAAAATATAATATTCGAAATATACACTCCTAAAACCCTTTGTCAACCGTTGGAAGCTAGTTTGTAGACTATTTTTGTCAATTGTTTCCATTTGTTTGCTTTATGTATCAATTGTAAACAAAAGTAAACAAATATTTTATCACATTGATCTGAAAATATGATATTCGAAATATACACGCCTAAAAACCCTTTGTCAACCGTTCGAGGCAAGTTTCTAGTCTATTTTTGTAATTTGTTTACTTTATGTACTATTGTAAACAAAAGTAAACAAATAATTTATTACATCGATCTAAAAATATGATATTCGAAAACTACACCCGTAAAACCCCATGTCAACTGTTGGAAGCTAGTTTCTAGCCTATTTTTGACAATTGATTACTTTATGTATCTATTGTAAACAAAAGTAAACAAATAATTAATCATATCGATCTGAATAAATGATATTCGAAATCTACACCCCTAAAAACCCCATGTCAACTGTTGGAAGCTAGTTTCTAGCCTATTTTTGACAATTGAATACTTTATGTATCAATCGTAAACAAAAGTAAACAAATAATTTGTCATATCGAACTGAAAATATGATATTCGAAATCGTCACCCCTAAAAACACCCATGTCAACTGTTGGAAGATAGTTTCTAGCCTATTTTTTCAATTGGTTACTTTATGTATCTATTGTAAACCAAAGTAAACAAATAATTTATCACATCGATCTGAAAATATGATATTCGAAATATACACGCCTAAAACCCTTTGTCAACCGTTGGGAGCTAGTTTCTAGCCTATTTTTGACAATTGATTACTTTATGTATCTATTGTAAACAAAAGTAAACAAATAATTTATCATATCGGTCTGAATAAATGATGTTCGAAATATACACGCCTAAAAACCCTTTGTCAACCGTTGGAAGCAAGTTTCTAGTCTATTTTTGTAATTTGTTTACTTTATGTATCTATTGTAAACAAAAGTAAACAAATAATTTATCACATCATCTAAAAATATGATATTCGAAAACTACACCCGTAAAACCCCATGTCAACTGTTGGAAGCTAGTTTCTAGCCTATTTTTGTCAATTGTTTACATTATGTATCTATTGTAAACAAAAGTAAACAAATAATTTATCATATCGATCTAAAAATATGATATTCGAAAACTACACCCGTAAAACCCCATGTCAACTGTTGGAAGCTAGTTTCTGGACTATTTTTGTCAATTGTTTCCATTTGTTTGCTTTATGTATCAATTGTAAACAAAAGCAAACAAATAATTTATCACATTGATCTGAAAATATGATATTCGAAATATACACGCCTAAAAACCCTTTGTCAACCGTTCGAGGCAAGTTTCTAGTCTATTTTTGTAATTTGTTTACTTTATGTACTATTGTAAACAAAAGTAAACAAATAATTTATTACATCGATCTAAAAATATGATATTCGAAAACTACACCCGTAAAACCCCATGTCAACTGTTGGAAGCTAGTTTCTAGCCTATTTTTGACAATTGATTACTTTATGTATCTATTGTAAACAAAAGTAAACAAATAATTTATCATATCGGTCTGAATAAATGATGTTCGAAATATACACGCCTAAAAACCCTTTGTCAACCGTTGGAAGCAAGTTTCTAGTCTATTTTTGTAATTTGTTTACTTTATGTATCTATTGTAAACAAAAGTAAACAAATAATTTATCACATCATCTAAAAATATGATATTCGAAAACTACACCCGTAAAACCCCATGTCAACTGTTGGAAGCTAGTTTCTAGCCTATTTTTGTCAATTGTTTACATTATGTATCTATTGTAAACAAAAGTAAACAAATAATTTATCATATCGATCTAAAAATATGATATTCGAAAACTACACCCGTAAGACCCCATGTCAACTGTTGGAAGCTAGTTTCTGGACTATTTTTGTCAATTGTTTCCATTTGTTTGCTTTATGTATCAATTGTAAACAAAAGCAAACAAATAATTTATCACATTGATCTGAAAATATGATATTCGAAATATACACGCCTAAAAACCCTTTGTCAACCGTTCGAGGCAAGTTTCTAGTCTATTTTTGTAATTTGTTTACTTTATGTACTATTGTAAACAAAAGTAAACAAATAATTTATTACATCGATCTAAAAATATGATATTCGAAAACTACACACGTAAAACCCCATGTCAACTGTTGGAAGATAGTTTCTAGCCTATTTTTTCAATTGGTTACTTTATGTATCTATTGTAAACCAAAGTAAACAAATAATTTATCACATCGATCTGAAAATATGATATTCGAAATATACACGCCTAAAACCCTTTGTCAACCGTTGGGAGCTAGTTTCTAGCCTATTTTTGACAATTGATTACTTTATGTATCTATTGTAAACAAAAGTAAACAAATAATTTATCATATCGGTCTGAATAAATGATGTTCGAAATATTCACGCCTAAAAACCCTTTGTCAACCGTTGGAAGCAAGTTTCTAGTCTATTTTTGTAATTTGTTTACTTTATGTATCTATTGTAAACAAAAGTAAACAAATAATTTATCACATCATCTAAAAATATGATATTCGAAAACTACACCCGTAAAACCCCATGTCAACTGTTGGAAGCTAGTTTCTGGACTATTTTTGTCAATTGTTTACATTATGTATCTATTGTAAACAAAAGTAAACAAATAATTTATCATATCGATCTGAATAAATGATGTTCGAAATCTACACCCCTGAAAACCCCTTGTCAACCGTTGGAAGCTAGTTTCTCGCATATTTTTGTCAATTGTTTACATTATGTATCTATTGTAAACAAAAGTAAACAAATAATTTATCACATCGATCGAAAAATATGATATTCGAAAACTACACCCGTAAAACCCCATGTCAACTGTTGGAAGCTAGTTTATGGACTATTTTTGTCAATTGTTTCCATTTGTTTGCTTTATGTATCAATTGTAAACAAAAGCAAACAAATAATTTATCACATTGATCTGAAAATATGATATTCGAAATATACACGCCTAAAAACCCTTTGTCAACCGTTCGAGGCAAGTTTCTAGTCTATTTTTGAAATTTGTTTACTTTATGTATCTATTGTAAACAAAAGTAAGCAAATAATTTATCATATCGATCTGAAAATATAATATTCGAAATATACACTCCTAAAACCCTTTGTCAACCGTTCGAGGCAAGTTTCTAGTCTATTTTTGTAATTTGTTTACTTTATGTATCTATTGTAAACAAAAGTAAACAAATAATTTGTTACATCGATCTAAAAATATGATATTCGAAAACTATACCCGTAAAACCCCATGTCAACTGTTGGAAGCTAGTTTCTAGCCTATTTTTGACAATTGATTACTTTATGTATCTATTGTAAACAAAAGTAAACAAATAATTTATCACATCGATCTAAAAATATGATATTCGAAAACTACACCCGTAAAACCCCATGTCAACTGTTGGAAGCTAGTTTCTAGCCTATTTTTGACAATTGATTACTTTATGTATCAATCGTAAACAAAAGTAAACAAATAATTTGTCATATCGATCTGAAAATATGATATTCGAAATCGTCACCGCTAAAAACACCCATGTCAACTGTTGGAAGATAGTTTCTAGCCTATTTTTTCAATTGGTTACTTTATGTATCTATTGTAAACCAAAGTAAACAAATAATTTATCACATCGATCTGAAAATATGATATTCGAAATATACACCCCTGAAAACCCCTTGTCAACCGTTGGAAGCTAGTTTCTCGCATATTTTTGACAATTGAATACTTTATGTATCAATCGTAAACAAAAGTAAACAAATAATTTGTCATATCGATCTGAAAATATGATATTCGAAATCGTCACCCCTAAAAACACCCATGTCAACTGTTGGAAGATAGTTTCTAGCCTATTTTTTCAATTGGTTACTTTATGTATCTATTGTAAACCAAAGTAAACAAATAATTTATCACATCGATCTGAAAATATGATATTCGAAATATACACGCCTAAAACCCTTTGTCAACCGTTGGGAGCTAGTTTCTAGCCTATTTTTGACAATTGATTACTTTATGTATCTATTGTAAACAAAAGTAAACAAATAATTTATCATATCGGTCTGAATAAAAGATGTTCGAAATCTACACCCCTGAAAACCCCTTGTCAACCGTTGGAAGCTAGTTTCTCGCATATTTTTGTCAATTGTTTACATTATGTATCTATTGTAAACAAAAGTAAACAAATAATTTATCACATCGATCGAAAAATATGATATTCGAAAACTACACCCGTAAAACCCCATGTCAACTGTTGGAAGCTAGTTTATGGACTATTTTTGTCAATTGTTTCCATTTGTTTGCTTTATGTATCAATTGTAAACAAAAGCAAACAAATAATTTATCACATTGATCTGAAAATATGATATTCGAAATATACACGCCTAAAAACCCTTTGTCAACCGTTCGAGGCAAGTTTCTAGTCTATTTTTGAAATTTGTTTACTTTATGTATCTATTGTAAACAAAAGTAAGCAAATAATTTATCATATCGATCTGAAAATATAATATTCGAAATATACACTCCTAAAACCCTTTGTCAACCGTTCGAGGCAAGTTTCTAGTCTATTTTTGTAATTTGTTTACTTTATGTATCTATTGTAAACAAAAGTAAACAAATAATTTGTTACATCGATCTAAAAATATGATATTCGAAAACTATACCCGTAAAACCCCATGTCAACTGTTGGAAGCTAGTTTCTAGCCTATTTTTGACAATTGATTACTTTATGTATCTATTGTAAACAAAAGTAAACAAATAATTTATCACATCGATCTAAAAATATGATATTCGAAAACTACACCCGTAAAACCCCATGTCAACTGTTGGAAGCTAGTTTCTAGCCTATTTTTGACAATTGATTACTTTATGTATCAATCGTAAACAAAAGTAAACAAATAATTTGTCATATCGATCTGAAAATATGATATTCGAAATCGTCACCGCTAAAAACACCCATGTCAACTGTTGGAAGATAGTTTCTAGCCTATTTTTTCAATTGGTTACTTTATGTATCTATTGTAAACCAAAGTAAACAAATAATTTATCACATCGATCTGAAAATATGATATTCGAAATATACACCCCTGAAAACCCCTTGTCAACCGTTGGAAGCTAGTTTCTCGCATATTTTTGACAATTGAATACTTTATGTATCAATCGTAAACAAAAGTAAACAAATAATTTGTCATATCGATCTGAAAATATGATATTCGAAATCGTCACCCCTAAAAACACCCATGTCAACTGTTGGAAGATAGTTTCTAGCCTATTTTTTCAATTGGTTACTTTATGTATCTATTGTAAACCAAAGTAAACAAATAATTTATCACATCGATCTGAAAATATGATATTCGAAATATACACGCCTAAAACCCTTTGTCAACCGTTGGGAGCTAGTTTCTAGCCTATTTTTGACAATTGATTACTTTATGTATCTATTGTAAACAAAAGTAAACAAATAATTTATCATATCGGTCTGAATAAAAGATGTTCGAAATCTACACCCCTGAAAACCCCTTGTCAACCGTTGGAAGCTAGTTTCTCGCCTATTTTTGTCAATTGTTTACTTTATGTATCTATTGTAAACAAAAGCAAACAAATAATTTATCACATTGATCTGAAAATATGATATTCGAAATATACACGCCTAAAAACCCTTTGTCAACCGTTGGAAGCAAGTTTCTAGTCTATTTTTGTAATTTGTTTACTTTATGTATCTATTGTAAACAAAAGTAAACAAATAATTTATCACATCATCTAAAAATATGATATTCGAAAACTACACCCGTAAAACCCCATGTCAACTGTTGGAAGCTAGTTTCTAGCCTATTTTTGTCAATTGTTTACATTATGTATCTATTGTAAACAAAAGTAAACAAATATTTTATCATATCGATCTGAAAATATAATATTCGAAATATACACTCCTAAAACCCTTTGTCAACCGTTGGAAGCTAGTTTGTAGACTATTTTTGTCAATTGTTTCCATTTGTTTGCTTTATGTATCAATTGTAAACAAAAGTAAACAAATATTTTATCACATTGATCTGAAAATATGATATTCGAAATATACACGCCTAAAAACCCTTTGTCAACCGTTCGAGGCAAGTTTCTAGTCTATTTTTGAAATTTGTTTACTTTATGTATCTATTGTAAACAAAAGTAAACAAATAATTTGTTACATCGATCTAAAAATATGATATTCGAAAACTATACCCGTAAAACCCCATGTCAACTGTTGGAAGCTAGTTTCTAGCCTATTTTTGACAATTGATTACTTTATGTATCTATTGTAAACAAAAGTAAACAAATAATTTATCACATCGATCTAAAAATATGATATTCGAAAACTACACCCGTAAAACCCCATGTCAACTGTTGGAAGCTAGTTTCTAGCCTATTTTTGACAATTGATTACTTTATGTATCAATCGTAAACAAAAGTAAACAAATAATTTGTCATATCGATCTGAAAATATGATATTCGAAATCGTCACCGCTAAAAACACCCATGTCAACTGTTGGAAGATAGTTTCTAGCCTATTTTTTCAATTGGTTACTTTATGTATCTATTGTAAACCAAAGTAAACAAATAATTTATCACATCGATCTGAAAATATGATATTCGAAATATACACCCCTGAAAACCCCTTGTCAACCGTTGGAAGCTAGTTTCTCGCATATTTTTGACAATTGAATACTTTATGTATCAATCGTAAACAAAAGTAAACAAATAATTTGTCATATCGATCTGAAAATATGATATTAGAAATCGTCACCCCTAAAAACACCCATGTCAACTGTTGGAAGATAGTTTCTAGCCTATTTTTGACAATTGATTACTTTATGTATCTATTGTAAACAAAAGTAAACAAATAATTTATCACATTGATCTGAAAATATGATATTCGAAATATACACGCCTAAAAACCCTTTGTCAACCGTTGGAAGCAAGTTTCTAGTCTATTTTTGTAATTTGTTTACTTTATGTATCTATTGTAAACAAAAGTAAACAAATAATTTATCACATCATCTAAGAATATGATATTCGAAAACTACACCCGTAAAACCCCATGTCAACTGTTGGAAGCTAGTTTCTTGCCTATTTTTGTCAATTGTTTACATTATGTATCTATTGTAAACAAAAGTAAACAAATAATTTATCATATCGATCTGAATAAATGATGTTCGAAATCTACACCCCTGAAAACCCCTTGTCAACCGTTGGAAGCTAGTTTCTCGCATATTTTTGACAATTGAATACTTTATGTATCAATCGTAAACAAAAGTAAACAAATAATTTGTCATATCGATCTGAAAATATGATATTCGAAATCGTCACCCCTAAAAACACCCATGTCAACTGTTGGAAGATAGTTTCTAGCCTATTTTTTCAATTGGTTACTTTATGTATCTATTGTAAACCAAAGTAAACAAATAATTTATCACATCGATCTGAAAATATGATATTCGAAATATACACGCCTAAAACCCTTTGTCAACCGTTGGGAGCTAGTTTCTAGCCTATTTTTGACAATTGATTACTTTATGTATCTATTGTAAACAAAAGTAAACAAATAATTTATCATATCGGTCTGAATAAATGATGTTCGAAATCTACACCCCTGAAAACCCCTTGTCAACCGTTGGAAGCTAGTTTCTCGCCTATTTTTGTCAATTGTTTACTTTATGTATCTATTGTAAACAAAAGCAAACAAATAATTTATCACATTGATCTGAAAATATGATATTCGAAATATACACGCCTAAAAACCCTTTGTCAACCGTTGGAAGCAAGTTTCTATTCTATTTTTGTAATTTGTTTACTTTATGTATCTATTGTAAACAAAAGTAAACAAATAATTTATCACATCATCTAAAAATATGATATTCGAAAACTACACCCGTAAAACCCCATGTCAACTGTTGGAAGCTAGTTTCTAGCCTATTTTTGTCAATTGTTTACATTATGTATCTATTGTAAACAAAAGTAAACAAATATTTTATCACATTGATCTGAAAATATGATATTCGAAATATACACGCCTAAAAACCCTTTGTCAACCGTTCGAGGCAAGTTTCTAGTCTATTTTTGTAATTTGTTTACTTTATGTATCTATTGTAAACAAAAGTAAACAAATAATTTGTCATATCGATCTGAAAATATGATATTCGAAATCGTCACCCCTAAAAACACCCATGTCAACTGTTGGAAAATAGTTTCTAGCCTATTTTTTCAATTGGTTACTTTATGTATCTATTGTAAACCAAAGTAAACAAATAATTTATCATATCGATCTGAAAATATAATATTCGAAATATACACTCCTAAAACCCTTTGTCAACCGTTGGAAGCTAGTTTGTAGACTATTTTTGTCAATTGTTTCCATTTGTTTGCTTTATGTATCAATTGTAAACAAAAGTAAACAAATATTTTATCACATTGATCTGAAAATATGATATTCGAAATATACACGCCTAAAAACCCTTTGTCAACCGTTCGAGGCAAGTTTCTAGTCTATTTTTGTAATTTGTTTACTTTATGTATCTATTGTAAACAAAAGTAAACAAATAATTTGTCATATCGATCTGAAAATATGATATTCGAAATCGTCACTCCTAAAAACACCCATGTCAACTGTTGGAAGATAGTTTCTAGCCTATTTTTTCAATTGGTTACTTTATGTATCTATTGTAAACCAAAGTAAACAAATAATTTATCACATCGATCTGAAAATATGATATTCGAAATATACACCCCTGAAAACCCCTTGTCAACCGTTGGAAGCTAGTTTCTCGCATATTTTTGACAATTGAATACTTTATGTATCAATCGTAAACAAAAGTAAACAAATAATTTGTCATATCGATCTGAAAATATGATATTCGAAATCGTCACCCCTAAAAACACCCATGTCAACTGTTGGAAGATAGTTTCTAGCCTATTTTTTCAATTGGTTACTTTATGTATCTATTGTAAACCAAAGTAAACAAATAATTTATCACATCGATCTGAAAATATGATATTCGAAATATACACGCCTAAAAACCCTTTGTCAACCGTTGGAAGCAAGTTTCTAGTCTATTTTTGTAATTTGTTTACTTTATGTATCTATTGTAAACAAAAGTAAACAAATAATTTATCACATCATCTAAAAATATGATATTCGAAAACTACACCCGTAAAACCCCATGTCAACTGTTGGAAGCTAGTTTCTAGCCTATTTTTGTCAATTGTTTACATTATGTATCTATTGTAAACAAAAGTAAACAAATAATTTATCATATCGATCTGAATAAATGATGTTCGAAATCTACACCCCTGAAAACCCCTTGTCAACCGTTGGAAGCTAGTTTCTCGCATATTTTTGACAATTGAATACTTTATGTATCAATCGTGAACAAAAGTAAACAAATAATTTGTCATATCGATCTGAAAATATGATATTCGAAATCGTCACCCCTAAAAACACCCATGTCAACTGTTGGAAGATAGTTTCTAGCCTATTTTTTCAATTGGTTACTTTATGTATCTATTGTAAACAAAAGTAAACAAATAATTTATCATATCCGTCTGAATAAATGATGTTCGAAATCTACACCCCTGAAAACCCCTTGTCAACCGTTGGAAGCTAGTTTCTCGCCTATTTTTGTCAATTGTTTACTTTATGTATCTATTGTAAACAAAAGCAAACAAATAATTTATCACATTGATCTGAAAATATAATATTCGAAATATACACGCCTAAAAACCCTTTGTCAACCGTTGGAAGCAAGTTTCTAGTCTATTTTTGTAATTTGTTTACTTTATGTATCTATTGTAAACAAAAGTAAACAAATAATTTATCACATCATCTAAAAATATGATATTCGAAAACTACACCCGTAAAACCCCATGTCAACTGTTGGAAGCTAGTTTCTAGCCTATTTTTGTCAATTGTTTACATTATGTATCTATTGTAAACAAAAGTAAACAAATAATTTATCATATCGATCTGAATAAATGATGTTCGAAATCTACACCCCTGAAAACCCCTTGTCAACCGTTGGAAGCTAGTTTCTCGCATATTTTTGTCAATTGTTTACATTATGTATCTATTGTAAACAAAAGTAAACAAATAATTTATCACATCGATCTAAAAATATGATATTCGAAAACTACACCCGTAAAACCCCATGTCAACTGTTGGAAGCTAGTTTCTGGACTATTTTTGTCAATTGTTTCCATTTGTTTGCTTTATGTATCAATTGTAAACAAAAGCAAACAAATAATTTATCACATTGATCTGAAAATATGATATTCGAAATATACACGCCTAAAAACCCTTTGTCAACCGTTGGAAGCAAGTTTCTAGTCTATTTTTGTAATTTGTTTACTTTATGTATCTATTGTAAACAAAAGTGAACAAATAATTTATCATATCGGTCTGAATAAATGATGTTCGAAATCTACACTCCTGAAAACCCCTTGTCAACCGTTGGAAGCTAGTTTCTCGCCTATTTTTGTCAATTGTTTGCTTTGTGTATCTATTGTAAACAAAAGCAAACAAATAATTTATCACATTGATCTGAAAATATGATATTCGAAATATACACGCCTAAAAACCCTTTGTCAACCGTTGGAAGCTAGTTTGTAGACTATTTTTGTCAATTGTTTCCATTTGTTTGCTTTATGTATCAATTGTAAACAAAAGTAAACAAATATTTTATCACATTGATCTGAAAATATGATATTCGAAATATACACGCCTAAAAACCCTTTGTCAACCGTTCGATGCAAGTTTCTAGTCTATTTTTGTAATTTGTTTACTTTATGTATCTATTGTAAACAAAAGTAAACAAATAATTTATTACATCGATCTAAAAATATGATATTCGAAAACTACACCCGTAAAACCCCATGTCAACTGTTGGAAGCTAGTTTCTAGCCTATTTTTGACAATTGATTACTTTATGTATCTATTGTAAACAAAAGTAAACAAATAATTAATCATATCGATCTGAATAAATGATATTCGAAATCTACACCCCTAAAAACCCCATGTCAACTGTTGGAAGCTAGTTTCTAGCCTATTTTTGACAATTGAATACTTTATGTATCAATCGTAAACAAAAGTAAACAAATAATTTGTCATATCGATCTGAAAATATGATATTCGAAATATACACGCCTAAAAACCCTTTGTCAAACGTTGGAAGCAAGTTTCTAGTCTATTTTTGTAATTTGTTTACTTTATGTATCTATTGTAAACAAAAGTAAACAAATAATTTATCATATCGATCTGAAAATATGATATTTCGAAATCTACTCCCCTAAAAACCCCATGTCAACTGTTGGAAGCTAGTTTCTAGACTATTTTTGTCAATTGTTTCCATTTGTTTGCTTTATGTATCAATTGTAAACAAAAGTAAACAAATAATTAATCACATTGATCTGAAATTATGATATTCGAAATATACACCCCTGAAAACCCCTTGTTAATCGTTGGAAGCAAGTTTCTAGTCTATTTTTGTAATTTGTTTACTTTATGTATCTATTGTAAACAAAAGTAAACAAATAATTTATCACATCATCTAAAAATATGATATTCGAAAACTACACCCGTAAAACCCCATGTCAACTGTTGGAAGCTAGTTTCTAGCCTATTTTTGTCAATTGTTTACATTATGTATCTATTGTAAACAAAAGTAAACAAATAATTTATCATATCGATCTGAATAAATGATGTTCGAAATCTACACCCCTGAAAACCCCTTGTCAACCGTTGGAAGCTAGTTTCTCGCATATTTTTGTCAATTGTTTACATTATGTATCTATTGTAAACAAAAGTAAACAAATAATTTATCACATCGATCTAAAAATATGATATTCGAAAACTACACCCGTAAAACCCCATGTCAACTGTTGGAAGCTAGTTTCTGGACTATTTTTGTCAATTGTTTCCATTTGTTTGCTTTATGTATCAATTGTAAACAAAAGCAAACAAATAATTTATCACATTGATCTGAAAATATGATATTCGAAATATACACGCCTAAAAACCCTATGTCAACCGTTGGAAGCAAGTTTCTAGTCTATTTTTGTAATTTGTTTACTTTATGTATCTATTGTAAACAAAAGTGAACAAATAATTTATCATATCGGTCTGAATAAATGATGTTCGAAATCTACACTCCTGAAAACCCCTTGTCAACCGTTGGAAGCTAGTTTCTCGCCTATTTTTGTCAATTGTTTACTTTGTGTATCTATTGTAAACAAAAGCAAACAAATAATTTATCACATTGATCTGAAAATATGATATTCGAAATATACACGCCTAAAAACCCTTTGTCAACCGTTGGAAGCAAGTTTCTAGTCTATTTTTGTAATTTGTTTACTTTATGTATCTATTGTAAACAAAAGTAAACAAATAATTTATCACATCATCTAAAAATATGATATTCGAAAACTACACCCGTAAAACCCCATGTCAACTGTTGGAAGCTAGTTTCTAGCCTATTTTTGTCAATTGTTTACATTATGTATCTATTGTAAACAAAAGTAAACAAATAATTTATCATATCGATCTGAATAAATGATGTTCGAAATCTACACCCCTGAAAACCCCTTGTCAACCGTTGGAAGCTAGTTTCTCGCATATTTTTGTCAATTGTTTACATTATGTATCTATTGTAAACAAAAGTAAACAAATAATTTATCACATCGATCTAAAAATATGATATTCGAAAACTACACCCGTAAAACCCCATGTCAACTGTTGGAAGCTAGTTTCTGGACTATTTTTGTCAATTGTTTCCATTTGTTTGCTTTATGTATCAATTGTAAACAAAAGCAAACAAATAATTTATCACATTGATCTGAAAATATGATATTCGAAATATACACGCCTAAAAACCCTTTGTCAACCGTTGGAAGCAAGTTTCTAGTCTATTTCTGTAATTTGTTTACTTTATGTATCTATTGTAAACAAAAGTGAACAAATAATTTATCACATCATCTAAAAATATGATATTCGAAAACTACACCCGTAAAACCCCATGTCAACTTTTGGAAGCTAGTTTCTAGCTTATTTTTGACAATTGATTACCATATGTATCTATTGTAACCAAAGCAAACAAATAATTTATCATATCGATCTGAAAATATGATATTCGAAATCTACACCCCTAAAAACCCCATGTCAACTGTTGGAAGCTAGTTTCTAGACTATTTTTGTCAATTGTTTACTTTATGTATCTATTGTAAACAAAAGCAAACAAATAATTTATCACATTGATCTGAAAATATGATATTCGAAGTATACACGCCTAAAACCCTTTGTCAACCGTCGGAAGCTAGTTTCTAGACTATTTTTGTCAATTGTTTCCATTTGTTTGCTTTATGTATCAATTGTAAACAAAAGTAAACAAATAATTTATCACATTATCTGAAAATATGATATTCGAAATATACACGCCTAAAAACCCTTTGTCAACCGTTGGAAGCAAGTTTCTAGTCTATTTTTGTAATTTGTTTACTTTATGTATCTATTGTAAACAAAAATAAACAAATAATTTATCACATCGATCTAAAAATATGATATTCGAAAACTACACCCGTAAAACCCCATGTCAACTGTTGGAAGCTAGTTTCTAGCTTATTTTTGACAATTGATTACCATATGTATCTATTGTAAACAAAAGTAAACAAATAATTTATCATATCGATCTGAAAATATGATATTCGAAATCTACACCCCTAAAAACCCCATGTCAACTGTTGGAAGCTAGTTTCTAGACTATTTTTGTCAATTGTTTACTTTATGTATCTATTGTAAACAAAAGCAAACAAATAATTTATCACATTGATCTGAAAATATGATATTCGAAATATACACGCCTAAAAACCCTTTGTCAACCGTTGGAAGCAAGTTTCTAGTCTATTTTTGTAATTTGTTTACTTTATGTATCTATTGTAAACAAAAGTAAACAAATAATTTATCACATCATCTAAAAATATGATATTCGAAAACTACACCCGTAAAACCCCATGTCAACTGTTGGAAGCTAGTTTCTAGCCTATTTTTGTCAATTGTTTACATTATGTATCTATTGTAAACAAAAGTAAACAAATAATTTATCATATCGATCTGAATAAATGATGTTCGAAATCTACACCCCTGAAAACCCCTTGTCAACCGTTGGAAGCTAGTTTCTCGCATATTTTTGTCAATTGTTTACATTATGTATCTATTGTAAACAAAAGTAAACAAATAATTTATCACATCGATCTATAAATATGATATTCGAAAACTACACCCGTAAAACCCCATGTCAACTGTTGGAAGCTAGTTTCTGGACTATTTTTGTCAATTGTTTCCATTTGTTTGCTTTATGTATCAATTGTAAACAAAAGCAAACAAATAATTTATCACATTGATCTGAAAATATGATATTCGAAATATACACGCCTAAAAACCCTTTGTCAACCGTTGGAAGCAAGTTTCTAGTCTATTTCTGTAATTTGTTTACTTTATGTATCTATTGTAAACAAAAGTGAACAAATAATTTATCACATCATCTAAAAATATGATATTCGAAAACTACACCCGTAAAACCCCATGTCAACTTTTGGAAGCTAGTTTCTAGCTTATTTTTGACAATTGATTACCATATGTATCTATTGTAACCAAAGCAAACAAATAATTTATCATATCGATCTGAAAATATGATATTCGAAATCTACACCCCTAAAAACCCCATGTCAACTGTTGGAAGCTAGTTTCTAGACTATTTTTGTCAATTGTTTACTTTATGTATCTATTGTAAACAAAAGCAAACAAATAATTTATCACATTGATCTGAAAATATGATATTCGAAGTATACACGCCTAAAACCCTTTGTCAACCGTCGGAAGCTAGTTTCTAGACTATTTTTGTCAATTGTTTCCATTTGTTTGCTTTATGTATCAATTGTAAACAAAAGTAAACAAATAATTTATCACATTATCTGAAAATATGATATTCGAAATATACACGCCTAAAAACCCTTTGTCAACCGTTGGAAGCAAGTTTCTAGTCTATTTTTGTAATTTGTTTACTTTATGTATCTATTGTAAACAAAAATAAACAAATAATTTATCACATCGATCTAAAAATATGATATTCGAAAACTACACCCGTAAAACCCCATGTCAACTGTTGGAAGCTAGTTTCTAGCTTATTTTTGACAATTGATTACCATATGTATCTATTGTAAACAAAAGTAAACAAATAATTTATCATATCGATCTGAAAATATGATATTCGAAATCTACACCCCTAAGAACCCCATGTCAACTGTTGGAAGCTAGTTTCTAGACTATTTTTGTCAATTGTTTACTTTATGTATCTATTGTAAACAAAAGCAAACAAATAATTTATCACATTGATCTGAAAATATGATATTCGAAGTATACACGCCTAAAACCCTTTGTCAACCGTTGGAAGCAAGTTTCTAGTCTATTTTTGTAATTTGTTTACTTTATGTATCTATTGTAAACAAAAGTAAACAAATATTTTATCATATCGATCTGAATAAATGATGTTCGAAATCTATACCCCTGAAAACCCCTTGTCAACCGTTGGAAGCTTGTTTCTCGCCTATTTTTGTCAATTGTTTACTTTATGTATCTATTGTAAACAAAAGCAAACAAATAATTTATCACATTGATCTGAAAATATGATATTCGAAATATACACGCCTAAAAACCCTTTGTCAACCGTTGGAAGCAAGTTTCTAGTCTATTTTTGTAATTTGTTTACTTTATGTATCTATAGTAAACAAAAATAAACAAATAATTTATCACATCGATCTAAAAATATGATATTCGAAAACTACACCCGTAAAACCCCATGTCAACTGTTGGAAGCTAGTTTCTAGCCTATTTTTGACAATTGATTACTTTATGTATCTATTGTAAACAAAAGTAAACAAATAATTTATCACATCGATCTAAAAATATGATATTCGAAAACTACACCCGTAAAACCCCATGTCAACTGTTGGAAGCTAGTTTCTAGCCTATTTTTGACAATTGATTACTTTATGTATCTATTGTAAACAAAAGTAAACAAATAATTTATCATATCGATCTGAATAAATGATATTCGAAATCTACACCCCTAAAAACCCCATGTCAACTGTTGGAAGCTAGTTTCTAGAATATTTTTGTCAATTGTTTCCATTTGTTTGCTTTATGTATCAATTGTAAACAAAAGTAAACAAATAATTAATCACATTGATCTGAAAATATGATATTCGAAATATACACCCCTGAAAACCCCTTGTTAATCGTTGGAAGCTAGTTTCTAGCCTATTTTTATCAATTGTTTACTTTATGTATCTATTGTAAACAAAAGCAAACAAATAATTTATCACATTGATCTGAAAATATGATATTCGAAATATACACGCCTAAAAACCCTTTGTTAACCGTTGGAAGCAAGTTTCTACTCTATTTTTGTAATTTGTTTACTTTATGTATCTATTGTAAACAAAAGTAAACAAATAATTTATCACATTGATCTGAAAATATGATATTCGAAATATACACGCCTAAAAACCCTTTGTCAACCGTTGGAAGCAAGTTTCTAGTCTATTTTTGTAATTTGTTTACTTTATGTATCTATTGTAAACAAAAATAAACAAATAATTTATCACATCGATCTAAAAATATGATATTCGAAAACTACACCCGTAAAACCCCATGTCAACTGTTGGAAGCTAGTTTCTAGCCTATTTTTGACAATTGATTACTTTATGTATCTATTGTAAACAAAAGTAAACAAATAATTTATCATATCGATCTGAAAATATGATATTCGAAATCTATCCCCCTGAAAACCCCTTGTAAATCGTTGGAAGCTAGTTTCTATCCTATTTTTGTCAACTGTTTATATTATGTATCTATTGTAAACAAAAGTAAACAAATAATTTATATTATCTATCTGAATAAATGATATTCGAAATCTACACCCCTAAAAACCCCATGTCAACTTTTGGAAGCTAGTTTCTAGACTATTTTTGTCAATTGTTTCCATTTGTTTGCTTTATGTATCTATTGTAAACAAAAGCAAACAAATAATTTATCACATTGATCTGAAAATATGATATTCGAAATATACACGCCTAAAAACCCTTTGTTAACCGTTGGAAGCAAGTTTCTATTCTATTTTTGTAATTTGTTTACTTTATGTTACTATTGTAAACAAAAGTAAACAAATAATTTATCATATCGATCTGAATAAATGATGTTCGAAATCTACACCCCTGAAAACCCCTTGTCAACCGTTGGAAGCTAGTTTCTCGCCTATTTTTGTCAATTGTTTACTTTATGTATCTATTGTAAACAAAAATAAATAAATAATTTATCACATCGATCTAAAAATATGATATTCGAAATCTACACCCCTAAAACCCTTTGTCAACCATTGGAAGCTAGTTTCTAGACTATTTTTGTCAATTGTTTCCATTTGTTTGCTTTATGTATCAATTGTAAACAAAAGTAAACAAATAATTTATCACATTGATCTAAAAATATGATATTCGAAATATACACGCCTAAAAACCTTTTGTCAACCGTTGGAAGCAAGTTTCTAATCTATTTTTGTAATTTGTTTACTTTATGTATCTATTGTAAACAAAAGTAAACAAATAATTTATTACATCGATCTAAAAATATGATATTCGAAATATACACCCCTGAAAACCCCTTGTTAATCGTTGGAAGCTAGTTTCTAGCCTATTTTTATCAATTGTTTACTTTATGTATCTATTGTAAACAAAAGCAAACAAATAATTTATCACATTGATCTGAAAATATGATATTCGAAATATACACGCCTAAAAACCCTTTGTTAACCGTTGGAAGCAAGTTTCTACTCTATTTTTGTAATTTGTTTACTTTATGTATCTATTGTAAACAAAAGTAAACAAATAATTTATCACATTGATCTGAAAATATGATATTCGAAATATACACGCCTAAAAACCCTTTGTCAACCGTTGGAAGCAAGTTTCTAGTCTATTTTTGTAATTTGTTTACTTTATGTATCTATTGTAAACAAAAATAAACAAATAATTTATCACATCGATCTAAAAATATGATATTCGAAAACTACACCCGTAAAACCCCATGTCAACTGTTGGAAGCTAGTTTCTAGCCTATTTTTGACAATTGATTACTTTATGTATCTATTGTAAACAAAAGTAAACAAATAATTTATCATATCGATCTGAAAATATGATATTCGAAATCTATCCCCCTGAAAACCCCTTGTAAATCGTTGGAAGCTAGTTTCTATCCTATTTTTGTCAACTGTTTATATTATGTATCTATTGTAAACAAAAGTAAACAAATAATTTATATTATCTATCTGAATAAATGATATTCGAAATCTACACCCCTAAAAACCCCATGTCAACTTTTGGAAGCTAGTTTCTAGACTATTTTTGTCAATTGTTTCCATTTGTTTGCTTTATGTATCTATTGTAAACAAAAGCAAACAAATAATTTATCACATTGATCTGAAAATATGATATTCGAAATATACACGCCTAAAAACCCTTTGTTAACCGTTGGAAGCAAGTTTCTATTCTATTTTTGTAATTTGTTTACTTTATGTTACTATTGTAAACAAAAGTAAACAAATAATTTATCATATCGATCTGAATAAATGATGTTCGAAATCTACACCCCTGAAAACCCCTTGTCAACCGTTGGAAGCTAGTTTCTCGCCTATTTTTGTCAATTGTTTACTTTATGTATCTATTGTAAACAAAAATAAATAAATAATTTATCACATCGATCTAAAAATATGATATTCGAAATCTACACCCCTAAAACCCTTTGTCAACCATTGGAAGCTAGTTTCTAGACTATTTTTGTCAATTGTTTCCATTTGTTTGCTTTATGTATCAATTGTAAACAAAAGTAAACAAATAATTTATCACATTGATCTAAAAATATGATATTCGAAATATACACGCCTAAAAACCTTTTGTCAACCGTTGGAAGCAAGTTTCTAATCTATTTTTGTAATTTGTTTACTTTATGTATCTATTGTAAACAAAAGTAAACAAATAATTTATTACATCGATCTAAAAATATGATATTCGAAAACTACACCCGTAAAACCCCATGTCAACTGTTGGAAGCTAGTTTCTAGCCTATTTTTGACAATTGATTACTTTATGTATCTATTGTAAACAAAAGTAACATATAATTTATCATATCGATCTGAAAATATGATATTCGAAATCTATCCCCCTGAAAACCCCTTGTAAACCGTTGGAAGCTAGTTTCTATCCTATTTTTGTCAACTGTTTATATTATGTATCTATTGTAAACAAAAGTAAACAAATAATTTATATTATCTATCTGAATAAATGATATTCGAAATCTACACCCCTAAAAACCCCATGTCAACTTTTGGAAGCTAGTTTCTAGACTATTTTTGTCAATTGTTTCCATTTGTTTGCTTTATGTATCAATTGTAAACAAAAGTAAACAAATAATTAATCACATTGATCTGAAAATATGAGATTCGAAATATACACCCCTGAAAACCCCTTGTTAATCGTTGGAAGCTAGTTTCTAGCCTATTTTTATCAATTGTTTACTTTATGTATCTATTGTAAACAAAAGCAAACAAATAATTTATCACATTGATCTGATAATATGATATTCGAAATATACACCCCTGAAAACCCCTTGTCAGCCGTTGGAAGCTAGTTTCTCGCCTATTTTTGTCAATTGTTTACTTTATGTATCTATTGTAAACAAAAGTAACATATAATTTATCATATCGATCTGAAAATATGATATTCGAAATCTACACCCCTGAAAACCCCTTGTCAGCCGTTGGAAGCTAGTTTCTCGCCTATTTTTGTCAATTGTTTACTTTATGTGTCTATTGTAAACAAAAGCAAACAAATAATTTATCACATTGATCTGAAAATATGATATTCGAAATATACACGCCTAAAAACCCTTTGTCAACCGTTGGAAGCAAGTTTCTAGTCTATTTTTGTAATTTGTTTACTTTATGTATCTATTGTAAACAAAAGTAACATATAATTTATCATATCGATCTGAAAATATGATATTCGAAATCTATCCCCCTGAAAACCCCTTGTAAACCGTTGGAAGCTAGTTTCTATCCTATTTTTGTCAACTGTTTATATTATGTATCTATTGTAAACAAAAGTAAACAAATAATTTATATTATCGATCTGAATAAATGATATTCGAAATCTACACCCCTAAAAACCCCATGTCAACTGTTGGAAGCTAGTTTCTATCCTATTTTTGTCAACTGTTTATATTATGTATCTATTGTAAACAAAAGCAAACAAATAATTTATCACATTGATCTAAAAATATGATATTCGAAATATACACGCCTAAAACCCTTTGTCAACCGTTGGAAGCAAGTTTCTAGTCTATTTTTGTAATTTGTTTACTTTATCTATCTATTGTAAACAAAAGTAAACAAATAATTTATCACATCGTTCTAAAAATATGATATTCGAAAACTACACCCGTAATACCCCATGTCAACTGTTGGAAGCTAGTTTCTAGCCTATTTTTGACAATTGTTTACTTTATGTATCTATTGTAAACAAAAGCAAACAAATAATTTATCACATTGATCTGAAAATATGATATTCGAAGTATCAACGCCTAAAACCCTTTGTCAACCGTCGGAAGCTAGTTTCTAGACTATTTTTGTCAATTGTTTCCATTTGTTTGCTTTATGTATCAATTGTAAACAAAAGTAAACAAATAATTTATCACATTGATCTGAAAATATGATATTCGAAATATACACGCCTAAAAACCCTTTGTCAACCGTTCGAAGCAAGTTTCTAGTCTATTTTTGTAATTTGTTTACTTTATGTATCTATTGTAAACAAAAGTAAACAAATAATTTATTACATCGATCTAAAAATATGATATTCGAAAACTACACCCGTAAAACCCCATGTCAACTGTTGGAAGCTAGTTTCTAGCCTATTTTTGACAATTGATTACTTTATGTATCTATTGTAAACAAAAGTAAACAAATAATTTATCATATCGATCTGAATAAATGATATTCGAAATCTACACCCCTAAAAACCCCATGTCAACTGTTGGAAGCTAGTTTCTAGAATATTTTTGTCAATTGTTTCCATTTGTTTGCTTTATGTATCAATTGTAAACAAAAGTAAACAAATAATTAATCAGATTGATCTGAAAATATGATATTCGAAATATACACCCCTGAAAACCCCTTGTTAATCGTTGGAAGCTAGTATCTAGCCTATTTTTATCAATTGTTTACTTTATGTATCTATTGTAAACAAAAGCAAACAAATAATTTATCACATTGATCTGAAAATATGATATTCGAAATATACACGCCTAAAAACCCTTTGTCAACCGTTGGAAGCAAGTTTCTAGTCTATTTTTGTAATTTGTTTACTTTATGTATCTATTGTAAACAAAAATAAACAAATAATTTATCACATTGATCTGAAAATATGATATTCGAAATATACACGCCTAAAAACCCTTTGTTAACCGTTGGAAGCAAGTTTCTATTCTATTTTTGTAATTTGTTTACTTTATGTATCTATTGTAAACAAAAGTAAACAAATAATTTATCACATTGATCTGAAAATATGATATTCGAAATATACACGCCTAAAAACCCTTTGTCAACCGTTGGAAGCAAGTTTCTAGTCTATTTTTGTAATTTGTTTACTTTATGTATCTATTGTAAACAAAAATAAACAAATAATTTATCACATCGATCTAAAAATATGATATTCGAAAACTACACCCGTAAAACCCCATGTCAACTGTTGGAAGCTAGTTTCTAGCCTATTTTTGACAATTGATTACTTTATGTATCTATTGTAAACAAAAGCAAACAAATAATTTATCACATTGATCTGAAAATATGATATTCGAAATATACACGCCTAAAAACCCTTTGTTAACCGTTGGAAGCAAGTTTCTATTCTATTTTTGTAATTTGTTTACTTTATGTATCTATTGTAAACAAAAGTAAACAAATAATTTATCATATCGATCTGAATAAATGATATTCGAAATCTAACCCCTAAAACCCTTTGTCAACCATTGGAAGCTAGTTTCTAGACTATTTTTGTCAATTGTTTCCATTTGTTTGCTTTATGTATCAATTGTAAACAAAAGTAAACAAATAATTAATCACATTGATCTGAAAATATGAGATTCGAAATATACACCCCTGAAAACCCCTTGTTAATCGTTGGAAGCTAGTTTCTAGCCTATTTTTATCAATTGTTTACTTTATGTATCTATTGTAAACAAAAGCAAACAAATAATTTATCACATTGATCTGAAAATATGATATTCGAAATATACACACCTAAAAACCCTTTGTCAACCGTTGGAAGCAAGTTTCTAGTCTATTTTTGTAATTTGTTTACTTTATGTATCTATTGTAAACAAAAGTAAACAAATAATTTATCATATCGATCTGAAAATATGATATTCGAAATCTACACCCCTGAAAACCCCTTGTAAACCGTTGGAAGCTAGTTTCTATCCTATTTTTGTTAACTTTTTATATTATGTATCTATTGTAAACAAAAGTAAACAAATAATTTATCATATCGATCTGAATAAATGATATTCGAAATCTACACCCCTAAAAACCCCATGTCAACTGTTGGAAGCTAGTTTCTATCCTATTTTTGTCAACTGTTTATATTATGTATCTATTGTAAACAAAAGTAAACAAATATTTTATCATATCAATCTGAATAAATGATGTTCGAAATCTACACCCCTGAAAACCCCTTGTCAACCGTTGGAAGCTAGTTTCTCGCCTATTTTTGTCAATTGTTTACTTTATGTATCTATTGTAAACAAAAGCAAACAAATAATTTATCACATTGATCTGAAAATATGATATTCGAAATATACACGCCTAAAACCCTTTGTCAACCGTTGGAAGCAAGTTTCTAGTCTATTTTTGTAATTTGTTTACTTTATGTATCTATTGTAAACAAAAGTAATCAAATAATTTATCATATCGATCTGAAAATATGATATTCGAAATCTACACCCCTGAAAACCCCTTGTAAACCGTTGGAAGCTAGTTTCTATCCTATTTTTGTCAACTGTTTATATTATGTATCTATTGTAAACAAAAGTAAACAAATATTTTATCATATCAATCTGAATAAATGATGTTCGAAATCTACACCCCTGAAAACCCCTTGTCAACCGTTGGAAGCTAGTTTCTCGCCTATTTTTGTCAATTGTTTACTTTATGTATCTATTGTAAACAAAAGCAAACAAATAATTTATCACATTGATCTGAAAATATGATATTCGAAATATACACACCTAAAAACCCTTTGTCAACCGTTGGAAGCAAGTTTCTAGTCTATTTTTGTAATTTGTTTACTTTATGTATCTATTGTAAACAAAAGTAAACAAATAATTTATCATATCGATCTGAAAATATGATATTCGAAATCTACACCCCTGAAAACCCCTTGTAAACCGTTGGAAGCTAGTTTCTATCCTATTTTTGTCAACTGTTTATATTATGTATCTATTGTAAACAAAAGTAAACAAATAATTTATCATATCGATCTGAATAAATGATATTCGAAATCTACACCCCTAAAAACCCCATGTCAACTGTTGGAAGCTAGTTTCTATCCTATTTTTGTCAACTGTTTATATTATGTATCTATTGTAAACAAAAGTAAACAAATATTTTATCATATCAATCTGAATAAATGATGTTCGAAATCTACACCCCTGAAAACCCCTTGTCAACCGTTGGAAGCTAGTTTCTCGCCTATTTTTGTCAATTGTTTACTTTATGTATCTATTGTAAACAAAAGCAAACAAATAATTTATCACATTGATCTGAAAATATGATATTCGAAATATACACGCCTAAAACCCTTTGTCAACCGTTGGAAGCAAGTTTCTAGTCTATTTTTGTAATTTGTTTACTTTATGTATCTATTGTAAACAAAAGTAATCAAATAATTTATCATATCGATCTGAAAATATGATATTCGAAATCTACACCCCTGAAAACCCCTTGTAAACCGTTGGAAGCTAGTTTCTATCCTATTTTTGTCAACTGTTTATATTATGTATCTATTGTAAACAAAAGTAAACAAATATTTTATCATATCAATCTGAATAAATGATGTTCGAAATCTACACCCCTGAAAACCCCATGTCAACTGTTGGAAGCTAGTTTCTATCCTATTTTTGTCAACTGTTTATATTATGTATCTATTGTAAACAAAAGTAAACAAATATTTTATCATATCGATCTGAAAATATGATATTCGAAATCTACACCCCTAAAAACCCCATGTCAACTGTTGGAAGCTAGTTTCTATCCTATTTTTGTCAACTGTTTATATTATGTATCTATTGTAAACAAAAGTAAACAAATATTTTATCATATCAATCTGAATAAATGATGTTCGAAATCTACACCCCTGAAAACCCCTTGTCAACCGTTGGAAGCTAGTTTCTCGCCTATTTTTGTCAATTGTTTACTTTATGTATCTATTGTAAACAAAAGCAAACAAATAATTTATCACATTGATCTGAAAATATGATATTCGAAATATACACACCTAAAAACCCTTTGTCAACCGTTGGAAGCAAGTTTCTAGTCTATTTTTGTAATTTGTTTACTTTATGTATCTATTGTAAACAAAAGTAAACAAATAATTTATCATATCGATCTGAAAATATGATATTCGAAATCTACACCCCTGAAAACCCCTTGTAAACCGTTGGAAGCTAGTTTCTATCCTATTTTTGTCAACTGTTTATATTATGTATCTATTGTAAACAAAAGTAAACAAATAATTTATCATATCGATCTGAATAAATGATATTCGAAATCTACACCCCTAAAAACCCCATGTCAACTGTTGGAAGCTAGTTTCTATCCTATTTTTGTCAACTGTTTATATTATGTATCTATTGTAAACAAAAGTAAACAAATATTTTATCATATCAATCTGAATAAATGATGTTCGAAATCTACACCCCTGAAAACCCCTTGTCAACCGTTGGAAGCTAGTTTCTCGCCTATTTTTGTCAATTGTTTACTTTATGTATCTATTGTAAACAAAAGCAAACAAATAATTTATCACATTGATCTGAAAATATGATATTCGAAATATACACACCTAAAAACCCTTTGTCAACCGTTGGAAGCAAGTTTCTAGTCTATTTTTGTAAATTGTTTACTTTATGTATCTATTGTAAACAAAAGTAAACAAATAATTTATCATATCGATCTGAAAATATGATATTCGAAATCTACACCCCTGAAAACCCCTTGTAAACCGTTGGAAGCTAGTTTCTATCCTATTTTTGTCAACTGTTTATATTATGTATCTATTGTAAACAAAAGTAAACAAATAATTTATCATATCGATCTGAATAAATGATATTCGAAATCTACACCCCTAAAAACCCCATGTCAACTGTTGGAAGCTAGTTTCTATCCTATTTTTGTCAACTGTTTATATTATGTATCTATTGTAAACAAAAGTAAACAAATATTTTATCATATCAATCTGAATAAATGATGTTCGAAATCTACACCCCTGAAAACCCCTTGTCAACCGTTGGAAGCTAGTTTCTCGCCTATTTTTGTCAATTGTTTACTTTATGTATCTATTGTAAACAAAAGCAAACAAATAATTTATCACATTGATCTGAAAATATGATATTCGAAATATACACCCCTGAAAACCCCTTGTTAATCGTTGGAAGCTAGTTTCTAGCCTATTTTTGACAATTGAATACTTTATGTATCAATCGTAAACAAAAGTAAACAAATAATTTATCATATCGATCTGAATAAATGATATTCGAAATCTACACCCCTAAAAACCCCATGTCAACTGTTGGAAGCTAGTTTCTATCCTATTTTTATCAATTGTTTACTTCTAATTATCTATTGTAAACAAAAGCAAACAAATAATTTATCACATTGATCTGAAAATATGATATTCGAAATATACACGCCTAAAAACCCTTTGTCAACCGTTGGAAGCAAGTTTCTATTCTATTTTTGTAATTTGTTTACTTTATGTATCTATTGTAAACAAAAGTAAACAAATAATTTATCACATCGATCTAAAAATATGATATTCGAAAACTACACCCGTAAAACCCATGTCAACTGTTGGAAGCTAGTTTCTAGCCTATTTTTGAAAATTGATTACTTTATGTATCTATTGTAAACAAAAGTAAACAAATAATTTATCATATCGATCTGAATAAATGATATTCGAAATCTACACCCCTAAAAACCCCATGTCAACTGTTGGAAGCTAGTTTCTAGCCTATTTTTGACAATTGATTACTTTATGTATCTATTGTAAACAAAAGTAAACAAATAATTTATCACATCGATCTAAAAATATGATATTCGAAAACTACACCCGTAAAACCCCATGTCAACTGTTGGAAGCTAGTTTCTAGACTATTTTTGTCAATTGTTTCCATTTGTTTGCTTTATGTATCAATTGTAAACAAAAGTAAAGAAATAATTAATCACATTGATCTGAAAATATGATATTCGAAATATACACCCCTGAAAATCCCTTGTTAATCGTTGGAAGCTAGTTTCTAGCCTATTTTTATCAATTGTTTACTTTATGTATCTATTGTAAACAAAAGCAAACAAATAATTTATCACATTGATCTGAAAATATGATATTCGAAATATACACCCCTGAAAACCCCTTGTTAATCGTTGTAAGCTAGTTTCTAGCCTATTTTTATCAATTGTTGACTTTATGTATCTATTGTAAACAAAAGCAAACAAATAATTTATCACATCGATCTAAAAATATGATATTCGAAAACTACACCCGTAAAACCCCATGTCAACTGTTGGAAGCTAGTTTCTAGCCTATTTTTATCAATTGTTTACTTTATGTATCTATTGTAAACAAAAGCAAACAAATAATTTATCACATTGATCTGAAAATATGATATTCGAAATATACACCCCTTTAAACCCCTTGTTAATCGTTGGAAGCTAGTTTCTAGCCTATTTTTATCAATTGTTTACTTTATGTATCTATTGTAAACAAAAGTAAACAAATAATTTATCACATCGATCTGAAAATATGATATTCGAAATCTACACCCCTAAAAACCCCATGTCAACTGTTGGAAGCTAGTTCATAGACTATTTTTGTCAATTGTTTCCATTTGTTTACTTTATGTATCAATTGTAAACAAAAGTAATCAAAAAATTTATCATATCGATCTGAATAAATGATATTCGAAATCTACACCCCTTTAAACCCCTTGTTAATCGTTGGAAGCTAGTTTTTAGCCAATTTTTATCAATTGTTTACTTTATGTATCTATTGTAAACAAAAGTAAACAAATAATTTATCACATCGATCTGAAAATATGATATTCGAAATCTACACCCCAGAAAACCGCTTGTCAACCGTTGGAAGCTAGTTTCTAGACTATTTTTGTCAATTGTTTCCATTTGTTTACTTTATGTATCAATTGTAAACAAAAGTAATCAAAAAATTTATCATATCGATCTGAATAAATGATATTCGAAATCTACACCCCTTTAAACCCCTTGTTAATCGTTGGAAGCTAGTTTTTAGCCTATTTTTATCAATTGTTTACTTTATGTATCTATTGTAAACAAAAGTAAACAAATAATTTATCACATCGATCTGAAAATATGATATTCGAAATCTACACCCCTAAAAACCCCATGTCAACTGTTGGAAGCTAGTTCATAGACTATTTTTGTCAATTGTTTCCATTTGTTTACTTTATGTATCAATTGTAAACAAAAGTAATCAAAAAATTTATCATATCGATCTGAAAATATGATATTCGAAATATACACCCCTGAATATCCCTTATCAATCGTTGGAAGCTAGTTTCTAGCATATTTTTATCAATTGTTTACTTTATGTATCTATTGTATACAAAAGTAAACAAATAATTTATCACATTGATCTGAAAAATTGATATTCGAAATCTCCACCTCAGAAAACCGCTTGTCAACCGTTGGAAGCTAGTTTCTAGACTATTTTTGTCAATTGTTTCCATTTGTTTGCTTTATGTATCTATTGTAAACAAAAGTAAACAAATTATTTATCATATCGATCTGAATAAATGATATTCGAAATCTCCACCCCAGAAAACCGCTTGTCAACCGTTGGAAGCTAGTTTCTAGACTATTTTTGTCAATTGTTTCCATTTGTTTGCTTTATGTATCTATTGTAAACAAAAGTAAACAAATAATTTATCATATCGATCTGAAAATATGATATTCGAAATCTACATCCCTAAAAACCCCGTGTCAACTGTTGGAAGCTAGTTTCTATCCTATTTTTGTCAATTGTTTACTTTATGTATCTATTGTAAACAAAAGTAAACAAATAATTTATCATATCGATCTGAAAATATGATATTCGAAATCTACATCCCTAAAAACCCCATGTCAACTGTTGGAAGCTAGTTTCTAGACTATTTTTGTCAATTGTTTCCAATTGTTTGCTTTATGTATCAATTGTAAACAAAAGTAAATAAATAATTTATCACATTGATCTGAAAATATGATATTCGAAATATACACCCCTGAATATCCCTTGTCAATCGTTGGAAGCTAGTTTCTAGCATATTTTTATCAATTGTTTGCTTTATGTATCTATTGTAAACAAAAGTAAACAAATAATTTATCACATTTATCTGAAAATATGATATTCGAAATATACACCCCTAAAACCCCTTGTCAACCGTTGGAAGCTAGTTTCTAGACTATTTTTGTCAATTGTTTCCATTTGTTTGCTTTATGTATCCATTGTAAACAAAAGTAAACAAATAATTTATCATATCGATCTGAATAAATGATATTCGAAATCTACAACCCAGAAAACCGCTTGTCAACCGTTGGAAGCTAGTTTCAAGCCTATTTTTGTCTATTGTTTACATTATGTATCTATTGTAAACAAAAGTAAACAAATAATTTATCACATTGATCTGAAAATATGATATTCGAAATATACACCCCTGAATATCCCTTGTCAATCGTTGGAAGCTAGTTTCTAGCATATTTTTATCAATTGTTTACTTTATGTATCTATTGTAAACAAAAGTAAACAAATAATTTATCACATTGATCTGAAAATATGATATTCGAAATATACACCCCTGAATATCCCTTGTCAATCGTTGGAAGCTAGTTTCTAGCATATTTTTATCAATTGTTTACTTTATGTATCTATTGTAAACAAAAGTAAACAAATAAATTACCAAATCGATCTGAAAATGTGATATTCGAAATATACATTCTAAAACCCCTTGTCAACCGTTGGAAGCTAGTTTCTATCCTATTTTTGTCAATTGTTTACTTTATGTATCTATTGTAAATAAAAGCAAACAAATAATTTATCACATCGTTCTGAAAATATGATATTCGAAATCTACACCCCAGAAAACCGCTTGTCAACCGTTGGAAGCTTGTTTCTAGACTGTTTTTGTCAATTGTATCCATTTGTTTGCTTTATGTATCTATTGTAAACAAAAGTAAACAAATAATTTATCATATCGATCTGAATAAATGATATTCGAAATCTACATCCCTAAGAACCCCATGTCAACTGTTGGAAGCTAGTTTCTAGCCTATTTTTGTCAATTGTTTACATTATGTATCAATTGTAAACAAAAGTAAACAAATAATTTATCACATTGATCTGAAAATATGATATTCGAAATATACACCCCTGAATATCCCTTGTCAATCGTTGGAAGCTAGTTTCTAGCATATTTTTATCAATTGTTTACTTTATGTATCTATTGTAAACAAAAGTAAACAAATAATTTATCACATTGATCTGAAAAATTGATATTCGAAATCTCCACCCCAGAAAACCGCTTGTCAACCGTTGGAAGCATGTTTCTAGACTATTTTTGTCAATTGTTTCCATTTGTTTGCTTTATGTATCTATTGTAAACAAAAGTAAACAAATTATTTATCATATCGATCTGAATAAATGATATTCGAAATCTCCACCCCAGAAAACCGCTTGTCAACCGTTGAAAGCTAGTTTCTAGACTATTTTTGTCAATTGTTTCCATTTGTTTGCTTTATGTATCTATTGTAAACAAAAGTAAACAAATAATTTATCATATCGATCTGAAAATATGATATTCGAAATCTACATCCCTAAAAACCCCATGTCAACTGTTGGAAGCTAGTTTCTAGACTATTTTTGTCAATTGTTTCCAATTGTTTGCTGTATGTATCAATTGTAAACAAAAGTAAACAAATAATTTATCACATTGATCTGAAAATATGATATTCGAAATATACACCCCTGAATATCCCTTGTCAATCGTTGGAAGCTAGTTTCTAGCATATTTTTATCAATTGTTTACTTTATGTATCTATTGTAAACAAAAGTAAACAAATAATTTATCACATTTATCTGAAAATATGATATTCGAAATTTACACCCCTGAATATCCCTTGTCAATCGTTGGAAGCTAGTTTCTAGCATATTTTTATCAATTGTTTACTTTATGTATCTATTGTAAACAAAAGTAAACAAATAATTTATCACATTTATCTGAAAATATGATATTCGAAATATACACCCCAAAAACCCCTTGTCAACCGTTGGAAGCTAGTTTCTAGACTATTTTTGTCAATTGTTTCCATTTGTTTGCTTTATGTATCCATTGTAAACAAAAGTAAACAAATAATTTATCATATCGATCTGAATAAATGATATTCGAAATCTACAACCCAGAAAACCGCTTGTCAACCGTTGGAAGCTAGTTTCTATCCTATTTTTGTCAATTGTTTACTTTATGTATCTATTGTAAACAAAAGTAGACAAATAATTTATCATATCGATCTGAATAAATGTTATTTCCGAAATCTACACCCCAGATAACTGCTTGGCAACCGTTGGAAGCTAGTTTCTAGACTATTTTTGTCAATTGTTTCCATTTGTTTGCTTTATGTATCTATTGTAAACAAAAGTAAACAAATTATTTATCATATCGATCTGAATAAATGATATTCGAAATCTCCACCCCAGAAAACCGCTTGTCAACCGTTGAAAGCTAGTTTCTAGACTATTTTTGTCAATTGTTTCCATTTGTTTGCTTTATGTATCTATTGTAAACAAAAGTAAACAAATAATTTATCACATTGATCTGAAAATATGATATTCGAAATATACACCCCTGAATATCCCTTGTCAATCGTTGGAAGCTAGTTTCTAGCATATTTTTATCAATTGTTTACTTTATGTATCTATTGTAAACAAAAGTAAACAAATAATTTATCACATTTATCTGAAAATATGATATTCGAAATTTACACCCCTGAATATCCCTTGTCAATCGTTGGAAGCTAGTTTCTAGCATATTTTTATCAATTGTTTACTTTATGTATCTATTGTAAACAAAAGTAAACAAATAATTTATCACATTTATCTGAAAATATGATATTCGAAATATACACCCCTAAAACCCCTTGTCAACCGTTGGAAGTTAGTTTCTAGCCTATTTTTGTCAATTGTTTACATTATGTATCTATTGTAAACAAAAGTAGACAAATAATTTATCATATCGATCTGAATAAATGTTATTTCCGAAATCTACACCCCAGATAACTGCTTGTCAACCGTTGGAAGCTAGTTTCAACCCTATTTTTGTCTATTGTTTACATTATGTATCTATTGTAAACAAAAGTAAACAAATAATTTATCACATTGATCTGAAAATATGATATTCGAAATATACACCCCTGAATATCCCTTGTCAATCGTTGGAATCTAGTTTCTAGCATATTTTTATCAATTGTTTACTTTATGTATCTATTGTAAACAAAAGTAAACAAATTATTTATCACATTGATCTGAAAAATTGATATTCGAAATCTCTACCCCAGAAAACCGCTTGTCAACCGTTGGAAGCTAGTTTCTAGACTATTTTTGTCAATTGTTTCCATTTGTTTGCTTTATGTATCTATTGTAAACAAAAGTAAACAAATTATTTATCATATCGATCTGAATAAATGATATTCGAAATCTCCACCCCAGAAAACCGCTTGTCAACCGTTGGAAGCTAGTTTCTAGACTATTTTTGTCAATTGTTTCCATTTGTTTGCTTTATGTATCTATTGTAAACAAAAGTAAACAAATAATTTATCATATCGATCTGAAAATATGATATTCGAAATCTACATCCCTAAAATCCCATGTCAACTGTTGGAAGCTAGTTTCTAGACTATTTTTGTCAATTGTTTCCAATTGTTTGCTTTATGTATCAATTGTAAACAAAAGTAAACAAATAATTTATCACATTGATCTGAAAATATGATATTCGGAATATACACCCCTGAATATCCCTTGTCAATCGTTGGAAGCTAGTTTCTAGCATATTTTTATCAATTGTTTACTTTATGTATCTATTGTAAACAAAAGTAAACAAATAATTTATCACATTTATCTGAAAATATGATATTCGAAATATACACCCCTGAATATCCCTTGTCAATCGTTGGAAGCTAGTTTCAAACATATTTTTATCAATTGTTTACTTTATGTATCTATTGTAAACAAAAGTAAACAAATAATTTATCACATTTATCTGAAAATATGATATTCGAAATATACACCCCTAAAACCCCTTGTCAACCGTTGGAAGCTAGTTTCTATCCTATTTTTGTCAATTGTTTACTTTATGTATCTATTGTAAACAAAAGTAGACAAATAATTTATCATATCGATCTGAATAAATGTTATTTCCGAAATCTACACCCCAAGATAACTGCTTGTCAACCGTTGGAAGCTAGTTTCAAGCCTATTTTTGTCTATTGTTTACATTATGTATCTATTGTAAACAAAAGTAAACAAATAATTTATCACATTGATCTGAAAATATGATATTCGAAATATACACCCCTGAATATCCCTTGTCAATCGTTGGAAGCTAGTTTCTAGCATATTTTTATCAATTGTTTCCAATTGTTTGCTTTATGTATCAATTGTAAACAAAAGTAAACAAATAATTTATCACATTGATCTGAAAATATGATATTCGAAATATACACCCCTGAATATCCCTTGTCAATCGTTGGAAGCTAGTTTCTAACATATTTTTATCAATTGTTTACTTTATGTATCTATTGTAAACAAACGTAAACAAATAATTTATCACATTTATCTGAAAATATGATATTCGAAATATACACCCCTAAAACCCCTTGTCAACCGTTGGAAGCTAGTTTCTATCCTATTTTTGTCAATTGTTTCCATTTGTTTGCTTTATGTATCTATTGTAAACAAAAGTAAACAAATTATTTATCATATCGATCTGAATAAATGATATTCGAAATCTCCACCCCAGAAAACCGCTTGTCAACCGTTGGAAGCTAGTTTCTAGACTATTTTTGTCAATTGTTTCCATTTGTTTGCTTTATGTATCTATTGTAAACAAAAGTAAACAAATTATTTATCACATTGATCTGAAAATATGATATTCGGAATATACACCCCTGAATATCCCTTGTCAATCGTTGGAAGCTAGTTTCTAGCATATTTTTATCAATTGTTTACTTTATGTATCTATTGTAAACAAAAGTAAACAAATAATTTATCACATTTATCTGAAAATATGATAATCGAAATATACACCCCTGAATATCCCTTGTCAATCGTTGGAAGCTAGTTTCAAACATATTTTTATCAATTGTTTACTTTATGTATCTATTGTAAACAAAAGTAAACAAATAATTTATCACATTTATCTGAAAATATGATATTCGAAATATACACCCCTGAATATCCCTTGTCAATCGTTGGAAGCTAGTTTCAAACATATTTTTATCAATTGTTTACTTTATGTATCTATTGTAAACAAAAGTAAACAAATAATTTATCACATTTATCTGAAAATATGATATTCGAAATATACACCCCTAAAACCCCTTGTCAACCGTTGGAAGCTAGTTTCTATCCTATTTTTGTCAATTGTTTACTTTATGTATCTATTGTAAATAAAAGTAAACAAATAATTTAATACATCGTTCTGAGAATATGATATTCGAAATCTACACCCCTCAAAACCCCTTGTCAACCGTTGGAAGTTAGTTTCTAGCCTATTTTTGTCAATTGTTTACATTATGTATCTATTGTAAACAAAAGTAGACAAATAATTTATCATATCGATCTGAATAAATGTTATTTCCGAAATCTACACCCCAAGATAACTGCTTGTCAACCGTTGGAAGCTAGTTTCAAGCCTATTTTTGTCTATTGTTTACATTATGTATCTATTGTAAACAAAAGTAAACAAATAATTTATCACATTGATCTGAAAATATGATATTCGAAATATACACCCCTGAATATCCCTTGTCAATCGTTGGAAGCTAGTTTCTAGCATATTTTTATCAATTGTTTACTTTATGTATCTATTGTAAACAAAAGTAAACAAATAATTTATCACATTGATCTGAAAAATTGATATTCGAAATCTCTACCCCAGAAAACCGCTTGTCAACCGTTGGAAGCTAGTTTCTAGACTATTTTTGTCAATTGTTTCCAATTGTTTGCTTTATGTATCAATTGTAAACAAAAGTAAACAAATAATTTATCACATTGATCTGAAAATATGATATTCGAAATATACACCCCTGAATATCCCTTGTCAATCGTTGGAAGCTAGTTTCAAACATATTTTTATCAATTGTTTACTTTATGTATCTATTGTAAACAAAAGATAACAAATAATTTATCACATTTATCTGAAAATATGATATTCGAAATATACACCCCTAAAACCCCTTGTCAACCGTTGGAAGCTAGTTTCTATCCTATTTTTGTCAATTGTTTACTTTATGTATCTATTGTAAATAAAAGTAAACAAATAATTTAATACATCGTTCTGAGAATATGATATTCGAAATCTACACCCCTCAAAACCCCTTGTCAACCGTTGGAAGTTAGTTTCTAGCCTATTTTTGTCAATTGTTTACATTATGTATCTATTGTAAACAAAAGTAGACAAATAATTTATCATATCGATCTGAATAAATGTTATTTCCGAAATCTACACCCCAAGATAACTGCTTGTCAACCGTTGGAAGCTAGTTTCAAGCCTATTTTTGTCTATTGTTTACATTATGTATCTATTGTAAACAAAAGTAAACAAATAATTTATCACATTGATCTGAAAAATTGATATTCGAAATCTCTACCCCAGAAAACCGCTTGTCAACCGTTGGAAGCTAGTTTCTAGACTATTTTTGTCAATTGTTTCCAATTGTTTGCTTTATGTATCAATTGTAAACAAAAGTAAACAAATAATTTATCACATTGATCTGAAAATATGATATTCGAAATATACACCCCTGAATATCCCTTGTCAATCGTTGGAAGCTAGTTTCTGACATATTTTTATCAATTGTTTACTTTATGTATCTATTGTAAACAAACGTAAACAAATAATTTATCACATTTATCTGAAAATATGATATTCGAAATATACACCCCTAAAACCCCTTGTCAACCGTTGGAAGCTAGTTTCTATCCTATTTTTGTCAATTGTTTCCATTTGTTTGCTTTATGTATCTATTGTAAACAAAAGTAAACAAATTATTTATCATATCGATCTGAATAAATGATATTCGAAATCTCCACCCCAGAAAACCGCTTGTCAACCGTTGGAAGCTAGTTTCTAGACTATTTTTGTCAATTGTTTCCATTTGTTTGCTTTATGTATCTATTGTAAACAAAAGTAAACAAATTATTTATCATATCGATCTGAATAAATGATATTCGAAATCTCCACCCCAGAAAACCGCTTGTCAACCGTTGGAAGCTAGTTTCTAGACTATTTTTGTCAATTGTTTCCATTTGTTTGCTTTATGTATCTATTGTAAACAAAAGTAAACAAATAATTTATCATATCGATCTGAAAATATGATAATCGAAATCTACATCCCTAAAACCCCATGTCAACTGTTGGAAGCTAGTTTCTAGACTATTTTTGTCAATTGTTTCCAATTGTTTGCTTTATGTATCAATTGTAAACAAAAGTAAACAAATAATTTATCACATTGATCTGAAAATATGATATTCGAAATATACACCCCTGAATATCCCTTGTCAATCGTTGGAAGCTAGTTTCTAGCATATTTTTATCAATTGTTTACTTTATGTATCTATTGTAAACAAAAGTAAACAAATAATTTATCACATTTATCTGAAAATATGATATTCGAAATATACACCCCTAAAACCCCTTGTCAACCGTTGGAAGCTAGTTTCTAGACTATTTTTGTCAATTGTTTCCATTTGTTTGCTTTATGTATCCATTGTAAACAAAAGTAAACAAATAATTTATCATATCGATCTGAATAAATGATATTCGAAATCTACAACCCAGAAAACCGCTTGTCAACCGTTGGAAGCTAGTTTCTATCCTATTTTTGTCAATTGTTTCCATTTGTTTGCTTTATGTATCTATTGTAAACAAAAGTAAACAAATTATTTATCATATCGATCTGAATAAATGATATTCGAAATCTCCACCCCAGAAAACCGCTTGTCAACCGTTGGAAGCTAGTTTCTAGACTATTTTTGTCAATTGTTTCCAATTGTTTGCTTTATGTATCAATTGTAAACAAAACTAAACAAATAATTTATCACATTGATCTGAAAATATGATATTCGAAATATACACCCCTGAATATCCCTTGTCAATCGTTGGAAGCTAGTTTCTAGCATATTTTTATCAATTGTTTACTTTATGTATCTATTGTAAACAAAAGTAAACAAATAATTTATCACATTTATCTGAAAATATGATATTCGAAATATACACCCCTAAAACCCCTTGTCAACCGTTGGAAGCTAGTTTCTAGACTATTTTTGTCAATTGTTTCCATTTGTTTGCTTTATGTATCCATTGTAAACAAAAGTAAACAAATAATTTATCATATCGATCTGAATAAATGATATTCGAAATCTACAACCCAGAAAACCGCTTGTCAACCGTTGGAAGCTAGTTTCTATCCTATTTTTGTCAATTGTTTCCATTTGTTTGCTTTATGTATCTATTGTAAACAAAAGTAAACAAATAATTTATCATATCGATCTGAATAAATGATATTCGAAATCTACAACCCAGAAAACCGCTTGTCAACCGTTGGAAGCTAGTTTCTATCCTATTTTTGTCAATTGTTTCCATTTGTTTGCTTTATGTATCTATTGTAAACAAAAGTAAACAAATTATTTATCATATCGATCTGAATGAATGATATTCGAAATCTCCACCCCAGAAAACCGCTTGTCAACCGTTGGAAGCTAGTTTCTAGACTATTTTTGTCAATTGTTTCCATTTGTTTGCTTTATGTATCTATTGTAAACAAAAGTAAACAAATTATTTATCATATCGATCTGAATAAATGATATTCGAAATCTCCACCCCAGAAAACCGCTTGTCAACCGTTGGAAGCTAGTTTCTAGACTATTTTTGTCAATTGTTTCCATTTGTTTGCTTTATGTATCTATTGTAAACAAAAGTAAACAAATAATTTATCATATCGATCTGAAAATATGATAATCGAAATCTACATCCCTAAAAACCCCATGTCAACTGTTGGAAGCTAGTTTCTAGACTATTTTTGTCAATTGTTTCCATTTGTTTGCTTTATGTATCCATTGTAAACAAAAGTAAACAAATAATTTATCATATCGATCTGAATAAATGATATTCGAAATCTACAACCCAGAAAACCGCTTGTCAACCGTTGGAAGCTAGTTTCTATCCTATTTTTGTCAATTGTTTCCATTTGTTTGCTTTATGTATCTATTGTAAACAAAAGTAAACAAATAATTTATCATATCGATCTGAATAAATGATATTCGAAATCTACAACCCAGAAAACCGCTTGTCAACCGTTGGAAGCTAGTTTCTATCCTATTTTTGTCAATTGTTTCCATTTGTTTGCTTTATGTATCTATTGTGAACAAAAGTAAACAAATTATTTATCATATCGATCTGAATAAATGATATTCGAAATCTCCACCCCAGAAAACCGCTTGTCAACCGTTGGAAGCTAGTTTCTAGACTATTTTTGTCAATTGTTTCCATTTGTTTGCTTTATGTATCTATTGTAAACAAAAGTAAACAAATTATTTATCATATCGATCTGAATAAATGATATTCGAAATCTCCACCCCAGAAAACCGCTTGTCAACCGTTGGAAGCTAGTTTCTAGACTATTTTTGTCAATTGTTTCCATTTGTTTGCTTTATGTATCTATTGTAAACAAAAGTAAACAAATAATTTATCATATCGATCTGAAAATATGATAATCGAAATCTACATCCCTAAAAACCCCATGTCAACTGTTGGAAGCTAGTTTCTAGACTATTTTTGTCAATGGTTTCCATTTGTTTGCTTTATGTATCCATTGTAAACAAAAGTAAACAAATAATTTATCATATCGATCTGAATAAATGATATTCGAAATCTACAACCCAGAAAACCTCTTGTCAACCGTTGGAAGCTAGTTTCTAGACTATTTTTGTCAATTGTTTCCATTTGTTTGCTTTATGTATCTATTGTAAACAAAAGTAAACAAATAATTTATCACATTGATCTGAAAATATGATATTCGAAATATACACCCCTGAATATCCCTTGTCAATCGTTGGAAGCTAGTTTCTAGCATATTTTTATCAATTGTTTACTTTATGTATCTATTGTAAACAAAAGTAAACAAATAATTTATCACATTTATCTGAAAATATGATATTCGAAATATACACCCCTGAATATCCCTTGTCAATCGTTGGAAGTTAGTTTCTAGTCTATTTTTGTCAATTGTTTACATTATGTATCTATTGTAAACAAAAGTAGACAAATAATTTATCATATCGATCTGAATAAATGATATTCGAAATCTACCCCCCTAAAAACCCCATGTCAACTGTTGGAAGCTAGTTTCTAGACTATTTTTGTGAATTGTTTCCATTTGTTTACTTTATGTATCAATTGTAAACAAAAGTAAACAAATAATTTATCAAACCGATCTGAATAAATGATATTCGAAATCTACAATCCAGAAAACCGCTTGTCAACCGTTGGAAGCTAGTTTCTATCCTATTTTTGTCAATTGTTTACTTTATGTATCTATTGTAAACTAAAGTAAACAAATAATTTATCATATCGATCTGAATAAATGATATTCTAAATCTACACCCCAGAAAACCGCTTGTCAACCGTTGGAAGCTAGTTTCTAGTCTATTTTTGTAATTTGTTTACTTTTGTATCTATTGTAAACAAAAGTAAACAAATAATTTATCACATCGATCTGAAAATATGATATTCGAAATCTACACCCCTCAAAACCCCATGTCAACTGTTGGAAGCATGTTTCTAGACTATTTTTATCAATTGTTTCCATTTGTTTACTTTATGTATCAATTGTAAACAAAAGTAAACAAAAAATTTATCATATCGATCTGAATAAATGATATTCGAAATATACACCCCAAAAAGCCCTTGTCAACCGTTGGAAGCTAGTTTCTAGTTTATTTTTGTAATTTGTTTACTTTATGTATCTATTGCAATCAAAAGTAAACAAATAATTTATCATATCAATCTGAAAATATGATATTCGAAATCTACACCCCTGAAAACCCCTTGTCAACCGTTGGAAGCTAGTTTCTAGCCTATTTTTGTCAATTGTTTCCATTTGTTTACTTTATGTATCACTTGTCAACCGTTGGAAGCTAGTTTCAAGCCTATTTTTGTCTATTGTTTACATTATGTATCTATTGTAAACAAAAGTAAACAAATAATTTATCACATTGATCTGAAAATATGATATTCGAAATATACACCCCTGAATATCCCTTGTCAATCGTTGGAAGCTAGTTTCTAGCATATTTTTATCAATTGTTTACTTTATGTATCTATTGTAAACAAAAGTAAACAAATAATTTATCACATTGATCTGAAAAATTGATATTCGAAATCTCCACCCCAGAAAACCGCTTGTCAACCGTTGGAAGCTAGTTTCTAGACTATTTTTGTCAATTGTTTCCATTTGTTTGCTTTATGTATCTATTGTAAACAAAAGTAAACAAATTATTTATCATATCGATCTGAATAAATGATATTCGAAATCTCCACCCCAGAAAACCGCTTGTCAACCGTTGGAAGCTAGTTTCTAGACTATTTTTGTCAATTGTTTCCATTTGTTTGCTTTATGTATCTATTGTAAACAAAAGTAAACAAATAATTTATCACATTGATCTGAAAATATGATATTCGAAATATACACCCCTGAATATCCCTTGTCAATCGTTGGAAGCTAGTTTCTAGCATATTTTTATCAATTGTTTACTTTATGTATCTATTGTAAACAAAAGTAAACAAATAATTTATCACATTTATCTGAAAATATGATATTCGAAATATACACCCCTAAAACCCCTTGTCAACCGTTGGAAGCTAGTTTCTAGACTATTTTTGTCAATTGTTTCCATTTGTTTGCTTTATGTATCCATTGTAAACAAAAGTAAACAAATAATTTATCATATCGATCTGAATAAATGATATTCGAAATCTACAACCCAGAAAACCGCTTGTCAACCGTTGGAAGCTAGTTTCTATCCTATTTTTGTCAATTGTTTCCATTTGTTTGCTTTATGTATCTATTGTAAACAAAAGTAAACAAATTATTTATCATATCGATCTGAATAAATGATATTCGAAATCTCCACCCCAGAAAACCGCTTGTCAACCGTTGGAAGCTAGTTTCTAGACTATTTTTGTCAATTGTTTCCATTTGTTTGCTTTATGTATCTATTGTAAACAAAAGTAAACAAATTATTTATCATTTCGATCTGAATAAATGATATTCGATATCTCCACCCCAGAAAACCGCTTGTCAACCGTTGGAAGCTAGTTTCTAGACTATTTTTGTCAATTGTTTCCATTTGTTTGCTTTATGTATCTATTGTAAACAAAAGTAAACAAATAATTTATCATATCGATCTGAAAATATGATATTCGAAATCTACATCCCTAAAAACCCCATGTCAACTGTTGGAAGCTAGTTTCTAGACTATTTTTGTCAATTGTTTCCAATTGTTTGCTTTATGTATCAATTGTAAACAAAAGTAAACAAATAATTTATCACATTGATCTGAAAATATGATATTCGAAATATACACCCCTGAATATCCCTTGTCAATCGTTGGAAGCTAGTTTCTAGCATATTTTTATCAATTGTTTACTTTATGTATCTATTGTAAACAAAAGTAAACAAATAATTTATCACATTTATCTGAAAATATGATATTCGAAATATACACCCCTGAATATCCCTTGTCAATCGTTGGAAGCAAGTTTCTAACATATTTTTATCAATTGTTTACTTTATGTATCTATTGTAAACAAAAGTAAACAAATAATTTATCACATTTATCTGAAAATATGATATTCGAAATATACACCCCTAAAACCGCTTGTCAACCGTTGGAAGCTAGTTTCTATCCTATTTTTGTCAATTGTTTACTTTATGTATCTATTGTAAATAAAAGTAAACAAATAATTTAATACATCGTTCTGAAAATATGATATTCGAAATCTACACCCCTCAAAACCCCTTGTCAACCGTTGGAAGTTAGTTTCTAGCCTATTTTTGTCAATTGTTTACATTATGTATCTATTGTAAACACAATTAGACAAATAATTTATCATATCGATCTGAATAAATGTTATTTCCGAAATCTACACCCCAGATAACTGCTTGTCAACCGTTGGAAGCTAGTTTCAAGCCTATTTTTGTCTATTGTTTACATTATGTATCTATTGTAAACAAAAGTAAACAAATAATTTATCAATCGATCTGAAAATATGATATTCGAAATCTGGACCCCTAAATACCCCCTGTCAACCGTTGGAAGCTCGTTTCTAGCCTATTTTTGTCAATTGTTTCCTTTATGTATCTATTGTAAACAAAGTAAACCAATAATTTATCAATCGATCTAAAATATGATATTCGAAATCTGGACCCCTGAATATCCCTTGTCAATCGTTGGAAGCTAGTTTCTAGCATATTTTTATCAATTGTTTACTTTATGTATCTATTGTAAACAAAAGTAAACAAATAATTTATCACATTGATCTGAAAAATTGATATTCGAAATCTCCACCCCAGAAAACCGCTTGTCAACCGTTGGAAGCTAGTTTCTAGACTATTTTTGTCAATTGTTTCCATTTGTTTGCTTTATGTATCTATTGTAAACAAAAGTAAACAAATTATTTATCATATCGATCTGAATAAATGATATTCGAAATCTCCACCCCAGAAAACCGCTTGTCAACCGTTGGAAGCTAGTTTCTAGACTATTTTTGTCAATTGTTTCCATTTGTTTGCTTTATGTATCTATTGTAAACAAAAGTAAACAAATAATTTATCACATTGATCTGAAAATATGATATTCGAAATATACACCCCTGAATATCCCTTGTCAATCGTTGGAAGCTAGTTTCTAGCATATTTTTATCAATTGTTTACTTTATGTATCTATTGTGAACAAAAGTAAACAAATAATTTATCACATTTATCTGAAAATATGATATTCGAAATATACACCCCTGAATATCTCTTGTCAATCTTTGGAAGCTAGTTTCTAACATATTTTTATCAATTGTTTACTTTATGTATCTATTGTAAATAAAAGTAAACAAATAATTTAATACATCGTTCTCAAAATATGATATTCGAAATCTACACCCCTCAAAACCCCTTGTCAACCGTTGGAAGTTAGTTTCTAGCCTATTTTTGTCAATTGTTTACATTATGTATCTATTGTAAACAAAAGTAGACAAATAATTTATCATATCGATCTGAATAAATGATATTCGAAATCTACCCCCCTAAAAACCCCATGTCAACTGTTGGAAGCTAGTTTCTAGACTATTTTTGTGAATTGTTTCCATTTGTTTACTTTATGTATCAATTGTAAACAAAAGTAGACAAATAATTTATCATAACAATCTGAAAATATGATATTCGAAATCTACACCCCTGAAAACCCCTTGTCCACCGTTGGAAGCTAGTTTCTAGCATATTTTTGTCAATTGTTTACTTTATGTATCTATTGTAAACAAAAGTAAACAAATAATTTATCATATCGATCTGAATAAATGATATTCGAAATCTACACCCCAGAAAACCGCTTGTCAACCGTTGGAAGCTAGTTGCTAGTCTATTTTTGTAATTTGTTTACTTGTGTATCTATTGTAAACAAAAGTAAACAAATAATTTATCACATCGATCTGAAAATATGATATTCGAAATCTACACCCCTCAAAACCCCATGTCAACTGTTGGAAGCATGTTTCTAGACTATTTTTGTCAATTGTTTCCATTTGTTTACTTTATGTATCAATTGTAAACAAAAGTAAACAAAAAATTTATCATATCGATCTGAATAAATGATATTCGAAATATACACCCCAAAAAGCCCTTGTCAACCGTTGGAAGCTAGTTTTAGTTTATTTTTGTAATTTGTTTACTTTATGTATCTATTGCAATCAAAAGTAAACAAATAATTTATCATATCAATCTGAAAATATGATATTCGAAATCTACACCCCTGAAAACCCCTTGTCAACCGTTGGAAGCTAGTTTCTAGCCTATTTTTGTCAATTGTTTCCATTTGTTTACTTTATGTATCACTTGTCAACCGTTGGAAGCTAGTTTCAAGTCTATTTTTGTAATTTGTTTACTTTATGTATCTATTGTAAACAAAAGTAAACAAATAATTTATCAATCGATCTGAAAATATGATATTCGAAATCTACACCCCTCAAAACCCCTTGTCAACCGTTGGAAGTTAGTTTCTAGCCTATTTTTGTCAATTGTTTACATTATGTATCTATTGTAAACAAAAGTAGACAAATAATTTATCATATCGATCTGAATAAATGATATTCGAAATCTACCCCCCTAAAAACCCCATGTCAACTGTTGGAAGCTAGTTTCTAGACTATTTTTGTGAATTGTTTCCATTTGTTTACTTTATGTATCAATTGTAAACAAAAGTAAACAAATAATTTATCATAATGATCTGAATAAATGATATTCGAAATCTACAATCCAGAAAACCGCTTGTCAACCGTTGGAAGCTAGTTTCTATCCTATTTTTGTCAATTGTTTACTTTATGTATCTATTGTAAACAAAAGTAAACAAATAATTTATCATATCGATCTGAATAAATGATATTCGAAATCTACACCCCAGAAAACCGCTTGTCAACCGTTGGAAGCTAGTTTCTAGTTTATTTTTGTAATTTGTTTACTTTATGTATCTATTGCAATCAAAAGTAAACAAATAATTTATCATATCAATCTGAAAATATGATATTCGAAATCTACACCCCTGAAAACCCCTTGTCAACCGTTGGAAGCTAGTTTCTAGCATATTTTTGTCAATTGTTTCCATTTGTTTACTTTATGTATCACTTGTCAACCGTTGGAAGCTAGTTTCAAGTCTATTTTTGTAATTTGTTTACTTCATGTATCTATTGTAAACAAAAGTAAACAAATAATTTATCAATCGATCTGAAAATATGATATTCGAAATCTGGACCCCTAAATACCCCCTGTCAACCGTTGGAAGCTCGTTTCTAGCCTATTTTTGTCAATTGTTTCCTTTATGTATCTATTGTAAACAAAGTAAACCAATAATTTATCAATCGATCTAAAATATGATATTCGAAATCTGGACCCCTGAATATCCCTTGTCAATCGTTGGAAGCTAGTTTCTAGCATATTTTTATCAATTGTTTACTTTATGTATCTATTGTAAACAAAAGTAAACAAATAATTTATCACATTGATCTGAAAAATTGATATTCGAAATCTCCACCCCAGAAAACCGCTTGTCAACCGTTGGAAGCTAGTTTCTAGACTATTTTTGTCAATTGTTTCCATTTGTTTGCTTTATGTATCTATTGTAAACAAAAGTAAACAAATTATTTATCATATCGATCTGAATAAATGATATTCGAAATCTCCACCCCAGAAAACCGCTTGTCAACCGTTGGAAGCTAGTTTCTAGACTATTTTTGTCAATTGTTTCCATTTGTTTGCTTTATGTATCTATTGTAAACAAAAGTAAACAAATAATTTATCACATTGATCTGAAAATATGATATTCGAAATATACACCCCTGAATATCCCTTGTCAATCTTGGAAGCTAGTTTCAAGCATATTTTTATCAATTGTTTACTTTATGTATCTATTGTAAACAAAAGTAAACAAATAATTTATCACATTTATCTGAAAATATGATATTCGAAATATACACCCCTAAAACCCCTTGTCAACCGTTGGAAGCTAGTTTCTAGAATATTTTTGTCAATTGTTTCCATTTGTTTGCTTTATGTATCCATTGTAAACAAAAGTAAACAAATAATTTATCATATCGATCTGAATAAATGATATTCGAAATCTACAACCAAGAAAACCGCTTGTCAACCGTTGGAAGCTAGTTTCTATCCTATTTTTGTCAATTGTTTACTTTATGTATCTATTGTAAATAAAAGTAAACAAATAATTTAATACATCGTTCTGAAAATATGATATTCGAAATCTACACCCCTCAAAACCCCTTGTCAACCGTTGGAAGTTACTTTCTAGCCTATTTTTGTCAATTGTTTACATTATGTATCTATTGTAAACAAAAGTAAACAAATAATTTAATACATCGTTCTGAAAATATGATATTCGAAATCTACACCCCTGAAAACCCCTTGTCAACCGTTGGAAGCTAGTTTCTAGCCTATGTTTGTCAATTGTTTCCATTTGTTTACTTTATGTATCACTTGTCAACCGTTGGAAGCTAGTTTCAAGTCTATTTTTGTAATTTGTTTACTTTATGTCTCTATTGTAAACAAAAGTAAACAAATAATTTATCAATCGATCTGAAAATATGATATTCGAAATCTGGACCCCTAAATACCCCCTGTCAACCGTTGGAAGCTCGTTTCTAGCCTATTTTTGTCAATTGTTTACTTTATGTCTCTATTGTAAACAAAAGTAAACAAATAATTTATCAATCGATCTGAAAATATGATATTCGAAATCTGGACCCCTAAATACCCCCTGTCAACCGTTGGAAGCTCGTTTCTAGCCTATTTTTGTCAATTGTTTCCTTTATGTATCTATTGTAAACAAAGTAAACCAATAATTTATCAAATCGATCTGAAAATATGATATTCGAAATATACACCACAAAAAACCCCTTGTCATTCGTTGGAAGCTAGTTTCTAGTCTATTTTTGTAATTTGTTTACTTTATGTATCTATTGTAAACAAAAGTAAACAAATAATTTATCACATCGATCTGAAAATATGATATTCGAAAACTACACCCCTGAAAACCCCCTGTCAACCGTTGGAAGCTACTTTCTAGTCTATTTTTGTAATTTGTTTACTTCATGTATCTATTGTAAACAAAAGTAAACAAATAATTTATCACATCGATCTGAAAATATGATATTCGAAATCTACACCCATAAAACCCCATGTCAACTGTTGGAAGCTAGTTTCTAGTCTGTTTTAGTAATTTGTTCACTTCATGCATCTATTGTAAACAAAAGTAAACAAGTAATTTATCATATCGATCTGAAAAAATGATATTCGAAATCTACACCCCTGAAAACCCCTTGTAAACCATTGCAAGCTAGTTTCTAGTCTTTTTTTGTAATTTGTTTACTTTATGTATCTATTGTAAACAAAAGTAAACCAATAATTTATCACATCGATCTGAAAAAATGATATTCGAAATCTGGACCCCTAAATACCCCATGTCAACTGTTGGAAACTAGTTTCTGGGCTATTTTTGTCAATTGTTTCCTTCATGTATCTATTGACAACAAAAGTAAACAAATAATTTATCACATTGATCTGAAAATATGATATTCGAAATATACACCTCTAAAAAGCCCATGTCAACTTTTGGAAGCTAGTTTCTAGCCTATTTTTGTCAATTGTTTCCTTTATGTATCTATTGTAAACAAAAGTAAACTAATAATTTATCAATCGATCTGAAAAAATGATATTCGAAATCTGGACCCCTAAATACCCCATGTCAACTGTTGCAAACTAGTTTCTGGGCTATTTTTGTCAATTGTTTCCATTTGTTTACTTTATGTATCAATTGTAAACAAAAGTGAACAAATAAGTTATCACATCGATCTGAAAATATGATATTCGAAATCTATACCCCTGAAAATCCCTTGTCAACCGTTGGAAGCTAGTTTCTATTCTTTTTTTGTAATTTGTTTACTTTATTTATCTATTGCAATCAAAAGTAAACAAATAATTTATCAAATCGATCTGAAAATATGATATTCGAAAACTACACCCCTGAAAACCCCCTGTCAACCGTTGGAAGCTAGTCTCTAGCCTATTTTTGTCAATTGTTTACATTATGTATCTATTGTAAACAAAAGTAAACAAATAATTTATCACATCCATCTGAAAATATGATATTCGAAATCTACACCCATAAAAACCCCATGTCAACTGTTGTAAGCTATTTTCTAGCCTATTTTTGTCAATTGTTTACATTATGTATCTATTGTAAACAAAAGTAAACAAATAATTTATCACATCGATCTGAAAATATGATATTCGAAAACTACACCCCTGAAAACCCCCTGTCAATCGTTGGAAGCTAGTTTCTAGTCTATTTTTGTAATTTGTTTACTTCATGCATCTATTGTAAACAAAAGTAAACAAATAATTTATCATATCGTTCTGAAACTATGAGATTCGAAATCTACATCCCTAAAACCCCATGTCAACTGTTGGAAGCTAGTCTCTACACTATTTTTGCCAATTGTTTCCATTATGTATCTATTGTAAACAAGTAATTTATCATATCGATCTGAATAAATGATATTCGAAATCTACAATCCAGAAAACCGCTTGTCAACCGTTGGAAGCTAGTTTCTATCCTATTTTTGTCAATTGTTTACTTTATGTATCTATTGTAAACAAAAGTAAACAAATAATTTATCACATCGATCTGAAAATATAATATTCGAAATCTACACCCCTCAAAACCCCATGTCAACTGTTGGAAGCATGTTTCTAGACTATTTTTGTCAATTGTTTCCATTTGTTTACTTTATGTATCAATTGTAAACAAAAGTAAACAAAAAATTTATCATATCGATCTGAATAAATGATATTCGAAATATACACCCCAAAAAGCCCTTGTCAACCGTTGGAAGCTAGTTTCTAGTTTATTTTTGTAATTTGTTTACTTTATGTATCTATTGCAATCAAAAGTAAACAAATAATTTATCAATCGATCTGAAAATATGATATTCGAAATCTGGACCACTAAATACCCTCTGTCAACCGTTGGAAGCTCGTTTCTAGCCTATTTTTGTCAATTGTTTCCTTTATGTATCTATTGTAAACAAAGTAAACCAATAATTTATCAATCGATCTAAAATATGATATTCGAAATCTGGACCCCTAACTACCCCCTGTCAACCGTTGGAAGCTAGTTTCTAGCCTATTTTTGTCAATTGTTTCCTTTATGTATCTATTGTAAACAAAGTAAACCAATAATTTATCAATCGATCTAAAATATGATATTCGAAATCTGGACCCCTAACTACCCCCTGTCAACCGTTGGAAGCTAGTTTCTAGCCTATTTTTGTCAATTGTTTACATTATGTATCTATTGTAAACAAAAGTAAACAAATAATTTATCACATCGATCTGAAAATATGATATTCGAAATCTACACCCATAAAACCCCATGTCAACTGTTGGAAGCTAGTTTCTAGTCTATTTTAGTAATTTGTTCACTTCATGCATCTATTGTAAACAAAAGTAAACAAATAATTTATCATATCGTTCTGAAACTATGAGATTCGAAATCTACATCCCTAAATCCCATGTCAACTGTTGGAAGCTAGTCTCTACCCTATTTTTGCCAATTGTTTCCATTATGTATCTATTGTAAACAAGTAATTTATCATATCGATCTGAATAAATGATATTCGAAATCTACAATCCAGAAAACCGCTTGTCAACGGTTGGAAGCTAGTTTCTATCCTATTTTTGTCAATTGTTTACTTTATGTATCTATTGTAAACAAAAGTAAACAGATAATTTATCAAATCGATCTGAAAATATGATATTCGAAATATACACCACAAAAAACCCCTTGTCATTCGTTGGAAGCTAGTTTCTAGTCTATTTTTGTAATTTGTTTACTTTATGTATCTATTGTAAACAAAAGTAAACAAATAATTTATCACATCGATCTGAAAATATGATATTCGAAAACTACACCCCTGAAAACCCCCTGTCAACCGTTGGAAGCTAGTTTCTAGTCTATTTTTGTAATTTGTTTACTTCATGCATCTATTGTAAACAAAAGTAAACAAATAATTTATCATATCGTTCTGAAACTATGAGATTCGAAATCTACATCCCTAAATCCCATGTCAACTGTTGGAAGCTAGTCTCTACCATATTTTTGCCAATTGTTTCCATTATGTATCTATTGTAAACAAGTAATTTATCATATCGATCTGAATAAATGATATTCGAAATCTACAATCCAGAAAACCGCTTGTCAACCGTTGGAAGCTAGTTTCTATCCTATTTTTGTCAATTGTTTACTTTATGTATCTATTGTAAACAAAAGTAAACAAATAATTTATCAAATCGATCTGAAAATATGATATTCGAAATATACACCACAAAAAACCCCTTGTCATTCGTTGGAAGCTAGTTTCTAGTCTATTTTTGTAATTTGTTTACTTTATGTATCTATTGTAAACAAAAGTAAACAAATAATTTATCACATCGATCTGAAAATATGATATTCGAAAACTACACCCCTGAAAACCCCCTGTCAACCGTTGGAAGCTAGTTTCTAGTCTATTTTTATAATTTGTTTACTTCATGTATCTATTGTAAACAAAAGTAAACAAATAATTTATCACATCGATCTGAAAATATGATATTCGAAATCTACACCCATAAAACCCCATGTCAACTGTTGGAAGCTAGTTTCTAGTCTATTTTAGTAATTTGTTCACTTCATGCATCTATTGTAAACAAAAGTAAACAAATAATTTATCACATCGATCTGAAAATATGATATTCGAAATCTACACCCCTCAAAACCCCATGTCAACTGTTGGAAGCATGTTTCTAGACTATTTTTGTCAATTGTTTCCATTTGTTTACTTTATGTATCACTTGTCAACCGTTGGAAGCTAGTTTCAAGTCTATTTTTGTAATTTGTTTACTTTATGTATCTATTGTAAACAAAAGTAAACAAATAATTTATCAATCGATCTGAAAATATGATATTCGAAATCTGGACTCCTAAATACCCCCTGTCAACAGTTGGAAGCTACTTTCTAGCCTATTTTTTTCAATTGTTTACATTTGTTTACTTTATGTATCAATTGTAAACAATAGTAAACAAATAATTTATCATATCGATCTGAAAATATGATATTCGAAATCTATACCCCTGAAAACCCCTTGTTAACCGTTGGAAGCTACTTTCTAGCCTATTTTTTTCAATTGTTTACATTTGTTTACTTTATGTATCAATTGTAAACAATAGTAAACAAATAATTTATCATATCGATCTGAAAATATGATATTCGAAATCTATACCCCTGAAAACCCCTTGTCAACCGTTGGAAGCTAGTTTCTATTCTTTTTTTGTAATTTGTTTCCTTTATGTATCTATTGTAAACAAAAGTAAACCAATAATTTATCAATCGATCTGAAAAAATGATATTCGAAATCTGGACCCCTAAATACCCCATGTCAACTGTTGCAAACTAGTTTCTGGCATATTTTTGTCAATTGTTTCCATTTGTTTACTTTATGTATCAATTGTAAACAATAGTAAACAAATAATTTATCATATCGATCTGAAAATATGATATTCGAAATATACAACCCTGAAAACCCCATGTCAACTGTTGGAAGCTAGTTTATAGCCTATTTTTGTCAATTGTTTCCTTTAGTTATCTATTGTAAACAAATGTGAACAAATAATTTATCATATCGATCTGAAAATATGATATTCGAAATATACACCCCTGAAAACCCTTGTCAACCGTTGGAAGCTAGTTGCTAGTCTATTTTTGTATTTTGTTTACTTCATGTATCTCTTGTAACCAAATGTAAACAATTAGTTTATCATATCTATCTGAAAATATAATATTCGAAATTTACACCCCTAAAACCCCCTTTTCAACCGTTGGAAGCTAGTTTCTAGTCTATTTTTGTAATTTGTTTACTTCATGTATCTATTGTAAACAAAAGTAAACAAATAATTTATCATATCGATCTGAAAATATGATATTCGAAATATACACCCATAAAAACCCCTTGTCAACCGTTGGAAGCTAGTTTCTAGCCTATTTATGTCAATTGTTTACTTTATGTATCTATTGTCAACAAAAGTAAACAAATAATTTATCACATTGATCTGAAAATATGATATTCGAAATATACACCCCTAAAACCCCATGTCAACTGTTGGAAGCTAGTTTCTAGCCTATTTTTGTCAATTGTTTCCATTTGTTTACTTTATGTATCAATTGTAAACAATAGTAAACAAATAATTTATCATATCGATCTGAAAATATGATATTCGAAATCTATACCCCTGAAAACCCCTTGTCAACCGTTGGAAGCTAGTTTCTATTCTTTTTTTGTAATTTGTTTACTTTATTTATCTATTGCAATCAAAACTAAACAAATAATTTATCAAATCGATCTGAAAATATGATATTCAAAATATACACCCCTAAAACCCCCTTTTCAACCGTTGGAAGCTAGTTTCTAGGCTATTTTTGTCAATTGTTTCCTTCATGTATCTATTGACAACAAAAGTAAACAAATAATTTATCAAATCGATCTGAAAATATGATATTCGAAATCTATACCCCTGAAAACCCCTTGTCAACCGTTGGAAGCTACTTTCTAGCCTATTTTTTTCAATTGTTTCCTTCATGTATCTATTGACAACAAAAGTAAACAAATAATTTATCAATCGATCTGAAAAAATAATATTCGAAATCTGGACCCCTAAATACCCCATGTCAACTGTTGCAAACTAGTTTCTGGCATATTTTTGTCAATTGTTTCCATTTGTTTACTTTATGTATCAATTGTAAACAATAGTAAACAAATAATTTATCATATCGATCAGAAAATATGATATTCGAAATATACACCCATAAAAACCCCTTGTCAACCGTTGGAAGCTAGTTTCTAGCCTATTTATGTCAATTGTTTACTTTATGTATCTATTGTCAACAAAAGTAAACAAATAATTTATCACATTGATCTGAAAATATGATATTCGAAATATACACCCCTAAAACCCCATGTCAACTGTTGGAAGCTAGTTTCTAGCCTATTTTTGTCAATTGTTTCCATTTGTTTACTTTATGTATCAATTGTAAACAATAGTAAACAAATAATTTATCATATCGATCTGAAAATATGATATTCGAAATATACACCCCTAAAACCCCATGTCAACTGTTGGAAGCTAGTTTCTAGCCTATTTTTGTCAATTGTTTCCATTTGTTTACTTTATGTATCAATTGTAAACAATAGTAAACAAATAATTTATCATATCGATCTGAAAATATGATATTCGAAATCTATACCCCTGAAAACCCCTTGTCAACCGTTGGAAGCTAGTTTCTATTCTTTTTTTGTAATTTGTTTACTTTATTTATCTATTGCAATCAAAACTAAACAAATAATTTATCAAATCGATCTGAAAATATGATATTCAAAATATACACCCCTAAAACCCCCTTTTCAACCGTTGGAAGCTAGTTTCTAGGCTATTTTTGTCAATTGTTTCCTTCATGTATCTATTGACAACAAAAGTAAACAAATAATTTATCAAATCGATCTGAAAATATGATATTCGAAATCTATACCCCTGAAAACCCCTTGTCAACCGTTGGAAGCTACTTTCTAGCCTATTTTTTTCAATTGTTTCCTTCATGTATCTATTGACAACAAAAGTAAACAAATAATTTATCAATCGATCTGAAAAAATGATATTCGAAATCTGGACCCCTAAATACCCCATGTCAACTGTTGCAAACTAGTTTCTGGCATATTTTTGTCAATTGTTTCCATTTGTTTACTTTATGTATCAATTGTAAACAATAGTAAACAAATAATTTATCATATCGATCTGAAAATATGATATTCGAAATATACACCCCTGAAAACCCCATGTCAACTGTTGGAAGCTAGTTTATAGCCTATTTTTGTCAATTGTTTCCTTTAGTTATCTATTGTGAACAAATGTGAACAAATAATTTATCACATCGATCTGAAAATATGATATTCGAAATCTATACCTTAGAAACCCCTTGTCAACCGTTGGAGGCTAGTTTCTTGCCTATTTTTGTCAATTGTTTACTTTATGTATCTATTATAAACAAAAGTAAACAAATAATTTATCATATCGATCTGAAAATATGATATTCGAAATATACACCCCTGAAAACCCCTTGTCAACCGTTGGAAGCTAGTTTCTAGTCTATTTTTGTAATTTGTTCACTTTATGTATCAATTGTAAACAAAAGTATAGAAATAATTTTTCACACCATCTGAAAATATGATATTCAAATCTAGACTCCTGAAAACCCCTTGTCAACCATTGGAAGCTAGTTTATAGTCTATTTTTGTAATTTGTTCACTTTATGTATCTATTGTAAACAAAATTAAACAAGTAATTTATCATATCGATCTGAAAAAATGATATTCGAAATCTACACCCCTAAATACCCCATGTCAACTGTTGGAAGCTAGTTTATAGCCTATTTTTGTCAATTGTTACTTTATGTATCTATTGTAAACAAAAGTAAACAAATAATTTATCATATCGATCTGAAAATATGATATTCGAAATATACACCCCTGAAAACCCCTTGTCAACCGTTGGAAGGTAGTTGCTAGTCTATTTTTGTATTTTGTTTACTTCATGTATCTCTTGTAACCAAATGTAAACAATTAGTTTATCATATCTATCTGAAAATATAATATTCGAAATTTACACCCCTAAATACCCCATGTCAACTGTTGGAAGCTAGTTTATAGCCTATTTTTGTCAATTGTTTCCTTTAGGTATCTATTGTAAACAAAAGTGAACAAATAATTTAACATATCGATCTGAAAATATGATATTCTAAATATACACCCCTAAAAACGCCTTGTCAACCGTTGGAAGCTAGTTTCTAGTCTATTTTTGTAATTTGTTCACTTCATGCATCTATTGTAAACAAAAGTAAACAAATAATTTATCATATCGTTCTGAAACTATGTGATTCGAAATCTACACCCCTAAAACCCCATGTTAACTGTTGGAAGCTAGTCTCTACCCTATTTTTTCCATTTGTTTCCATTATGTATCTATTGTAAACAAATAATTCATCATATCGATCTGAAAAAATGATATTCGAAATATACACCCCTGAAAACCCCATGTCAACTGTTGGAAGCTAGTTTATAGCCTATTTTTGTCAATTGTTTCCTTTAGGTATCTATTGTAAACAAAAGTGAACAAATAATTTATCACATCGATCTGAAAATATGATATTCGAAATCTATACCCCTAGAAACCCCTTGTCAACCGTTGGAAGCTAGTTTATAGGCTATTTTTGTCAATTGTTTCCTTCATGTATCTATTGAAAACAAAAGTAAACAAATAATTTATCAAATCGATCTGAAAATATGATATTCGAAAACTACACCCCTGAAAACCCCCTGTCAACCGTTGGAAGCTAGTCTCTAGCCTATTTTTGTCAATTGTTTACATTATGTATCTATTGTAAACAAAAGTAAACAAATAATTTATCACATTGATCTGAAAATATGATATTCGAAATATACACCCCTAAAAACCCCTTGTCAACCGTTGGAAGCTAGTTTCTAGCCTATTTATGTCAATTGTTTACTTTATGTATCTATTGTAAACAAAAATAAACAAATAATTTATCACATTGATCTGAAAATATGATATTCGAAATATACACCCCTAAAACCCCATGTCAACTGTTGGAAGCTAGTTTCTAGCCTATTTTTGTCAATTGTTTCCATTTGTTTACTTTATGTATCAATTGTAAACAATAGTAAACAAATAATTTATCATATCGATCTGAAAATATGATATTCGAAATATACACCCCTGAAAACCCCATGTCAACTGTTGGAAGCTAGTTTATAGCCTATTTTTGTCAATTGTTTCCTTTAGTTATCTATTGTAAACAAAAGTAAACAAATAATTTATCACATTGATCTGAAAATATGATATTCGAAATATACACCCCTAAAACCCCATGTCAACTGTTGGAAGCTAGTTTATAGCCTATTTTTGTCAATTGTTTCCTTTAGTTATCTATTGTAAACAAAAGTGAACAAATAATTTATCACATCGATCTGATAATATGATATTCGAAATCTATACCCCTAGAAACCCCTTGTCAACCGTTGGAGGCTAGTTTCTTGCCTATTTTTGTCAATTGTTTACTTTATGTATCTATTATAAACAAAAGTAAACAAATAATTTATCATATCGATCTGAAAATATGATATTCGAAATATACACCCCTAAAACCCCATGTCAACTGTTGGAAGCTAGTTTATAGCCTATTTTTGTCAATTGTTTCCTTTAGTTATCTATTGTAAACAAAAGTGAACAAATAATTTATCACATCGATCTGAAAATATGATATTCGAAATCTATACCCCTAGAAACCCCTTGTCAACCGTTGGAGGCTAGTTTCTTGCCTATTTTTGTCAATTGTTTACTTTATGTATCTATTATAAACAAAAGTAAACAAATAATTTATCAAATCGATCTGAAAATATGATATTCGAAAACTACACCCCTGAAAACCCCCTGTCAACCGTTGGAAGCTAGTCTCTAGCCTATTTTTGTCAATTGTTTACATTATGTATCTATTGTAAACAAAAGTAAACAAATAATTTATCACATTGATCTGAAAATATGATATTCGAAATATACACCCCTAAAAACCCCTTGTCAACCGTTGGAAGCTAGTTTCTAGCCTATTTATGTCAATTGTTTACTTTATGTATCTATTGTAAACAAAAATAAACAAATAATTTATCACATTGATCTGAAAATATGATATTCGAAATATACACCCCTAAAACCCCATGTCAACTGTTGGAAGCTAGTTTCTAGCCTATTTTTGTCAATTGTTTCCATTTGTTTACTTTATGTATCAATTGTAAACAATAGTAAACAAATAATTTATCATATCGATCTGAAAATATGATATTCGAAATATACACCCCTGAAAACCCCATGTCAACTGTTGGAAGCTAGTTTATAGCCTATTTTTGTCAATTGTTTCCTTTAGTTATCTATTGTAAACAAAAGTAAACAAATAATTTATCACATTGATCTGAAAATATGATATTCGAAATATACACCCCTAAAACCCCATGTCAACTGTTGGAAGCTAGTTTCTAGCCTATTTTTGTCAATTGTTTCCATTTGTTTACTTTATGTATCAATTGTAAACAATAGTAAACAAATAATTTATCAAATCGATCTGAAAATATGATATTCGAAAACTACACCCCTGAAAACCCCCTGTCAACCGTTGGAAGCTAGTCTCTAGCCTATTTTTGGCAATTGTTTACATTATGTATCTATTGTAAACAAAAGTAAACAAATAATTTATCACATTGATCTGAAAATATGATATTCGAAATATACACCCCTAAAAACCCCTTGTCAACCGTTGGAAGCTAGTTTCTAGCCTATTTATGTCAATTGTTTACTTTATGTATCTATTGTAAACAAAAATAAACAAATAATTTATCACATTGATCTGAAAATATGATATTCGAAATATACACCCCTAAAACCCCATGTCAACTGTTGGAAGCTAGTTTCTAGCCTATTTTTGTCAATTGTTTCCATTTGTTTACTTTATGTATCAATTGTAAACAATAGTAAACAAATAATTTATCATATCGATCTGAAAATATGATATTCGAAATATACACCCCTGAAAACCCCATGTCAACTGTTGGAAGCTAGTTTATAGCCTATTTTTGTCAATTGTTTCCTTTAGTTATCTATTGTAAACAAAAGTAAACAAATAATTTATCACATTGATCTGAAAATATGATATTCGAAATATACACCCCTAAAACCCCATGTCAACTGTTGGAAGCTAGTTTCTAGCCTATTTTTGTCAATTGTTTCCATTTGTTTACTTTATGTATCAATTGTAAACAATAGTAAACAAATAATTTATCATATCGATCTGAAAATATGATATTCGAAATATACACCCCTGAAAACCCCATGTCAACTGTTGGAAGCTAGTTTATAGCCTATTTTTGTCAATTGTTTCCTTTAGTTATCTATTGTAAACAAAAGTAAACAAATAATTTATCACATTGATCTGAAAATATGATATTCGAAATCTATACCCCTAGAAACCCCTTGTCAACCGTTGGAGGCTAGTTTCTTGCCTATTTTTGTCAATTGTTTACTTTATGTATCTATTATAAACAAAAGTAAACAAATAATTTATCAAATCGATCTGAAAATATGATATTCGAAAACTACACCCCTGAAAACCCCCTGTCAACCGTTGGAAGCTAGTCTCTAGCCTATTTTTGTCAATTGTTTACATTATGTATCTATTGTAAACAAAAGTAAACAAATAATTTATCACATTGATCTGAAAATATGATATTCGAAATATACACCCCTAAAAACCCCTTGTCAACCGTTGGAAGCTAGTTTCTAGCCTATTTATGTCAATTGTTTCCATTTGTTTACTTTATGTATCAATTGTAAACAATAGTAAACAAATAATTTATCATATCGATCTGAAAATATGATATTCGAAATATACACCCCTGAAAACCCCATGTCAACTGTTGGAAGCTAGTTTATAGCCTATTTTTGTCAATTGTTTCCTTTAGTTATCTATTGTAAACAAAAGTAAACAAATAATTTATCACATTGATCTGAAAATATGATATTCGAAATATACACCCCTAAAACCCCATGTCAACTGTTGGAAGCTAGTTTCTAGCCTATTTTTGTCAATTGTTTCCATTTGTTTACTTTATGTATCAATTGTAAACAATAGTAAACAAATAATTTATCATATCGATCTGAAAATATGATATTCGAAATATACACCCCTGAAAACCCCATGTCAACTGTTGGAAGCTAGTTTATAGCCTATTTTTGTCAATTGTTTCCTTTAGTTATCTATTGTAAACAAAAGTGAACAAATAATTTATCACATCGATCTGATAATATGATATTCGAAATCTATACCCCTAGAAACCCCTTGTCAACCGTTGGAGGCTAGTTTCTTGCCTATTTTTGTCAATTGTTTACTTTATGTATCTATTATAAACAAAAGTAAACAAATAATTTATCAAATCGATCTGAAAATATGATATTCGAAAACTACACCCCTGAAAACCCCCTGTCAACCGTTGGAAGCTAGTCTCTAGCCTATTTTTGTCAATTGTTTACATTATGTATCTATTGTAAACAAAAGTAAACAAATAATTTATCACATTGATCTGAAAATATGATATTCGAAATATACACCCCTAAAAACCCCTTGTCAACCGTTGGAAGCTAGTTTCTAGCCTATTTATGTCAATTGTTTACTTTATGTATCTATTGTAAACAAAAATAAACAAATAATTTATCACATTGATCTGAAAATATGATATTCGAAATATACACCCCTAAAACCCCATGTCAACTGTTGGAAGCTAGTTTCTAGCCTATTTTTGTCAATTGTTTCCATTTGTTTACTTTATGTATCAATTGTAAACAATAGTAAACAAATAATTTATCATATCGATCTGAAAATATGATATTCGAAATATACACCCCTGAAAACCCCATGTCAACTGTTGGAAGCTAGTTTATAGCCTATTTTTGTCAATTGTTTCCTTTATTTATCTATTGTAAACAAAAGTAAACAAATAATTTATCACATTGATCTGAAAATATGATATTCGAAATATACACCCCTAAAACCCCATGTCAACTGTTGGAAGCTAGTTTCTAGCCTATTTTTGTCAATTGTTTCCATTTGTTTACTTTATGTATCAATTGTAAACAATAGTAAACAAATAATTTATCATATCGATCTGAAAATATGATATTCGAAATATACACCCCTGAAAACCCCATGTCAACTGTTGGAAGCTAGTTTATAGCCTATTTTTGTCAATTGTTTCCTTTAGTTATCTATTGTAAACAAAAGTGAACAAATAATTTATCACATCGATCTGATAATATGATATTCGAAATCTATACCCCTAGAAACCCCTTGTCAACCGTTGGAGGCTAGTTTCTTGCCTATTTTTGTCAATTGTTTACTTTATGTATCTATTATAAACAAAAGTCAACAAATAATTTATCATATCGATCTGAAAATATGATATTCGAAATATACACCCCTAAAACCCCATGTCAACTGTTGGAAGCTAGTTTATAGCCTATTTTTGTCAATTGTTTCCTTTAGTTATCTATTGTAAACAAAAGTGAACAAATAATTTATCACATCGATCTGAAAATATGATATTCGAAATCTATACCCCTAGAAACCCCTTGTCAACCGTTGGAGGCTAGTTTCTTGCCTATTTTTGTCAATTGTTTACTTTATGTATCTATTATAAACAAAAGTAAACAAATAATTTATCATATCGATCTGAAAATATGATATTCGAAATATACACCCCTAAAACCCCATGTCAACTGTTGGAAGCTAGTTTCTAGCCTATTTTTGTCAATTGTTTCCATTTGTTTACTTTATGTATCAATTGTAAACAATAGTAAACAAATAATTTATCATATCGATCTGAAAATATGATATTCGAAATATACACCCCTAAAAACCCCATGTCAACTGTTGGAAGCTAGTTTATAGCCTATTTTTGTCAATTGTTTCCTTTAGTTATCTATTGTAAACAAAAGTGAACAAATAATTTATCACATCGATCTGAAAATATGATATTCGAAATCTATACCCCTAGAAACCCCTTGTCAACCGTTGGAGGCTAGTTTCTTGCCTATTTTTGTCAATTGTTTACTTTATGTATCTATTATAAACAAAAGTAAATAAATAATTTATCATATCGATCTGAAAATATGATATTCGAAATATACACCCCTGAAAACCCCTTGTCAACCGTTGGAAGCTAGTTTCTAGTCTATTTTTGTAATTTGTTCACTTTATGTATCAATTGTAAACAAAAGTATACAAATAATTTTTCACATCCATCTGAAAATATGATATTCAAATCTAGACTCTTGAAAACCCCTTGTCAAGCATTGGAAGCTAGTTTATAGTCTATTTTTGTAATTTGTTCACTTTATGTATCTATTGTAAACAAAATTAAACAAGTAATTTATCATATCGATCTGAAAAAATGATATTCGAAATCTACACCCCTAAATACCCCATGTCAACTGTTGGAAGCTAGTTTCTAGCCTATTTTTGTCAATTGTTTCCATTTGTTTACTTTATGTATCAATTGTAAACAATAGTAAACAAATGATTTATCATATCGATCTGAAAATATGATATTCGAAATATACACCCCTGAAAACCCCATGTCAACTGTTGGAAGCTAGTTTATAGCCTATTTTTGTCAATTGTTTCCTTTAGTTATCTATTGTAAACAAAAGTGAACAAATAATTTATCACATCGATCTGAAAATATGATATTCGAAATCTATACCCCTAGAAACCCCTTGTCAACCGTTGGAGGCTAGTTTCTTGCCTATTTTTGTCAATTGTTTACTTTATGTATCTATTATAAACAAAAGTAAACAAATAATTTATCATATCGATCTGAAAATATGATATTCGAAATATACACCCCGGAAAACCCCTTGTCAACCGTTGGATGCTAGTTTCTAGTCTATTTTTGTAATTTGTTCACTTTATGTATCAATTGTAAACAAAAGTATACAAATAATTTTTCACATCCATCTGAAAATATGATATTCAAATCTAGACTCCTGAAAACCCCTTGTCAACCATTGGAAGCTAGTTTATAGTCTATTTTTGTAATTTGTTCACTTTATGTATCTATTGTAAACAAAATTAAACAAGTAATTTATCATATCGATCTGAAAAAATGATATTCGAAATCTACACCCCTAAATACCCCATGTCAACTGTTTGAAGCTAGTTTATAGCCTATTTTTGTCAATTGTTTCCTTTAGGTATCTATTGTAAACAAAACTGAACAAATATTTTATCACATCGATCTGAAAATATGATATTCGAAATCTACACCCCTAAAACCCCTTGTCAACCGTTGGAGGCTAGTCTCTAGCCTATTTTTGTCAATTGTTTACATTATGTATCTATTGTAAGCAAAAGTAAACAAATAATTTATCACATTGATCTGAAAATATGATATTCGAAATATACACCCCTAAAAACCCCTTGTCAACCTTTGGAAGCTATTTTCTAGCCTATTTATGTCAATTGTTTACTTTATGTATCTATTGTAAACAAAAATAAACAAATAATTTATCACATTGATCTGAAAATATGATATTCGAAATATACACCCCTAAAACCCCATGTCAACTGTTGGAAGCTAGTTTCTAGCCTATTTTTGTCAATTGTTTCCATTTGTTTACTTTATGTATCAATTGTAAACAATAGTAAACAAATAATTTATCATATCGATCTGAAAATATGATATTCGAAATATACACCCCTGAAAACCCCATGTCAACTGTTGGAAGCTAGTTTATAGCCTATTTTTGTCAATTGTTTCCTTTAGTTATCTATTGTAAACAAAAGTAAACAAATAATTTATCACATTGATCTGAAAATATGATATTCGAAATATACACCCCTAAAACCCCATGTCAACTGTTGGAAGCTAGTTTCTAGCCTATTTTTGTCAATTGTTTCCATTTGTTTACTTTATGTATCAATTGTAAACAATAGTAAACAAATAATTTATCATATCGATCTGAAAATATGATATTCGAAATATACACCCCTAAAACCCCATGTCAACTGTTGGAAGCTAGTTTATAGCCTATTTTTGTCAATTGTTTCCTTTAGTTATCTATTGTAAACAAAAGTGAACAAATAATTTATCACATCGATCTGATAATATGATATTCGAAATCTATACCCCTAGAAACCCCTTGTCAACCGTTGGAGGCTAGTTTCTTGCCTATTTTTGTCAATTGTTTACTTTATGTATCTATTATAAACAAAAGTAAACAAATAATTTATCATATCGATCTGAAAATATGATATTCGAAATATACACCCCTAAAACCCCATGTCAACTGTTGGAAGCTAGTTTATAGCCTATTTTTGTCAATTGTTTCCTTTAGTTATCTATTGTAAACAAAAGTGAACAAATAATTTATCACATCGATCTGAAAATATGATATTCGAAATCTATACCCCTAGAAACCCCTTGTCAACCGTTGGAGGCTAGTTTCTTGCCTATTTTTGTCAATTGTTTACTTTATGTATCTATTATAAACAAAAGTAAACAAATAATTTATCATATCGATCTGAAAATATGATATTCGAAATATACACCCCTAAAACCCCATGTCAACTGTTGGAAGCTAGTTTCTAGCCTATTTTTGTCAATTGTTTCCATTTGTTTACTTTATGTATCAATTGTAAACAATAGTAAACAAATAATTTATCATATCGATCTGAAAATATGATATTCGAAATATACACCCCTGAAAACCCCATGTCAACTGTTGGAAGCTAGTTTATAGCCTATTTTTGTCAATTGTTTCCTTTAGTTATCTATTGTAAACAAAAGTGAACAAATAATTTATCACATCGATCTGAAAATATGATATTCGAAATCTATACCCCTAGAAACCCCTTGTCAACCGTTGGAGGCTAGTTTCTTGCCTATTTTTGTCAATTGTTTACTTTATGTATCTATTATAAACAAAAGTAAACAAATAATTTATCATATCGATCTGAAAATATGATATTCGAAATATACACCCCTAAAACCCCATGTCAACTGTTGGAAGCTAGTTTCTAGCCTATTTTTGTCAATTGTTTCCATTTGTTTACTTTATGTATCAATTGTAAACAATAGTAAACAAATAATTTATCATATCGATCTGAAAATATGATATTCGAAATATACACCCCTGAAAACCCCATGTCAACTGTTGGAAGCTAGTTTATAGCCTATTTTTGTCAATTGTTTCCTTTAGTTATCTATTGTAAACAAAAGTGAACAAATAATTTATCACATCGATCTGAAAATATGATATTCGAAATCTATACCCCTAGAAACCCCTTGTCAACCGTTAGAGGCTAGTTTCTTGCCTATTTTTGTCAATTGTTTACTTTATGTATCTATTATAAACAAAAGTAAATAAATAATTTATCATATCGATCTGAAAATATGATATTCGAAATATACACCCCTGAAAACCCCTTGTCAACCGTTGGAAGCTAGTTTCTAGTCTATTTTTGTAATTTGTTCACTTTATGTATCAATTGTAAACAAAAGTATACAAATAATTTTTCACATCCATCTGAAAATATGATATTCAAATCTAGACTCCTGAAAACCCCTTGTCAACCATTGGAAGCTAGTTTATAGTCTATTTTTGTAATTTGTTCACTTTATGTATCTATTGTAAACAAAATTAAACAAGTAATTTATCATATCGATCTGAAAAAATGATATTCGAAATCTACACCCCTAAATACCCCATGTCAACTGTTGGAAGCTAGTTTCTAGCCTATTTTTGTCAATTGTTTCCATTTGTTTACTTTATGTATCAATTGTAAACAATAGTAAACAAATAATTTATCATATCGATCTGAAAATATGATATTCGAAATATACACCCCTGAAAACCCCATGTCAACTGTTGGAAGCTAGTTTATAGCCTATTTTTGTCAATTGTTTCCTTTAGTTATCTATTGTAAACAAAAGTGAACAAATAATTTATCACATCGATCTGAAAATATGATATTCGAAATCTATACCCCTAGAAACCCCTTGTCAACCGTTGGAGGCTAGTTTCTTGCCTATTTTTGTCAATTGTTTACTTTATGTATCTATTATAAACAAAAGTAAACAAATAATTTATCATATCGATCTGAAAATATGATATTCGAAATATACACCCCGGAAAACCCCTTGTCAACCGTTGGAAGCTAGTTTCTAGTCTATTTTTGTAATTTGTTCACTTTATGTATCAATTGTAAACAAAAGTATACAAATAATTTTTCACATCCCTCTGAAAATATGATATTCAAATCTAAACTCCTGAAAACCCCTTGTCAACCATTGGAAGCTAGTTTATAGTCTATTTTTGTAATTTGTTCACTTTATGTATCTATTGTAAACAAAATTAAACAAGTAATTTATCATATCGATCTGAAAAAATGATATTCGAAATCTACACCCCTAAATACCCCATGTCAACTGTTGGAAGCTAGTTTATAGCCTATTTTTGTCAATTGTTTCCTTTAGGTATCTATTGTAAACAAAACTGAACAAATATTTTATCACATCGATCTGAAAATATGATATTCGAAATCTATACCCCTAGAAACCCCTTGTCAACCGTTGGAGGCTAGTTTCTTGCCTATTTTTGTCAATTGTTTACTTTATGTATCTATTATAAACAAAAGTAAACAAATAATTTATCATATCGATTGAAATATGATATTCGAAATATACACCCCTAAAACCCCATGTCAACTGTTGGAAGCTAGTTTCTAGCCTATTTTTGTCAATTGTTTCCATTTGTTTACTTTATGTATCAATTGTAAACAATAGTAAACAAATAATTTATCATATCGATCTGAAAATATGATATTCGAAATATACACCCCTGAAAACCCCATGTCAACTGTTGGAAGCTAGTTTATACCCTATTTTTGTCAATTGTTTCCTTTAGTTATCTATTGTAAACAAAAGTGAACAAATAATTTATCACATCGATCTGAAAATATGATATTCGAAATCTATACCCCTAGAAACCCCTTGTCAACCGTTAGAGGCTAGTTTCTTGCCTATTTTTGTCAATTGTTTACTTTATGTATCTATTATAAACAAAAGTAAATAAATAATTTATCATATCGATCTGAAAATATGATATTCAAATCTAGACTCCTGAAAACCCCTTGTCAACCATTGGAAGCTAGTTTATAGTCTATTTTTGTAATTTGTTCACTTTATGTATCTATTGTAAACAAAATTAAACAAGTAATTTATCATATCGATCTGAAAAAATGATATTCGAAATCTACACCCCGGAAAACCCCTTGTCAACCGTTGGAAGCTAGTTTCTAGTCTATTTTTGTAATTTGTTCACTTTATGTATCAATTGTAAACAAAAGTATACAAATAATTTTTCACATCCCTCTGAAAATATGATATTCAAATCTAAACTCCTGAAAACCCCTTGTCAACCATTGGAAGCTAGTTTATAGTCTATTTTTGTAATTTGTTCACTTTATGTATCTATTGTAAACAAAATTAAACAAGTAATTTATCATATCGATCTGAAAAAATGATATTCGAAATCTACACCCCTAAATACCCCATGTCAACTGTTGGAAGCTAGTTTATAGCCTATTTTTGTCAATTGTTTCCTTTAGGTATCTATTGTAAACAAAACTGAACAAATATTTTATCACATCGATCTGAAAATATGATATTCGAAATCTATACCCCTAGAAACCCCTTGTCAACCGTTGGAGGCTAGTTTCTTGCCTATTTTTGTCAATTGTTTACTTTATGTATCTATTATAAACAAAAGTAAATAAATAATTTATCATATCGATCTGAAAATATGATATTCAAATCTAGACTCCTGAAAACCCCTTGTCAACCATTGGAAGCTAGTTTATAGTCTATTTTTGTAATTTGTTCACTTTATGTATCTATTGTAAACAAAATTAAACAAGTAATTTATCATATCGATCTGAAAAAATGATATTCGAAATCTACACCCCTAAATACCCCATGTCAACTGTTGGAAGCTAGTTTCTAGCCTATTTTTGTCAATTGTTTCCATTTGTTTACTTTATGTATCAATTGTAAACAATAGTAAACAAATAATTTATCATATCGATCTGAAAATATGATATTCGAAATATACACCCCTGAAAACCCCATGTCAACTGTTGGAAGCTAGTTTATACCCTATTTTTGTCAATTGTTTCCTTTAGTTATCTATTGTAAACAAAAGTGAACAAATAATTTATCACATCGATCTGAAAATATGATATTCGAAATCTATACCCCTAGAAACCCCTTGTCAACCGTTAGAGGCTAGTTTCTTGCCTATTTTTGTCAATTGTTTACTTTATGTATCTATTATAAACAAAAGTAAATAAATAATTTATCATATCGATCTGAAAATATGATATTCAAATCTAGACTCCTGAAAACCCCTTGTCAACCATTGGAAGCTAGTTTATAGTCTATTTTTGTAATTTGTTCACTTTATGTATCTATTGTAAACAAAATTAAACAAGTAATTTATCATATCGATCTGAAAAAATGATATTCGAAATCTACACCCCGGAAAACCCCTTGTCAACCGTTGGAAGCTAGTTTCTAGTCTATTTTTGTAATTTGTTCACTTTATGTATCAATTGTAAACAAAAGTATACAAATAATTTTTCACATCCCTCTGAAAATATGATATTCAAATCTAAACTCCTGAAAACCCCTTGTCAACCATTGGAAGCTAGTTTATAGTCTATTTTTGTAATTTGTTCACTTTATGTATCTATTGTAAACAAAATTAAACAAGTAATTTATCATATCGATCTGAAAAAATGATATTCGAAATCTACACCCCTAAATACCCCATGTCAACTGTTGGAAGCTAGTTTATAGCCTATTTTTGTCAATTGTTTCCTTTAGGTATCTATTGTAAACAAAACTGAACAAATATTTTATCACATCGATCTGAAAATATGATATTCGAAATCTATACCCCTAGAAACCCCTTGTCAACCGTTGGAGGCTAGTTTCTTGCCTATTTTTGTCAATTGTTTACTTTATGTATCTATTATAAACAAAAGTAAATAAATAATTTATCATATCGATCTGAAAATATGATATTCAAATCTAGACTCCTGAAAACCCCTTGTCAACCATTGGAAGCTAGTTTATAGTCTATTTTTGTAATTTGTTCACTTTATGTATCTATTGTAAACAAAATTAAACAAGTAATTTATCATATCGATCTGAAAAAATGATATTCGAAATCTACACCCCTAAATACCCCATGTCAACTGTTGGAAGCTAGTTTCTAGCCTATTTTTGTCAATTGTTTCCATTTGTTTACTTTATGTATCAATTGTAAACAATAGTAAACAAATAATTTATCATATCGATCTGAAAATATGATATTCGAAATATACACCCCTGAAAACCCCATGTCAACTGTTGGAAGCTAGTTTATAGCCTATTTTTGTCAATTGTTTCCTTTAGTTATCTATTGTAAACAAAAGTGAACAAATAATTTATCACATCGATCTGAAAATATGATATTCGAAATCTATACCCCTAGAAACCCCTTGTCAACCGTTGGAGGCTAGTTTCTTGCCTATTTTTGTCAATTGTTTACTTTATGTATCAATTGTAAACAAAAGTATACAAATAATTTTTCACATCCCTCTGAAAATATGATATTCAAATCTAAACTCCTGAAAACCCCTTGTCAACCATTGGAAGCTAGTTTATAGTCTATTTTTGTAATTTGTTCACTTTATGTATCTATTGTAAACAAAATTAAACAAGTAATTTATCATATCGATCTGAAAAAATGATATTCGAAATCTACACCCCTAAATACCCCATGTCAACTGTTGGAAGCTAGTTTATAGCCTATTTTTGTCAATTGTTTCCTTTAGGTATCTATTGTAAACAAAACTGAACAAATATTTTATCACATCGATCTGAAAATATGATATTCGAAATCTATACCCCTAGAAACCCCTTGTCAACCGTTGGAGGCTAGTTTCTTGCCTATTTTTGTCAATTGTTTACTTTATGTATCTATTATAAACCAAAGTAAACAAATAATTTATCATATCGATCTGAAAATATGATATTCGAAATATACACCCCTGAAAACCCCTTGTCAACCGTTGGAAGTTAGTTTCTAGTCTATTTTTGTAATTTGTTCACTTTATGTATCAATTGTAAACAAAAGTAAACAAATAATTTATCATATCGATCTGAAAATATGATATTCGAAATCTACACCCATAAAAACCCCATCTCAACTGTTGGAAGCTAGTTTCTAGTCTATTTTTGTAATTTGTTCACTTCATGCATCTATTGTAAACAAAAGTAAACGAATAATTTATCATATCGTTCTGAAACTATGTGATTCGAAATCTACACCCCTAAAACCCCATGTTAACTGTTGGAAGCTAGTCTCTACCCTATTTTTTCCAATTGTTTCCATTATGTATCTATTGTAAACAAATAATTCATCATATCGATCTGAAAATATGATATTCGAAATATACACCCCTGAAAACCCCTTGTCAACCGTTGGAAGTTAGTTTCTAGTCTATTTTTGTAATTTGTTCACTTTATGTATCAATTGTAAACAAAAGTAAACAAATAATTTATCATATCGATCTGAAAATATGATATTCGAAATCTACACCCATAAAAACCCCATCTCAACTGTTGGAAGCTAGTTTCTAGTCTATTTTTGTAATTTGTTCACTTCATGCATCTATTGTAAACAAAAGTAAACAAATAATTTATCATATCGATCTGAAAATATGATATTCGAAATCTACACCCATAAAAACCCCATCTCAACTGTTGGAAGCTAGTTTCTAGTCTATTTTTGTAATTTGTTCACTTCATGCATCTATTGTAAACAAAAGTAAACAAATAATTCATCATATCGATCTGAAAAAATGATATTCGAAATCTAGACCCCTGAAAACCCCTTATCAACCATTGAAAGCTAGTTTCTAGTCTATTTTTGTAATTTGTTCACTTCATGCATCTATTGTAAACAAAAGTAAACAAATAATTTATCATATCGATCTGAAAATATGATATTCGAAATATACACCCCTGAAAACCCCATGTCAACTGTTGGAAGCTAGTTTATAGCCTATTTTTGTCAATTGTTTCCTTTAGGTATCTATTGTAAACAAAAGATAACAAATAATTTATCACATCGATCTGAAAATATGATGTTCGAAATCTATACCCATAGAAACCCCTTGTCAACCGTTGGAGGCTAGTTTCTTGCCTATTTTTGTCAATTGTTCACTTTATGTATCTATTATAAACAAAAGTAAACAAATAATTTATCATATCGATCTGAAAATATGATATTCGAAATATACACCCCGGAAAACCCCTTGTCAACCGTTGGAAGCTAGTTTCTAGTCTATTTTTGTAATTTGTTCACTTTATGTATCAATTGTAAACAAAAGTATACAAATAATTTTTCACATCCCTCTGAAAATATGATATTCAAATCTAAACTCCTGAAAACCCCTTGTCAACCATTGGAAGCTAGTTTATAGTCTATTTTTGTAATTTGTTCACTTTATGTATCTATTGTAAACAAAATTAAACAAGTAATTTATCATATCGATCTGAAAAAATGATATTCGAAATCTACACCCCTAAATACCCCATGTCAACTGTTGGAAGCTAGTTTATAGCCTATTTTTGTCAATTGTTTCCTTTAGGTATCTATTGTAAACAAAAGATAACAAATAATTTATCACATCGATCTGAAAATATGATGTTCGAAATCTATACCCATAGAAACCCCTTGTCAACCGTTGGAGGCTAGTTTCTTGCCTATTTTTGTCAATTGTTCACTTTATGTATCTATTATAAACAAAAGTAAACAAATAATTTATCATATCGATCTGAAAATATGATATTCGAAATATACACCCCGGAAAACCCCTTGTCAACCGTTGGAAGCTAGTTTCTAGTCTATTTTTGTAATTTGTTCACTTTATGTATCAATTGTAAACAAAAGTATACAAATAATTTTTCACATCCCTCTGAAAATATGATATTCAAATCTAAACTCCTGAAAACCCCTTGTCAACCATTGGAAGCTAGTTTATAGTCTATTTTTGTAATTTGTTCACTTTATGTATCTATTGTAAACAAAATTAAACAAGTAATTTATCATATCGATCTGAAAAAATGATATTCGAAATCTACACCCCTAAATACCCCATGTCAACTGTTGGAAGCTAGTTTATAGCCTATTTTTGTCAATTGTTTCCTTTAGGTATCTATTGTAAACAAAACTGAACAAATATTTTATCACATCGATCTGAAAATATGATATTCGAAATCTATACCCCTAGAAACCCCTTGTCAACCGTTGGAGGCTAGTTTCTTGCCTATTTTTGTCAATTGTTTCCATTTGTTTACTTTATGTATCAATTGTAAACAATAGTAAACAAATAATTTATCATATCGATCTGAAAATATGATATTCGAAATATACACCCCTGAAAACCCCATGTCAACTGTTGGAAGCTAGTTTATAGCCTATTTTTGTCAATTGTTTCCTTTAGTTATCTATTGTAAACAAAAGTGAACAAATAATTTATCACATCGATCTGAAAATATGATATTCGAAATCTATACCCCTAGAAACCCCTTGTCAACCGTTGGAGGCTAGTTTCTTGCCTATTTTTGTCAATTGTTTACTTTATGTATCAATTGTAAACAAAAGTATACAAATAATTTTTCACATCCCTCTGAAAATATGATATTCAAATCTAAACTCCTGAAAACCCCTTGTCAACCATTGGAAGCTAGTTTATAGTCTATTTTTGTAATTTGTTCACTTTATGTATCTATTGTAAACAAAATTAAACAAGTAATTTATCATATCGATCTGAAAAAATGATATTCGAAATCTACACCCCTAAATACCCCATGTCAACTGTTGGAAGCTAGTTTATAGCCTATTTTTGTCAATTGTTTCCTTTAGGTATCTATTGTAAACAAAACTGAACAAATATTTTATCACATCGATCTGAAAATATGATATTCGAAATCTATACCCCTAGAAACCCCTTGTCAACCGTTGGAGGCTAGTTTCTTGCCTATTTTTGTCAATTGTTTACTTTATGTATCTATTATAAACCAAAGTAAACAAATAATTTATCATATCGATCTGAAAATATGATATTCGAAATATACACCCCTGAAAACCCCTTGTCAACCGTTGGAAGTTAGTTTCTAGTCTATTTTTGTAATTTGTTCACTTTATGTATCAATTGTAAACAAAAGTAAACAAATAATTTATCATATCGATCTGAAAATATGATATTCGAAATCTACACCCATAAAAACCCCATCTCAACTGTTGGAAGCTAGTTTCTAGTCTATTTTTGTAATTTGTTCACTTCATGCATCTATTGTAAACAAAAGTAAACGAATAATTTATCATATCGTTCTGAAACTATGTGATTCGAAATCTACACCCCTAAAACCCCATGTTAACTGTTGGAAGCTAGTCTCTACCCTATTTTTTCCAATTGTTTCCATTATGTATCTATTGTAAACAAATAATTCATCATATCGATCTGAAAATATGATATTCGAAATATACACCCCTGAAAACCCCTTGTCAACCGTTGGAAGTTAGTTTCTAGTCTATTTTTGTAATTTGTTCACTTTATGTATCAATTGTAAACAAAAGTAAACAAATAATTTATCATATCGATCTGAAAATATGATATTCGAAATCTACACCCATAAAAACCCCATCTCAACTGTTGGAAGCTAGTTTCTAGTCTATTTTTGTAATTTGTTCACTTTATGCATCTATTGTAAACAAAAGTAAACAAATAATTCATCATATCGATCTGAAAATATGATATTCGAAATATACACCCCTGAAAACCCCTTGTCAACCGTTGGAAGCTAGTTTCTAGTCTATTTTTGTAATTTGTTCACTTCATGCATCTATTGTAAACAAAAGTAAACGAATAATTTATCATATCGTTCTGAAACTATGTGATTCGAAATCTACACCCCTAAAACCCCATGTCAACTGTTGGAAGCTAGTTTCTAGCCTATTTTTGTCAATTGTTTCCATTTGTTTACTTTATGTATCAATTGTAAACAATAGTAAACAAATAATTTATCATATCGATCTGAAAATATGATATTCGAAATATACACCCCTGAAAACCCCATGTCAACTGTTGGAAGCTAGTTTATAGCCTATTTTTGTCAATTGTTTCCTTTAGTTATCTATTGTAAACAAAAGTGAACAAATAATTTATCACATCGATCTGAAAATATGATATTCGAAATCTATACCCCTAGAAACCCCTTGTCAACCGTTGGAGGCTAGTTTCTTGCCTATTTTTGTCAATTGTTTACTTTATGTATCTATTATAAACAAAAGTAAACAAATAATTTATCATATCGATCTGAAAATATGAAATTCGAAATATACACCCCTGAAAACCCCTTGTCAACCGTTGGAAGCTAGTTTCTAGTCTATTTTTGTAATTTGTTCACTTTATGTATCAATTGTAAACAAAAGTATACAAATAATTTATCATTTCGTTCTGAAAAAATGATATTCGAAATCTACACCTCTAAATACCCCATGTCAATTGTTGGAAACTAGTTTTTAGCCTATTTTTGTCAACAGTTTCCATTTTTTACTTTATGTATCAATTGTAAACAAAATTAAACAAATAATTTATCATATCGATCTGAAAATATGATATTCGAAATTTACACCCCTAAATACCCCATGTCAACTGTTGGAAGCTAGTTTATAGCCTATTTTTGTCAATTGTTTCCTTTAGGTATCTATTGTAAACAAAAGTGAACAAATAATTTATCATATCGATCTGAAAATATGATATTCAAAATTGACACCCCTAAAAACCCCTTGTCAACCGTTGGAAGCTAGTTTCTAGTCTATTTTTGTAATTTGTTTACTTTATGTATCTATTGTAACCAAAAGTAAACAAATAATTTATCATTTCGTTCTGAAAAAATGATATTCGAAATCTACACCTCTAAATACCCCATGTCAATTGTTGGAAACTAGTTTTTAGCCTATTTTTGTCAACAGTTTCCATTTTTTACTTTATGTATCAATTGTAAACAAAATTAAACAAATAATTTATCATATCGATCTGAAAATATGATATTCGAAATCTACACCCCTAAAAACCCCATGTCAACTGTTGGAAACTAGTTTCTATTATAATTTTCTAAATTCGTCAAATCGTGTGAAAATATGTATATAAAGGTGTGAAAATATAGAAATAACCTTTTTAACTGCTATACACTATAATATATAATTGAGACATTCATATAACATTGCTTTGAAGTATTAATTACAATTACAGCCTACAATATTGTCGTATAATGATTTCCATTGTGAGAGTGAAGCCGTACATAGTATTGTATAGAAAAGGTGTGAAAAATGTTTTCTATTTTTTTTGCAGTGGTGTTAAAATTTCGCTTTGATCTTAGAACTTAATCATAGATTCATCATTTGACACCTACATGCCAATTTTCGTTTCTCTACGACTTGCCAATTCTTCAATCAATTCGAACAAACAAAAAAATCCTAGCATTTTAATATATAAGATTATATAATGACTTAATTCTTTAATTTTGTGCGATTCAATCAAATTGTTCGATGTAAAATCTAGATAATATCTGGAATTAACTACTGGCAAAGTTCAGAGATACAGTTTGTCCCATAATTATTGTGACAAAATCGTTTTTGTTATTGAACCTTTTAAAATCTACGGATACTTTCCAATAGTATCATTTTTTAGTTTTATTTGATCATGTATAGCTTATAGACCCAAAACGAGCATATTTCTTCTGACATTATATAGTATTTCGATTTATGCTTACTAATTGGAACTATGACGTCATCTGAATTTATTATTTTTCTAAATGATAGAATTTGTACTCTATTCCACCTCTAATTTTTCTAAATGGCACAGCACTCCAAGAGACATCAAATACAAACCTTATTGGAAGCAGAAAAGTGTTCGATAGCAGAAATCGCCAATCAGGTGTGCGTTGCGCGCTATACTGTCTATCGTTTGAAAAACCGCATCGAACAAAATGAGCCTCTTGTTCACAAGAAGGGGTGGTAGACTGGCGAACAAATGTGATAGATCAAATACAGCTGCGCAAAATACATCCAGCATGATGCTCAAAACCAGTGAGAGAGATCGCATCAGAAATTCATAGTAAAAGTGGAATTAGTGTGTCTAAAAGTACCGTCCAAAGGTGTCTGAAAGGGATGGGGTATTCGAAACCTTATTTAACAAAGGTACCCATGTTAAGCGAGAAAAACCGCTTGAATCGGATTGAATGGGCGAAGAGAAACACAGGGAGGAGATGGTTTCGTGCTGTATTTAGTGACGAAGCATCATTTTGGCTCAGAAGTGGTCGAGTTGGCTCAGAAGATGTGGACAAAAGGAAGCCAGAAAAAGGTCCTCCCCACGGTAAAGCACTCTCCAAAGATCCACATCTGGGCTGCGTTTTCAGCTATGGGTACATTCCCATTGTGCATTTACTCAGAATCTGGATGCTAAATTCTTCGTACACATTCTAAAATGGCACTTGATCGATCAAGCAAGAGCTTTTCATGGAGATAGTTGGATTTTGATCCAAGATAACGACCCAAAACACACATCACGATTGGCGAAGTCCTGGATGGAAGAAAACATACCAAATAATCGGTTCGATTGGCCCAGCCAGAGCCCTGATTTGAACCCCATAGAAAACATATTCGGTTGGATGAAGCACAAGCTTCAACGGATTGAAATCTCTTCCATTAACGATCTGAAGGCACATCTGGAAGAGCTCTGGGAATCTATTACCCCAGAATTTTTAGAGCCATACTATAGATCAATGAAGCGAAGGTGCGAGATGGTATAGAAAATGAGGGCTATTCTATCAAATATTGATCACATATGTTTAATATATCTTTCCACCAAATATGATAACTATATCTCATTTAGATAACAGTTTAAGACAATTTAATTACTTTTGTCTGGTGTCACAATAATGATGGACAAACTGTATGTCTGACTTTGCATGGGGTATTTTTATGTGTTGCGTTCTTATTTGGTATTTATAAGTGAAATTTCAATTTTTCTATACTAAAAATGACAATAACCATTCAATTACCATTTGTTATTTATTAATCTAAATTTATGAAAAGGTAATATACTACTGTTCATGTATAACAGTGATAATTACTGTATTTGCTGGCGTGGGCTGTTCCTTCGTAAAATATTGGCATTGTATATAATTATCGATTAATAACACCGTATAATGCTCATAGAGTACATACGCTGTGTACCAAAGCAGTTCATTCCAGATAATAACCGAAATTATTGTCTAACTATTTAAATATAACAATTTTAAATCCAATCAGGAAAACTTAGGCATTTTTCAACTTTTGAATTTCGTCTATTTTTACTGTGAGTAATCATTTCGGGATTTCGTTCTCAACCATAATTTTCACCTGGGATTTTCCTATTTATAGTAGCTACCCCAAACTTCTATGGCTTCCGTACTGAAAATTGCTCATACCGGAAATGATTTGGAGAATAAGTGACATATGAATAAAGGTCGAATACGTGTAAAATCTATATAATTATTGTATCACATTATTATTATATTACCAAATATGATTGAAAATATGTTGCCATTTTGTTATTGTGATAATTTTACAATTGTAGACTTTAACTATCCACATAGAATAATATGTTAAAATGTAAAAAGAACAGACTCATGAGAAAATTTTCCCCATGGTTAGAAATACTAAAGAATATAAGACAACTGCATTTCTAAAACAAATAAACCCCACTGGAGAGAAGTTGGAATTTAGCACAATTCCCAATGTTTTATCAGAAAATCCTTAGAAGCTTAAAAGTGTTATAATTTTACTCCCTAATAACTACACTCATGTTTGTTTTTGTAATCTAGAAACAGTAAATCTTTCACATTTCAGATACTTATTACGTATTATGATTTAAGAGACTATTGGTAGAATGGCAATATATCTTTGTCTCTATATCACAGAATATCAAATTAATTCAGGGATAATTGGCAAGATGGAAGTAAATATGAATAATCTTAAGAAATAGACTTATTACTGATATTTAGTAATAGGAAAGTATTAACAAAGTCTTAGAATCACTCGGATTCACTTTCACTGCTAGTTTGGTTTGTAGTAGGCTTTTAACGATTTCGAACCATCGCTGCTATTTCCTCAGTTGTAATGCCCACTTCAGCAAGTCGAGGGAGTAATACTAGTTTATTTACTTCTAAACCTCAAGACAGTTTTCACGTCTACACGCATAACTATATAGTAGCTGATAGGTAATGCAGAGTGTGCGTGTATTATTTTTATAGAATTGAGTTTAGCGTCAACATACAGGTCTTTGATATTTTGTGCTTTACTAGCCTTCTAAATACAAGGTCATTTCACTGGACGATTTGTAACAATCTAGGGATTTGAAAATTTCCATTCGCCAATCAGTATTAAGGTAATCATCAAAGAATATATACATTATTCGTAGATCTAAAGAACATGTTACAGTAACACCCTGGCTAATCCGAACAGCTCTGTTCCAATGTTCGAAAAAATCGTTCGGATTAGTGAATTTGTTCCGATTAGTGAAATAATACTCAATAGGGCATTAATTATAATAAATTTGATTGTTCGTAATTTAGTATATTATTTCGCAATGATTGCTTATTTAACGGGGTTTCTCAAACTTATTGATATATTTAAGTTTATATACGTTTATTCAAAGCAAAGAGGTGAATAAAATAATATTTTGGGTGATGAAATCGAAAATGCACCTTGCACGACTGATCTATGTTTCTATTCGATTTAAGTTAATCAAGAAACACAATCACAGGTTGGAAAACAAAAAAATCGAAGGGCTCTGGGCAAGAGATTGGAGGCATATAAGAGTTTCCTCTCCGATATCGAACCTGATGAAGACGCATTACATATGAGCAGGAGACAACACAGTATATTTCGAAAAATGCATAGAGCATTTAAACAGTCCTGTTTGCCTCACTCCTTAACCTGCCAAGCATTCTGAATGCCCCTTTATATCAAATATTCAATAAACTTCTAAAAACTAACCTTTTGCACATCGAACACCCCCCCACAACTAGTCAGTTAAATACTTAATATGCACATCTTAAATTAACTTAAGTAAAATACATACATTACAACCATACATATACCTATATACTTGCGTTCAATAAACGTACATATCATTATTAATTATTAACCTTAATATTCTAAAAGTCAGTATGTTTGCTTTATTTTAATATTCGGACAAGTCTACAGGAACGAGATGGTACCCATACATAGAAGCAAATATTAAATTTAATCCGTTAATTGGGAACTCCGCTTAATCGGGACAAAATATCCAGACTATAGTATCTCGATTAAACGGAGTGACCTATATAGTATATATATATATATACAGTCAGGGTCGATTATTGTGAACCACCAGGGGACCAAAAAATCTGTTCATAATAGAGATACTTCATATTAAGCGAACTTGATTCAATACAAATCCTATCTAAAAATGAAATTGGGACCAGGAGGTTAGTTCATAATAAACGAATGTTCACATTAAGCGGGTTCATATTAAGCGACCCTGACTGTATATACATCGAATTAATTGAAGAACCTGCCAGGCACAGAAAACTGAGTTTTGGCATGTGGGTGCTTTTTGGCTGTCTCTGTTCCGTGTGTTTTTAACTCACCGTGTGATTTTAAGGATACCGCCCTCGAAAAACCTTGCCTGGCGTAAAAAAAAAATTTTTAAAGCTAATTTCATTGTATTACTGAGCGGTCTACCATCTGATAGTACTAGTTGGACGGTATTTATTTTGATTTTTATGAGTTAACCCCCTAAAATTTAGCGGTACTAAAAATTAAAAAAATTATTGGAGGTTTTTGACGCATTTACCAATTAGTTTTTAACTTATTTGATAATTTTTTAATGATATGGACCTTAACATTGTTTTGGCACCTTTGGAGGTTATATAACACAAAGATTTAGTAGAATGGCCAAATAAAATCCAAAAAAATAGCTCTATAAGGGAGTTCATTTGTATAATGCTCGTGAAATCGCCTGTTTGATATCAGATATTTAGCGATCAGTGTATCAGAAATAAGATTATGATCGTTTCAAAAAATTTGTTCGGATCTGACCATTTGTTCTTGAGATATCGCTTATTATAGATAAAGTTCGGGCATAATATCTCTCTATGTTCCCGAAAGAGGCCGATGTTGTCATATCTTAAAAACTATTGAAGATATATAATCTATTATATTCTTAAATAAAAGGATATATGCGAAAATATATAGGTTCCTCAAACATTCCTTTGTCAAAAATAAACAATTCTCGACTTATCATTGTTTTTACTGATAATTTATTCGGAACAAATTTATTGATTGGAAACTTCGTGGGTTCATTGATTAATCACAAAATTGCTGATAAAATGCCGCCCTCCCCTTTAGCGATTTATATATGAAATTAATTAATTTGGGAACTTCTTAGATTGGGTAATTGTCTGTGAGACCATGCTACCGTAAGATCTTTGTTAACTCCGTGATTCCATGAGAGTTGGCATCTCTGGTTTCAAGGGGTGTGGTTTTACTGATATAGTTTTTTTTATGACAATTGTAAATAATTGAAATTAATATTAATTTTGAGTAGGTGATCATCAGTGGAAATAAAGTAACTTCAGCTCAAACTGTACCATGACGTTCCTGCGCACCCTGGCATCAACGCTACCATCAAAGCTATGAGAGACAGAAATATACTTGGCCAGGAATGAATGAAGATATCAAAAAATATGTATGTAGTGAGTTAATTATTCCATCTTTGTATTTTATTACACCTTTGTTTCACTTATGGAGCATTACTCATATAGTTGTAGTAGACTTGTAATTCGTAACTCTGGATAAGACAAACAAATTATTTATCCTCCATACTCACAAATGAATATACATTCCAATCACGCCGATTATACGGATCTCGGATAATATGAACGCTTTTCATTGGTCCCGAGGTGCTCGTATTTTAACGAGAGATAACTGTAGCTACATTTGATTGCTTGATGTATTGATAATTAGGGGTTTGTTTAGTTGCGAAACGATCAAAATTTGGTGTACTCGCATCACGTAGTTTGTGCGAAAACATAAATTCTTGTTTTCTCAGACGACCCACCAAGTAGAATTCAAAATTGAATACATAGCTATTACGTAATTGAGCATGACTTGAATAAAATTTGAACTTTTGACTCAAGTAATGTTCATTGACTAGTCATATAGAAACATACTATGTTGACTTTTGGTAAACATCCTGTATTATATGACGTACCAATTTTCTCTTCAGAAAAAATTTGTCATCACTGTCAGACTGATGCTAATTTACCACCTCAACCTCAAAGGAAACTGCAACCAATTCTTCCCCCAGATCAGCCCTGGAAACACATCCATTTTGATCAGCAGCCGTATTCTCTAAGATCTTAAGCACTAAGATCGATCTTAAGTCTTAAGGTCGATCTTAAGTCTCAAGATCGATCTTAGTTAAGATCGATCTTAAGATCGAACTTAAAGCTATTCACTAAGAATTAAGATCGATCTTAAGATCGAACTTAAAAATAACGTTAAGGAAAATATGATTAGAATATAGCATTATACTAATCAAATACAAAACTGAACTATAATATTGGTAATGGTAAGTAGTCACTTATTATTGATCTAGTGAAAATAAACTATATTTCTTCTTTTTGAGCAATATTGGGGCAGTTAATGTCAATATTAGGAGCAAAGAAGATTGATTAACCCACTCCTGTAAGACATAGCTTCTATCTATGTACATAGTTGTACCACCTGGAATGCCTGCTGGTGAGTCTCTTACGATATCTGTGGTGAAATCTTTGTTTTAACTTTGAATTCTATTATGAAAATTCAATGTTTTGTGCATGTAATCTATAATTATTCTACACTAGTCAATATCAAAGGAAGAGCTATCAAAGAGCATAAGTTGTATCTCATGAATTCATAATATTATATTGAACAAAACATATAAACGACAAGTGTCTTTATATATTGTAACATGAAAACCTCTCTAAGACAAAATATAAACACTGGATATGAGAAGAACAATAAATTGAACTCTATCGACGTTAAAATTTCTGCGTCATTTGGTGTTACGAAAATAGTAATTGGTGTCATTAGTGGTTATAGTAATCCTCCCGTGTATATAAATTGCTGCTGAGTACTTACATTAACAATACCAAACCAAATGGACAAATCCCGAAAAGCAAATTGGACCAGAGAAGAAGAGTACAGTCTCATTAATGAAATTGAGTCAGCAGGTGAGATTTTGAGAGAGTCAGGAAATTCTGCTGACAAAAACAAAAGGAGGAAACAAATCTGGAGAGACATTGCAGCCAAACTCAACTCAGTGCATGGCAATGGCAGTGCTGTAGAGGATATTAGGAAAAAATGGACCAACCTAAAGCTAAATGCAAAGTCCAAAGTTGATGCAAGCTTTAGGGAAGCCAGAAAGACTGGAGAGGGTACAAACACTGCTGGGCATGTAGAAAACGAAGATATGCAAATCCTATCAGCAGATAGAAGTATTTGTGCTGACTCTGCAGATCGGGTAACAGAGATGTTCCAAAACACCCCTGCTTTTAGTGGAATTTCAGGTGCTGCTGAACTTTTTCAAGCACCAGCAATAGCATCAACAGTATCAGCTGCAGGTCCCAATGAATCTGAAGATACTCCAATTTTAGAGTCTCCAGCAGAAATTGAAATCCCAACAACGTATAAAGCATCAAAGAAAAGTCGGAAGAGAAGGCAAACTGTTGATGAGCAAGATGATTCGGTCGAACTCTTGAAGGTTGCGGACTTACTTCCATTACAGTAGGAAGTTTTGTTCCAACAGATGGCTGTATTCTCAGCACAGCTGCAGTTAATAGAAGAACAGAGGGACTATTATCGATTAAAACGTCAGTGACTGCTGGAAAAATCATTGTAAATAGGAAAATAGGATCAAAGTGATTATTATCAGTCATGTGAATCAATATTAAGCCTGTCTCTATAATTATGCATGTTAGAATTAGTGTAAGATTTATAATCAAAGAATGTATGTTTGTTTATTCATACAAACCCAAGAAGAATTTGCCAAGAATTATTGCATGTGATACATGTTGCGATGTTACACACAATAAGAGAAATGTTTAAAAAAAGATCGAACTTAAGACTTAAGCACTAAGATCGATCTTAAGTTCTTAGTGAATACGGCTGCTGGTCTGTGATTTGAAGGAGAACTCTCAGGGCTACAAACATCTGGTCACGAGTTGTTATCTCTCTAAATTCTGTGCAGTTTGCCTTTTGAGTACGAAAAAGAGTAGTGAGGTGTTGACACAACTGGATAACAATACTCGGAAATGTAACAGTTGGATAAAAATACTCAGAAATGTAACAGTTTTAAATTCTCAATTTTGAGCTGCCCAATACGATTGTTGTGTTGGCAATCTAACATTAACTATATTATTTGCAACATTCAAATCTGTATATATTGGATAGAGGCATATTGATGTTTTATGTTAGTCAAAATGATTTTTTAAAAATCAGAATCATAAAGTAGTACTCCATCAGACTGGACGTCACTACCAGACAAAGACATGTTTACACATATACCCCTGAATTCTCCACACCAAGTAGAACAATATATGTCGTTCTTCCCACAACCGCAGCGCTTTGTTGGCTGTAGTACAATTCGCTGCAGTTGTCGGTCTTGCAATGGCACCTGATAATTTCCTTTAGTACCTGTGGTGCTGGTGCGAGATTCGTATGAATTGGTACCAATTTCCCATCATTGATCGTCCACCCCCAGCCTTCAGGATTCAAAAGCTTATTTGTTGATTTCCAATCCTGGACATGGAGATAGACTCGTTGGCTATGATATTGAGCGGCTGCAGATGTAGGGGGAATGGTATGAGGCTGCATGCTAGTGTTACTTGTTGATACTTTCTCACAGAAAAGTCTGAGTCTGAGCTTATTTATGCCTTCCCCGGGCTTTCCATTATATAGAGTAACGAGGACATTCTCACCTGCTTTAATGATCTCATCTTTTGTAGCATTCTGACGACTGAATGTTTCGCCCTCCTGGCGGAAATATACAATGTTTTGATTGCGTGACAAAGCTGTACCTGTAGCATCACCTAGAACAGTACTTCTCAACCTTTTCAGTTGCACGAAACCTTTTTGAAATTGGAAACGTTTCGCGGAACCCTCCTTCCTATTTATTGAATAAATAGCACAAATTGCACTTAACACAAAACTAAAGAATACAAAAGCTAATTAGTTAGTGACTTGTTTGTTGTTGTTTATTCTTAATTATGAGATCAAAGCGCGGATTATAATTGGCGAGAGCACATCGCATTGCAGTATCTAAGTTTTGATTAAGGCTATTCCTTGTTTTAGTATTTATGTGTGTGAGGCAAGAAAATCCTTTCTCACATATATACGTGTTAGAAAATTGTACTAGAGTTTTGATTGCCTATTCGGAAAGTATTTTCATTTCGCCTTTTTTCAAAACATAAACCCAAAAACCTTGCTCTGTTGTCATCGAATGTCTGGAATATGTTCTTCATGGTTATATCTGTGTGAATTTCTATGAGAGGTTCCAGCAGATCCGCATTAGCAAGTGTAAGGCTCTTTGTGGAGAAAGGATCTAGAATCCAATACATTTCTTCCAGCTTTTTGACTTCTTCATTCGGAAAGTATTTATTAAAATTTTTCTAAACAATTCAAATGAATAGATATTGGCATTTTAAGCTCTTTAAAATCGTCAACATGCGCTTCTGGAAGAACCTGATTTACTTGAGGAAAGCTGGATAAGTCTCCAATCTCAACTTTGTTTTCCCATAACTTCAGTTTCATTTTGAATGCTTCTACTTTGCTGTGTTGAGTAAATATGTCAGCATTAAGTCCTTGTAAGCTCAGGTTTGAAGAGTTTACTAGATCGAAAATAGATGCAAGGTAAGATTTTCCCTTTTCCACCAGCTCTGATACAATTGACCGTATGTATCACATCTTCCAGTACAATCTCAAGTTCTCCTTTGTTACAGATCCGGTTTTAAACCGCTTCACTGCAAGTGCCTCACGATGGATTATACAGTGCTTAGATACACAGTGAGGAGCAATCGCTCGTATTCTTGTAATTACACCAGATTTTTTTCCCGTCATCGCTGCCGCACCATCTGCAGTAATCCCAGAACATTTTTCCCATGGAATTCGGTTTTCTTTAATAAATTCATCTAACTTCAAGAAGATTGCTTCGCCTGTAGTGCACACTCCAACATCCAAACTGCAAAGATATTCCTCCCTAATAGTTTCTGCCTCCAGATCAGGGTAACGAACATAAGCTAAAAGCTGTGCTCGACTACTGACGTCAGTTGATTAATCAAGTTGTAACCCAAACCAGCACGTATCTCGCAGTTTTTGGAAAAGTTGGTCTTGTAGGTCGATATTTATATCTATCGCTCGCCGTAACATCGTGTCATTGGATAAAGGGAGTTCCTTCACTCTTTAACAGCTTTCTCATTGTGGAGTTCTTCAGCGGCAATAATAAGACTTGGTTTGATAACATCTTCTCCTTCAGTAAATGGTCTCCTTTGTTTACACAAGACCTCAGCGATTCGATATGATGCTCGCAATAGGTCAGCCTCTCCACCAATAACTTTCATTATCTGATTAAAGGAGGATTTCTGTTTACAGGTGAGTTCACACATCCTTTCAAAATATCCCTTTGTTTTAGTTTGATATTCTTTGTGGTTTGCCAGATGCCGTTTTAGTTTCGCCGGTGCAAGAGAGGAGTTGCACAACCGTTCTCCACAAATGAGGCAGTCGGCTTCTGGTTCAGAACACTTCATCTGATCATATTGAACTCTTCGCTTTTTCTTAGGCTGTTCTTTCACAGCGAAATCCGCTTCCGTGTTCTCGGGCATCTCTTTCCAAAATATCAATGGAATTATTTGGAATTATTTGTAATGCAAAATTGAACAAAGTATCCTGCTTCATTTGACAGAAGGGCTCAGTTGTATTCAATATTCGTAAAATTAAAAGGCAATGACATGTACAGTACCCAGACAAAAGTATTTGCACACTTCATTATCTCACGTTGATTTAATACTAAATGGGTCTATTTATGAAGATTAAAACTCCGAAACGGTAAGTGATACAACTAATCGGGTTTCAGATTCGAAATCTTCGCATTCGAATTAGTTATTGTAGGATATTTCTAATCAATTATTAATTCCCAATGTTTTCAAATTATCAATCACTGCCACCTTGTGCCACATATCTCCCTTTTTATCACTATACATTATGGTGATGTACTACCTCTTGTGTCACAGGTTGATAATTTTACTCATTGGGTTGAGCAATTTATTAGAAATATTTTACAATAACTAATTCGAATGCGAAGATTTCGAATCTGAAACCCGATTAGTTGTATCATTACCGTTTTGGAGTTTTAATATTCATAAATAGACCCATTTTAGGATAAAATCAACGTGAGATAATGAAGTGTGCAAATATTTGTATGGGTACTGTATATGTATATTTGTAGCTGATTAAAATTATGTTTCACAGTGATATCGTGTCAAACTGGTAACAAATATCTAAGTATCACAATTGATGTAATACCTCAAGTGATTCATATGATTCTTTATTATAAAGTATGGCTTTAACTGTCAAAATAATATCAGATAACAATCAATACATTGAATCACTAAGTGATGTTCTGGTTGCTATGTGTGCTAATAATTTTCAATACAGAATGTTTTAACAATGTAATATAGTATGTATATGTTTCTGAGTCAAGGAACCCCAAGTTTCAGTGAACCCTAAAATCACTTTGGCGGAACCCCGGTTGAGAAGCACTGACCTAGAATCTCCCTGGTCTCATTCACATTCCAACACCTAGGCGTTTTCTTAGTACCATGCTTTGGTTCAGGCTTGAAGAATATGTTGGATGAAGTCTCCCTTGTATGATAGTAGAGGAGAACTAGAAGAACTGTATATTATATACTGAATACTGTTTAAAGCACTTGATGATATATGATGAGGGGCCAAAGGCAGATTGCATTTGAAAGGAGGAATGGAGCTCGAAACCAGAAGTCAAAGAGCCTTTTTTGAGGTGGAGAATTAAAGTAGTCACGTGATATCATGGCAATTTAGGCGCACGATATTGGAATCATGGGATCTTGCACCACAGTCGTAGCTTATGTACAAGCTTGTAATGTCTGTAGGTATCTTGATTTTAGCCGCTATGACTCGAAATCATCCGAAAATGGAAATACACTGGATGAAGGTTATATTTTTATTTTGGCATTAAATACGATAGCGACGAATTTTCTTTGCGCCGAATTTTCCGGCGATGAATTTCCGTCATTATTTTAATCAGCTTAATCAGTTTACATGTCTTTAGATTTTAAGAATATTAAATACAATTCAGCTTTTTTGATTTTCTATTCTTTTATTATATATGTTAGTGAAATTTGTACTAATACATATTCAAAAATATGAAGGGTTCCTAAAAACATTTATAATTTTGAAAGGGTTCCGTGCTACTAAAAAGGTTGAGAAGCACTGACTTATATATACTGACGCTGATTAAGGGAAAAACTTGATTGAAAATTGTACCAAAATATACCCAAAGCATCAAGATTGTCACCTGGATTACTAGTCATACTATGCCGACACAAAATTTGCTATGGTTTCGACTTTCGAGGTTATGGAGAAAAAGGAATCAACTGTAATGGTTTATAACCTGCTTTTGAAATAATTCAAGAATACTCCAAGATTTATAGTTTATGAAAATGTTTGCAACTTGCATAATACATGGATGATCAGGTATGTTTTTGTTAGATTAGATGTCATGTTAAAAACTTTTGTATCGAAGTATCAATTATTACGAATGTAATACGAGTATTGCTCTAAGGATCCAAATTTATTTAAAAATACAACATTCCTGATTGATGGTTTTCATTCGCAGAATCATTGATGCAACTTCTCCTATTCACTGAAATGAATTGACTTTGAGATAATTAACAACCTCAATTCTCAAGAATGCGAACAATTATTCTCGACACTTGAAGAATATATACCCAGATATCTTTCATGAGAGTAGAAAACGTTTTTTATAACGTGAGATATTTTTTCGCAAGTATATATTGTGTACAAATATTAATGTCTAACTTTACATGAATGGCAAAGGAACCAGATTCTTGCCTTTTTCGTATCTGGAAGTCCAACTTATTTTTGATACCACCGTTTGCAGGTTGGTCACTCCACCATATTTTTGAAAGCATGGTCGGGGAGACGGCAAACACACCAGAGCTCAATTGTGATATGTATCGGTTCGTTCTGAATCTTAGGCTTCATGCTTTATTGACTAGTGGGAAATTGTGCCACCTGTTCTGTCCTGAAAATGTTAATCAGATGTTTCCTCATCTTCGCTTGTCGCCATCTAAGTCAGTGCTTCTCAACCTTTTTAGTAACACGGAACCCTTTCAAAATTGTATACGTTTTGAGGAACCCTTCATATTTTTGAATATATATTAGTACAAATTGCACTATCATACTATATAACTAAAGAATACAAAATCAAAAAGGCTGAATTACATTTAAGATTCTTAAAATCTAAAGACATGTAAACTGATTAAGCTGATTAAAAGAATGACGAAAAATTCATCGCCGGAAAATTCGTCGCTATCGTATTTAATGCCTAAATAAGCATATAACTTGCATCCAGTGTATTTCCATTTTCGAATGATTTCGAGTTTTTGACATCTGGTTTCGAGCTCCATTCCTCCTTTCAAATGCATTCTGCCTTTGGCACCTCATCATATTCCCACACCTAAAAGCACCAACTCCTTACACATTGTACATACAACTTAGGTTCCCGTGACGAATCTCCCTGCGACGAATTTTCCGTTAACGGATTAAAATGTTCCGCAGTGATATTTTGACATACTGGTAACAAATATCTAAACATCATAGATGTAATCCCTCAAGGGGAGTCCGACAATTCGCAATATATTTCAGCTTTGAAGAGGGAGCAAGGACTTGTAGAAGTAAGGCAGGCATAATACATTGCTGGTGATAACCCGACTAAACGCAAGATGGTGCAGGATAACGAAAAGGCCCTGAGAGATATAGTGAGAAGCTATGCAGATCGTCCCAGGCTGGAATTTTTGAGAGGCGTGGCGCAACATTTCAGCATTGAGACTGACTAATGCGTGATAACACATAAATTGATTAAATGACAATAGTTAATAAATAGTTAAATACTTGAGTTCGCTCAATACAAGGATTAATAAAGTAGCAGATTTTATGAGGATTGTCGTGTTGCTAGTTGTCGGACTCCATCCCTCAAGTCAGTTCATATGAGTTCTTATTATAATTTATGGCTTTACTGTCATAAAATAATAACAGATTGCAATCAATACATTGAATCACTAAGTGATGTTTTGGTCGCTATGTGCTAATAATTTTCAATACAAATGTAGGGTATGAATAAAATTAGTATATACGTATTCAACTAATGCAAATGGACAAGTTTTGAACCAGCTTACGTTTAGTTCAAAGTTCTAATTTTTCTGTCAGAATAGGTATCGACAACCTAAGTCACGGAACCCCTGAGTTTCAGGGAACCCTAGAATCACTTTGGCGGAACCCCGGTTGAGAAGCACTGATCTAAGTGATGCTGGATCTTGTTTGAGGACCGATGATGGAAAAAATTCAACCGCAAATAAGTCACAATCAATCTTCCATTTTGTTGTTGAACTGCCAGGATGATAACATTGAGGATACCTGTTCTTGACGGTAAAGTAGAGTTAGTTGGATATCCAATTCTTTACTAGTAGATCCCCGTGCATAGAATCGCATACCGAAACCATTCCCGAATCATCACAATAAGAACAAGCCCAGTGTAGTTGTCCATCGTGATGTATTTGCATACTTCATTTGGACGCTTCGATAAACAATCGTTTCTAGAAAGGCAATAATTGAAATGACAGAGTGAATAGAAATAATATCACAGACAAAGTTAATTTATTGTAATCACTTGTGATAGGATTGTATCCTGAAGACCTTGTATGTCTGGAAAGTTATTTATCAAGATGACCTAAATATGATATATAGTAAAATTTGAATGTTTGTATTTGTGCAATCTACAAACTGGATACTCTAACTAACTATAGAAAAAAAGTAATTTAGTTAACTATGGATGTTAAAAGTTTGCGGAATGCTACATTTACTACTAATCGACTTACACAAAAGGCGTTTATGGTTCTATCTGTTAAAAATCTGTAAGCATCCGATAAATCATTGATGCATTGTTCACATGTGATTTCACTCAACAGCATCAAAGAACTTTGTTTCGCAAGCGGCACAAATGGTTTTACTCCATATAATGTTGCCAAAGACGGAGTTGGAGGATTAGGTGCATCGGGTTGCTGACTAAGTGAGGGTGCGGATAACCCATGAACATGAACTCGTTAGGATGATCTACAATGTCCTCAGATGGAAATACAGATAACTGTTCATTTTCAGGAAGAACAGTTAAATCATTTGGGTCAATCAGAGGAGATTGATTTCCTAATGTCTCTGTAGGTGAAAAAGAATTTGTAGATTGAATAAATTTTTTTTGTGCTCTGAGAATCTTGAGTAAGGAATTCTTTTGCATCCTCGAGTGTTTCTGAAAGACATATCTTCTGGCCACCATTTAGGCTTTAGATCCTATTTGCAGGCCTGGGGTCAATTACTTTGAAATGTAATATATTACTATTACTATTACTTATATTTTTTCCAATTACTATTACTATTACAATTACATTTTGTTTATATGTAATATATTACTATTACTATTACTATTACTATTACTTATTACTATTACTATTACAAATTTCTTGACAATTACTTAGACTTTGCTATTATTCAGAATATTTTAAGTTTATTATTTAATTGATTATCCCATACAAACAAAATATCTAACCTATCTAACCTATTATCTAACCTAAGCAAATAACTAATTCCACTAAATTTATCATACGTGTGAATTACATTTGATCATGATTAACTTATGAAAAACTGCATCAGACAATGAACATCTATCTGGCTTAAATAATTTTCCTGCGATGCTAAATAGTCTCCCTACAGGTCAGGCCTGGGGTAAATTACTTTGAAATGTAATATATTACTATTACTATTACTATTACTTCTAAAATGTAATCGTTACTATTACAATTACTATTACATATTACTATTACCCCAGGCCTGCCTATTTGTTCCAAAAATGGCGTGTTTATTGAAGTGTTTATAATTAACACATTAACATATCTGTATAATTCTGTACACGAATAAGTGTTTAGCGCATAATTATCGTTGTTTTAGTTTTGAAATTGCAAAAAAGTTAATTCATAAATATAATCGGGGGAACGTCATTTATTAAAATTTTGAAGTTGTCATTTGTTAGAATTATCTCAACTGTCACTTGTTAGAATTGTTTTCTAGACTACTGTCACTTGTTAGAATCGTTTTCTAGACTGCTGTTACTTGTTAGAATCGTTTTCTATACTGCTGTCATTTGTTAGAATCGTTTTCTAGACTACTGTCATTACTTGTTAGAATCGTTTTCTAGACTACTGTCACTTGTTAGAATAATCGAAATCCGTTTCCAAATGTTTACAAGCTGAAGTCGTTTAAATTTCTATGTTTTTTCATATTAAATTCTAACAAGTGACAGTAGTCTAGAAAAATGATTCTAACAAGTGACAGTAGTCTAGAAAAATGATTCTAACAAGTGACAGTAGTCTAGAAAACGATTCTAACAAGTGACAGTTGAGATAGTTCTAACAAATGACAACTTCAAAATTCTAACAAATGCAGGCACCTCAATATAATCATAACGTTCAAGTAAGGCTAATTACTTTACTACAATTTACAGTTTAATAAAAAATATCGCAAACAAAGCCTGTTGTCATTAATTTAAAATAATTTATATTAATTGAGTATGCTAGGACACTTTTGGTCCCCTGACCCAAGAGTCCAGAATACGGCAGATATTATAGTGATAATGCGGTGGGACATATAATTTATGAAAAAATATGACTATCCAATATATAACTATCCAATAAATATCATATCACAAATGCAATCTATCATTGGAACAAATATCATATATTCAAAATAGTACAAGTATTTTAATAAATGTACATTATATAATTTAATATTGTAGTTATTCTAAATCGAATATTGTGGCGAGATATCATTTTAAACGCTAGTCAAGGAATTGCAAAAAATGTTATACTTCAAATTTAAGGATACCGCCCTCGAAAAAACATATGATTTGGCTTACAGCATACGATGAAAGTAGAGCTATAAGAATGTTAAGCGTGGGGAGGTATCTCCATCAAGAAATACTGGCACTTTCCAAACCGTTTTTGAATCTCATTTCTAGTTTTTGAGATACAGTGTCTCAAAGTCTGTTATTTTCGCTTTCCGCTAGCACATCTTAAAGGTAGAAATTCGGGCACTCAAGGAATTGTTTAGGACATACCAAGGAATCAAATGCTTCCAAAGTCGAAGCATATATAGTCTACCATATTTGCCACTTCATAGGACCAGAAGAAAGTTAAAATGACAAAAATTGTAAATTTAATCGGTGTCCGAAAAAAAAGGGCGAAAAATGTCTGTTTTTTTGGGAAATCAGGAATAAAATCACCAAATTAGAAGATATCGAAAAAATGGTGGTCCTACGTTCATCGCCAAATAATATGGGACAACTCTTGAAATTTTCAAATCTCTATCTCAAACCAATTTTGAGTTAAAATTCTGTAAAGACGGATTTTGAAATATTAAAGTCCCGAGATATAGAGATTTTAAGTTTAGATGTTAAGAAGAATGTACTAGAATGAGTTATTAATAATGAAAAAAAGCATTCACAGACATTTATTCTAATTTATACTGCTGATTTAGATATATTTGAAACAAATATTTACAAAAAATAGCAGGAGTACCCTGAAAATCCACAAATTTCCTTGAGGCCCCTAACCCCGAATGTTTTGGGATAATTGTGAATAATAATTCATATTCCTAACACTACGAAGTATAATCTATCAGTTTAGAATGGTTAAGAGCTTCCAAAAGTATATTAGGAAGTGAGAACTAAGAATTAGGGCTTATATTTACAGAGATAGAGAGATATCTCTTTTTGGATCCTAAATTGGGGTTTTTGACCAAATCTGCGAGGTCCAAGGCCAGAACTTTCAAAATAAATATCAAAAGTTCTCCAATTTTTCTGTACACATTATTAACGACAATTGTATTCATTATTTAGCATAATAGCCACATTTGGACACATATTTAATGTTAGATTCGCCATTTTCTAATATATTCAAAGTTCTCCATTGAATTTGAATTACATTTAAATCAATGATAAGTCGAGAATTATATATTTTTTGACAAAGAATGTTCGAGGAACCTATATATTTTCGCATATATCCTTTTAGTTAAGAATATAATAGATTATATATCTTCAATAGTTAAGATATGACATCGCCCTCTTTCGGGACCATAGAGGGATATTATGCCCGAACTTTACCTATAATAAGCGATATCTCAAGAACAAATGGTCGGATCCAAACAAATTTTTTTTTTTGAAACGATAAGAATTTTATTTCTGACCCAGTGATCGCTAAATATCTGAGATCAAACTTGCGATTTCCCGAGCATTATATAAATGAACTCCCTTATAGAGCTATTTTGTTTTGATTTTTGTCCATTCTTTTAAATCTTTGTGTTATATAATCTCCAAAGGTGCCAAAACAATGTTAAGGTCTATATCATTAAAAAAAATATCAAATAAGTTAAAAACTAATTGGTAAATGAGTCAAAAACCTCCAATAATCTTTCAATTTTTATTAACGCTAAACTTTAGGGAGTTAACTCACAAAAATCAAAATAAATACCATCCAAATAGTGCTATCAGATGGTAGACCGATCAGTAATACAATGAAATTATCAATAAAAAACTCTTTTTTTTTTACACCAGGCAAGGTTTTTGAGGGCGGTATCATTAAGCATTATAATTTACAAGTGAAATTTAAAAAATTTAAGATGTTGTGATGCTAAAAATTATTTCAAGTACCAAATTGACATTGAAGTAGCCATGTTGCACGCTTTCGAAGAGATAGAACGTTTAGTTTCCCAAGATCACCAATGTCTCTCTTCATCTTCTGGTCTAGCAATGACTTGTCCAGCATTGAGTTTCCAGCGATTTGATATTTATATTTGATCATACAAATATTTTGGAATATTTTTTGGTTGTCCGTGCCTAGCATTGCCCAGGATTTTTTCACATTCCTGGCCGTTGCTAAGAACCCATAGCCAAAGGATTCTAGATATTTATCAAATGACTGGAAATTTAGTGCTGAGCACGGATTGAATGATGACCTGACATGGCTGAAAGAAGTCATAGATATGGGATATTTCGCGTCAAAAATGTGTCCTCTTTACTGCAAACCAGGTGGTACCAAGGGATTATCTCGGAGCGCGATACGCTCCTTTAGGCGTATGATTTTAAGTCTCAAAGAATTTAGGAGCGTGAAAATCCAGAATTATATATAATTTACCCTATATTATAATGTTATTTATCGATTTAGGCGTATGAAAATTTAAGGTTTTGAGATTAGGAGCGTATCTCTGGAGAGCTGTATAATACCCTGGGTGGTACAAGTGGATAAGTGGCTCTAAGTGGCGAAATATTGACATTAAAATTCTTAAATTTGAGATTAATATTTTGAACCCCTTTAGGGATCTAAAAGTGGTAAAAAGGACTTAGATAATTGTTGACAAAAATAACCTTAATATATACCAAGTGGCATCACGATCGAGTGACTTGCTGCAGAAGTATAACCTGTTACGTCCTACTCGGTTTTAGTTGCTAATTTCATTGCTAACTTAACACTCATAAGTATTGTTGAGTTTTTTGAAATATTTCTGCTCAAATAATGAGAAATTTTGTATATGTTCATAATGGGTGAAACCCTTTAATGATGTAAAATGTTTCTTTGAAAATAAATAAATAAATACAACAAATATTATATAGCAGCATAATAATATGAATTTTTGCAATTAAGAAATTTTCTGATAGTCCAATTTTAATTATTCCATTCCTTATTCAGCAAGCAGGGCTGGGGTTGGTTAACCGATATTCGTGGTCGGTTATTTTTGTTTCCTACAGGGCGGTTAACCGGTTAACCGATGTCAATATTAATTAGTACAAGCGCGCTTCGCGCTTGCTTGCGCTGCGCGGCTGGCGGACACTTCGTATCCGCCGGAGGCTCCCTTCGGTCGCCTGGAGTCACATTGGTTAACTATAAGGGAGATAACATCTCTAAATATGTCTGTTCTACTGTGCTAATCGATATCACTCGAAAAATCACCAAATTTGTGAATTTAAAAATTTTGATGAGTAATGATGACGTCATAACAAAGTGATGAGTCATCATTTTTTGATGATAGTCGCATCATATGTGAGACATGTTAGTATACAGATTCTATTAAAATTTCAGCCTTCTATCTCCTATAATGGCTGAGTTATGCCCGAATAACTGTGTTGCTTAACTTTTAAAAATGTGACAATGACGTCATAATTCCATGATGAGTGGACATTTTGCTCTGAGCTCAGAACTTACTGGAGCCATAGCCAAAATACTCCCACATGCCAAAATCAGCTTTCTATGACCGGCAGTTTCTTCAATCATTTCGTTACAGATATATATATATATATACATACACAATAATCGAGTTTTAATAGTAAGGATAAATGTGGATTTGTCGACTAATATTTAACCTGATATTGAAAAATTTACAATCTTCAGTGGTCTCGAAATATACTATTTGGTTATAAAAATTGTAATAAAAGTAATATTGTGATATTGTAGTAAACAAAATTTACTTTTAGAAGTAATATTCATGAATCTCCACCGAAAAACAATGAAATTAGTCTAAATTTTCAGAAAATAAAGCAGATCGGCTAACCGATCCAAAATTTTCTTAACCGTTAACCGTGATTGATGGCGGTTAACCGAATCCAGCCTTGCAGCAAGTTATAAATAGTATGCGAATAGTATCCCGACTACAATTATATTGTGATATGGTTGCTAGTTTGCTCGACTCTGATGAATATTTGCCATCTGCCTAATTATTTAAAAATCGGAATAAGGCTGAATTATTCCAAGAGTGGAATAAGGCCAAATTGTCAAAACTGGGATAGGGTTTGATTATCAATTTGGATCAAGAGGAAGAATGGGTTTAATTTGTGAACTAAGTAATGGACGGTCGATTTGGAGCATTTTTGGTTTGTTGGGAAATAGCGGAGATTTTAAGGGTTTTTGACGTGGAATATTTATAAAATTCGCCTGATGAGGTGTTTTTAAGCAAATTGTATATTTAACTTGTTGTCACCTATTTATTTCAATATTACATACATATTACTCGACTCTTTCCAGCTGTGATAATTCGACCTTATTCCAGTTTTGATAATTAGGCCTTATTCCAGTTTTGGTTATTCGACCTCTAACTATAAAATTTGCAATATTATATATGGTCAGTCTATGCCTATTGGCAGATCATTATCGATATGTTGATATCAATAAAAAATGCATTTGTCTTAATTAAAATCATCAAATAATTCTCCATCAAATTGGACATCGACACCAGACAAAGACATGATTACATACACTACCCGGACAAAAGTATTTATACACTTCATTATTTCAAATGTATTTAATACTAAATGAGTCTATTCCGGAAGATCAAATCTCCTAAACAGTAATTGATACAACTAATCGGATTTCCAATTCGAAATCTGCGCGAGTTTATTGTATTCCTCTTCATTGATTAATTATAAGGTGGATAATATCCCTAAATGCATCTGTCTTATTGTTATAATCAAAAATTCAAAAATATAAACAAAATTTGTCAATTTTTACATATTGGATCCATAATGACGTCAAAACAGTGATGAGTCATCATTTTTTGATGATACGTGTACCATATTTAGATACTATATTAATATACACATTCTATTAAAATTTCAGACTTCTATCTCCTAAAATGTTATAGTAGAAAAACTGAAGTTAAAGTAGAAAAACTGAAAATTCTAATTATAAAAAGGTGAAAATGACGTCATACTTAGGGCATTCAATTAGTTCGTAACCCTGCAATTATTTTTATTATTTGGAAACCTAAACATCAAAAACTACATTAAATGTTCAAAGTAGTCTCCCTTCTGCTCAATTACTAGTTTTAAACGTTCAATCCACTTAAAAAAAGTCCTCTTATATTCCTCTTGGGGTATGTCTCTGAGATACAGACGAATTTCCCTTTCAATTTGTACATCTTCCTCAAAAACTGATCCAGCTAGATGTCTTTTGAGCCCATCGAAGAGCCAAAAGTCGCAGGGTACTAGGTCAGGACTATATGGTGGATGTTCTAATTCCTCAAGACCAGGGGTTTATCTAGGTGCTCGGTCGGCACTTATAGGTGCCAGCCTTGTATCGTCCGAGGAGCCAAGGTGCTTGCAGTGTGATTCGATTTTGGTCCCGGGTTGCTATCACCACTGGAATTACAAGATAAACCACTGTTTGGGTGCCATATAACTTTTATCACCTCCAAAAAAGTGCCGGATTAGAAAATCCTAGATAAACCCATGCTCAAGACCCATAGAAGCAATTGTTTCCTTTACCTCCTTGGATTTCTGTGGTCTGGCATTATCGTGCAAAAGTTTTATTCCTTTGAGTCCGGTGGCTGGTCGACGCTTAAAATAATGTTTTTGGATCTCAGGAAGAACAATTGTTGCGTAGAAGTTGCCAGTAATTGTTTGCCCCTTTGGCGCACAGATTTGGCACACTGGACCATACGCATCAAAAAAAAATCGTGTACATAACCTTGGGGGCCCAGCGATCGGGTCTCGGTAATCCTGGGGCAGCACTCCCTTTTGCCACCCATACCTTATTCTGTTGCTTGCGTGGAGGTTCTGAATATCTTATCCATGTTTCATCCCCGGTACATATTTCAGATAATCGCCTCTCATCGCAATGCTCATATTTTTCAAGCAAGTTTTTGGCCATTCTCAGTCGGTTCTTCTTTTGAGCCTGTGGCAAGAAATGTGGGACCCAACGTGAACAAACCTTTGACACACCGAGATGCTTTGTCAGAATAGTATGAACACTTCCCGTTGACAAGTCCAGGGTGCCAGCTAACTGTTCTATTGTAATATGCGGATCAGAATCACACATTTCAGCTACAAGAGTAATATTGTTGGAGGTAGTAGCAGTAACGGGTTGTCCCATCCGAGGGTCATCTTCAATCGACTCCCTACCTCCACGAAAACGAAGACTCCACTTCTTAACCGTCGATTCCGAACAGGCATCTTCCCAAAATACGGTAACCAAATCTTGGTGGATATTCCTTGGCGTATCGCTGAGTAATGAACGAATTTTGATGTAGGATCTTTGCTCAAGTAAAATTTCGCTCGATTTAGAAGCCATAAATTCTTCTATGATTACAATAGCCAATCGTTAAGAAAGCGTAACTAGGAAATTATTCAATCAATTCTATCATACTAAATTGTTCCTACGAGAAGAATATATAAGCTATATAATTGGAAGCAAATAGGGGAGAAATATGGTTTAAAAATATAAGTAAAAGCAAGGGTTACGAACTAATTGAATGCCCTAGTAATTTCATGATGTCGACATTTTCGTCTGAGGTCAGAAGTTAGTGGAGCCATTACCAAAAGAATCCCACATGCCAAAAATCAGTTTTCTGTGTCTAGCAGTTTCTTCAATCAATTTATTACAGATATATACTCAGCCTACCTAACTTTTGCCTTTTCACGGTATTTAACCATGGATTACTGCAGGTCTTATGTGCAAAATACAAACTGTATAGCATATATATATATATTGCTAAAATTTAAAGGAGTATAATGAATATTAATACAAAGAGGTGGGAAATTGTTTTAGTTCTCTCTTTTACTACTAACTAATATGTATACGAATTGTCCCTTCATATTAACAAGCGCGCTTCGCTTGCTTCCGCAGCGCGGCTGTCGGACACTTTGTGTCCGCCGGAGGCTCACTTCGGTCGCCTGGGGTCACATTGAATTTATAAGGGAGATACACTCGAACCTCTCTTATCCGGGCAGTGCCGGACCGGAGGGTGCCCGGATAACAGAATTTGCCCGGATATCGGAGGTTCGGATAAGAGTGGTGCCCATAACTCAGAAATCAACTTGAATAGCAGTTTATAGTGTAACTGTCAATTTGTATAATCGGTGAGTTTAAACAATATCTAGTGCCCGGAACTTAGAGGTTATCAAAATTTGAGTTCTGGATAAGAGAGGTGATTGTAAAATAGATATTCTATGAAGGAAAAGAAACTATTCCATTGCGATTGATTAATACATTTTAAGCAGTATTTACCCCTGAATACATTAGATGTCGCAATTATCTTCCAAATTCATTATCAAAGTTCATTAAATAATATTACATGATAATGATTGCTGGAATTGTGGTTAATAATTGACTTGAAAATAGGACAATGGATATTGACTAAATGTCGAAACGGCTGTCCGGTTGAGAGAGGTGCCCGGATATCGGAGGTCCGGATAAGAGAGGTTCGAGTGTATCTCTAAATATGTCTATCTTAGTGATAATTATTAAAATCGATATCACTCGAAAAATCACCAAATTTATCAATTTTTAAATTTTGATGTGTAATGATGACGTCATAACAGAGTGATGAGTAATCATTTGTTGATGATAGTTACATCATATGTGAGGTATATTAATATGTACATTTATTTAAAATTTCAGCCTTCTATTAGCTATGGTCGAAAAACTTAAATTTCTAATTGCAAAAAAATGACAATGACGTCATAATTCCATGATGAGTAGACATTTTCGTCTGAGCTCAGAACTTACTGGAGCCATAGCCAAAAAACTCCCACATGCCAAAAATCAGCTTTCTGCGCTTGGCAGTTTCTTCAATCAATTCGTTACATATATATATACACATTAATCGAGTTTTAATAGTAAGGATCATAACCCAATCTCCCGTGCCTATGTTTTGATGTTTTCTTGCCTTTATCATACTTCTTCTTAGCTGTCGATTGAGTGCACTTCTGGTTTTCTCCTGCAATTTCACTCAATTCTTTTTTTTTTACCGTTATTTAGAGATACTAACTGGCTAACCCTGTAATCTTTGTAGGAGTATTACCAGTGCTAATGGGCATATCAATTGGTGATCTCAGCTGATGGCCAAACGCCAACATGTGTGGAGATATTTTACTCGACGCGTTGTCAGATTATTGTAGTAGAAAGTAATCTCTTGCAACAACGACGGCCAGGAACCCTTTTCTAGGTGGCTTTCGAGCATCAAGCAAAGTATCACTTGTTTGACGAAGTCGATATGTCTTTCGGCCATCCTATCGGACATCGGGTGTTACGGTGTGGTGTGACGTTTAGTAATCCCTAAGTCATGGCACAGTTCGTGCACTTCTAACCCATCCACATTCTTCCCCTGATCATTGAGCATAATATTTGATGTGCCATTTCTATGATATACCCATCTTTTCATGAATGCGTTAACGATGGACTTGGCGGTCTGGTCTTTCAACGGGATTGCTTCGACGTAATGTGAAAAGAGATCAACTATGAGTAAGAAGTACCTGTAGCCGCCATTGTGCATGGTAATTTTCAGCAGGTTAATAGTAAATTCATCGCCGTTATCTGTCTGGAAGATGTGAGGTGCTCCATGTTCACAGAATATAGAGATCAGGTGTTCGCATACCTTCAACTGGCTTCGTTTTAAGCGTTCTCACCACAATAAATTTACTAAAGCAGTCCTGGTTATCTTTAGTTCTAGGTCCATCTAACCCATCTTCTCTTAACTCCTCCATATCATCAGTTCTATGCTCTCCCATATCCTCGTCTTCCTCGCCGACTTGTTCGACTGCTTCTTCAGGATGTATTACAATTGGGAGTCTCAATTCACACTTAAATATGAAGAAGAATTAGGAAGATTGATGGACTTGGCATTTTCCGAAGGCCAGAGGTTTTCTGCAAACTTTCTTTACTGTACCGTCACCCTGGGGAATATCGAAGTGAAGTAGTATATCCTCGTCACAGAAATGTCTCGCACAGATGAAGATTCTTGCCAATTTCCATGCATCATCTCTATGGAGAATCCTTCGCCATTCATCTTGCATTTCCTTGGACCAATGATTCAACCTTTCAAATACTGGAACGTAATCAGTGCAGTCGTAATTGGAGCAGCAGTTTGCTACACTGCACCTATTTGGCATACTACTAAGAAAAATGTACGTGTGAATGAATAAATTTGGAATTATGAAGAAAATGTATGAACTATTGTAGGTAATACAATATACTAAACCAACAATGATACTTATCCTATATTATACTTTGCATTTTAACGTAGTCAAATTTATTTCAAAAATTATTGTTTGTTTACAAAATAAAGTAATCCATGGTGAGGTAAAATTCGCACCGTGAATAGGATATAGTTACGTAGGCTGTGATATATATATACGTATATATATATATATATATATATATATATATATATATATATATATATATATATATATATATATATATATATATATATATATACATATACATATATACACTTCCCTACCAAAGTATTCGTACACCTCATAATTTTCCATCAAATAGTTGTAAAACTAATCTATTTATGAAGTCAACAATATTTAATCTATAACAAATATACTAAATCATAGCATTCTATGCATAAGGCAATGGCAGTCACTATTTGTTGCAGGGGATATTATGCATGGATTACCCTTCCAGATCTACGGTAGAGCGATGGCCTGCACGATTTCAGTCTGGAAATACTGACGTCACAGATCTACCTCGGTCTGGAAGACCAGTGTCCGTCGCCACCCAGAAAATGTTGCTCTAATCGAGAGTAAAGTCGTGGAAAATAAGTGTATTACAATAGATCAGTCAGAGCAGGATATGGAGATCTCATGAGGGGCCATTCATTCTACTCTGACTACTCAGCTTGGATACCGATCGATTTGCGGGAAATGGGTCCCCACAACCTCAGCGATCAGCAAAAATTGGCTCGCGTGAATACGGCCAGGAAACACTTGGAAACCTATGAGGACTGTGATCTTAGACGTCTAGCAGAAGTAATAACCGGTTATGAGACTTGGGTATATTATTCAACACCTTATAGCAAGATAAGATGCAATCATGGGTGAAGGGGACAAAAGACCGACGCAAATTCCTAAGCCCGACTTCAGAAAACCGAAGGTCATGTACACGATTTTCTTCAATGGTGGTGGAATTGTCCTGCAGTTACCTTGTGAGAGTGGTAAGACTGTAAATGCCACGTTTTTACAGAGAAAGCGCTCCCAAACTTGAAAAAAGCGAAAAAGAGGTCCGTCCCAAAGCTAAAATGAGAAGAATCAAATTATTAATTGATAACGATAGTTCGCATACAGCCAAGCTCACCAAAACTTCTTGGAAGCAGAGGGGTTAAATTTACTTCCTCACCCCCCATACTCACCAGACCTGGCTCCCTGTGATTTTTGGCTGTTCGGCCTTTTCCCCAAGCTCAAAATCTACCTTCAAGGCAAGGAATTTGACTCGAGACAAACCCTCGGGACCGCCCTGTACCAGCACTTCAAAACCATCCCCGAAGAAGTGTACAGTGTGTTTGTAAAGTATCTGGATCGATTAAAAAAGTGCCTAACAGTAGGAGGAGATTACTGCGAGTAAATAATAGGTTAAATCGGATTCTATGGCGTTTGTTTATTATTTTATGGCATGACCCGCAAGACTTTTGAACGTCCTAGTAGTCACACATTTCGGACCTCTACAGCATGATGAAGTAGACTAAATAAACAAACAATATTATCAAATTAGCTCTTGAATTTGGTTTACTAGTATCATGTTTCAATACTACGATAGTGACTTATATAGGGGTCTTAAATTTAATAGATAGTGAACAGTTGTATACAGTGATAAAAGCTTTGGTAGAATGTCAAACCGTGACGTACTGCATGTGCAAAATGCCTCAAAGTATACAATGTTTTAATTCCATAGTTAGTAGCACATTGCAAATGAATAAAATTAGTATGGGAAGAGCCAGAATAAAGTTTTAAAATTTCTTCTAAGGGTGCAGATACATCGTCGTTAAAATAACTATTCTTCTCTACCCAATTCACATTGAACATTTCCAAACATCATTGATGAATTTCAAGAACTCAACAGTTTGATTCTCACAATGTTTTTCCATGTTATAAGCTAACTGTTCGACAGAAGTTGACTCATGGGAAACCTTAAGAGCCAAATTTATATTTTGCCTTTCCAAGCTGATAGCCAGCAGGCTTTCGATGTTAATTTGAGGCACTTTTAGATAAATTGCATTTATCCAAATTAAATAAGGTTCTTATGCACATGTTTTTGGAGTAACGAGGATTGAATTCACTAAATTGGGCAAAGGTAAACACTTTTTCGTAGTCTTTTAAATTCAGTCAATTGTTTCTAACAAACTTGAGCATACACATGATTCTAGAATAATTACTTAAGTCTTAAGAAACCATTCACTTTTGGAATCTTGTTGTTTTAGTAGTCATCACAGGTCTTGGAATTGCTCGATACCATTTTCACGAAGAGCACCATAATTTGGTAAATAAATAAAACTTCATGGAGTGTTCTACTCCTCTGTAATTGGAAGTAAAACCAGCCGCGACACAAGACATCTCGTCCAAATATTAATTAATGCAATTAGTGTTGTCAAATGAGGCATTATAAATGAGTAATAGAAATGATATACAATAAAAACAATACGTAAGTGTAATACACTAGTGTTGTATGTGAAGTAAATATAAATATTGTGGTTACATAACTTTTTCAAAATGAATATTTAATCAACCCATGAACACAAAATATTTAATAATTATATAGTTGATAATAACAGTATTTATTTAGCGGTTTTAGGATTAAATATACTAAGCAATCCATGGTACTATTTTTTTCGTGACTGCCATTGCCTTATGTATAGAATGCTATGACTAAATTTATTTAAATTCGTTTTCTCACATTCAAATTACGAACCTTACAAGCTCTCAACTCAATTACTATCCTTCAAACATAAATATTTGAACATTTACTTCTTTGTGCCATACCATAAATTAATGGCGCTATATATGGTGCCGTAGTGGCGCTAGGTGTCACGGGTTAAAAATACTTTTAAATATAGTAATTGAGTTGAAAGTCTATAAACGAGTAATCGGGTGTGTGAGAATATGAATTTTAAGCCAAATTTAGTCAAACTGTTACTGATTTATTACTATTGGCTCTAAAAATAGATATGATTTATACTATGTATGGGAATTATTGGGGTGTACGAATACTTTTGGTTGAGGAGTGTAGATATATATGCTTACTATCACAACTCGATTAATGTGTATATGTATATATGTATATGTATATACAGTCGACTCCGCTTAATAGGGCCACTGTTTAATCGGGTCAGCCGCTTAATCGGGCCACTTTTGGCAGGACCGGAATAGCTCTCACACATAGAAGCTAATACAAAATATTTTCGGTTAATAGGGTCCTCCGCTTAATTGGGGCAAAATGTCCTCTGACCGATGTGGCCCTATTACGCGGAGTCGACTGTATGTATATCTATCTATCTATCTATATATATATATATATATATATATATATATATACAGTCGACTCCGCTTAATAGGGTCACTGTTTAATCGGGTCAGCCGCTTAATTGGGTCACTTTTGGCTAGACCGGAATAGCTCTCACACATAGAGGCTAATACAAAAATATTTTCGGTTAATAGGGTTTTCCGCTCAGAGGTGCAGCGGTCTGGACTGGACTGCGGTCCAGACCGGTCCGGACCGGACCGACCGGTTTCAGCTCAGTTCGGTCCACCTTTTTAAAGTTCGGTCTGGACTGGTCCGAATTAGCGATCTAACGGTCTGGACCGATTAATCGGTCTGGAACGAACAATCCGTCTGGACCGAATCATCGGGCTGAACCGATCCATCGTTTTGGACCGATTCAGCATCCTAGTATGGACAATCGGTCTGGACCGGTCCAATATTTTAATCGTGCAGTCTGGACCGTCTAGAGAATACATATGACGGTCCGGTCCGGTCCATGAAATCACCGGACCGCTGCATCTCTGTTTCCGCTTAATCGGGTCAAAATACGCCCTGACCGATGTGACCCTATTAAGCGGAGTCGACTGTATATATATATATACACTGCCTGGCCATAAGTATTCGAACACCATATTGATCTACATCATAAATAATACTAAATTGGTCTACTCATAGAGACCAATTCATTCAAACGACGACAACCACTGAAAATCTTATATCAAATTTGATGTCTACACACTAGAATTACTCTGTTTAGAAGTTTTCTATTGATCAATTATGCCTCAAAGTAAAGTTATATCGTTTGTGCCATCTTGATCCACTTGCTCTTATTGTGTACATAATGGTAATTGCAAGTAGAAAGTGGTACAGGGTGACACCGTTGGTAAGAATTGCGCTTTAGAAAGGATTAATATATGGACAGCTTCTAAACCGAGTAATTCGAGTGTGCAGGTTTCGAATTTGATGTTAGATCTTCAGTAACTGTCGTGGTTTGAATGAATTGACCTCCATGGATAGACCCATTTTAGTACTATTTATGATGCAAATCAATATGGTGTTCGAATACTTATTATGGCCGGGCAGTGTATCTATATATATCAAAAATTAATTCATAGCGTGCTTGTATTTACAGAACAGTTGATTATGGCAGAGCCGAAGATTCTCGGAACGTGAAAATATTTAGTGTTTTCATAGCTTCAATTATCATAAAACTACCAATAATTGAAGAAATTGTGGTCAATTCTACTCATGTGTCATTAAAAAGTTACAGTCGATTTAACCATTTGTGTATCTAGATATTCCACCTGAATTTGCACTGGACCTTATTCAATCAATCATCCATTTAATTAAATTGAATATTCAAAGGTATTGCAGAGATCACAAAGAAAACAACAAAATTGATATGAGGAAATTCTATGTTTTTGCTAAATAGAATATCATCAAAATTTTCGTGGTCCTGTTTCATCGTAACTTGACCCGCACCATGGATGTGCTACATCTATCGTAACTTGACCCGCATTAGAATGCATTATATCTATCGTAACTTGACCCACATCATAACAATAGTAGAGATATGCCTATCGTAACTTGACCCGCATTAGAATGCAATATATCTATCGTAACTTTGGCACTTTGCCCCTATAAAATCATACCGTTTGAGCTTTTCTAATTGCCGAGATGTCTCTGAAGTTTAAGATTAATCTATACAACCTGCATGTTCCTCAGGATACAGATATTTCATGACTGCATGCATTTATCGTGTATGAATCCACTTATCTGGTGACAAAGTTGTATGTATTTCATAACCTTCATGCTAATTTGATTCGTGTATAAATCGGATATTTTAACTGATCTAGTTTATACATCGTTGCGAAGCTCGTCCAAGCTGTGAGCTGCGCTATCAGTGTGCCAGACCGAAGTTTTTAATAAACATTATAGGTCATGACAACCGGATTATAAGTTTAAACCGCTCTCAGCAATAGTATTCTGCTGAAGTTGTTGCCGAGCTGTTGAGTGTTTATCTCCTGTTCGGTGTTCCTAAAATATGCCAGCATGACCAGGGTAAAGAATTCACGAGCAAGGTAGTATTTTGTGATTAGATTATCCTCACTTTGAACTTTCCATTACATGATTTATATTTTGGTCAGAGTTGTACAAGTACGTACGTAGGTATTATGCCACTTTGTGAATTCCCACTTCGGCAACAGCTTACAATAAATGTCAAATTCAATTCCCACAAGCGCGCTTCGCTTGCTTGCGCTGCGCGCCTTGCAGACACTGTGTGTCTGCAGATTTACCCAGTGGGCGCTTGGGGATATTAGAGAAACAATACGTCGCATTCTTGTTTTATACAAAGTACGCTGGATTCTCATTTGTCTACGGTTACATTAATGAAATCAGAACTGTAGCAGAAATTTAGTTTCGTGATAAATATAATTTACTTCGTATTAAGTCTTAAGTCAACTATCTTGAATGTAAGCTCAATTTGAATACACAAAGTTCACATTGCTTAAGATTATTATACTTAAATAATCAATTCCAGTCCATGTCGTTAAAAGTTATTTTATGATCGAATTGATTGATCGTAGCATATAACACGCTTAAATGTTGTTAACAATCAAATTATACTCAAAATAGCAGTATTCAATCATTTATATGAAATAGAATCGTGTGAATGGCATTATGAAAGGCTGATAATTGATAATTGACGAATTTGATGCATATTTATTTACAGAAAAATTGAAAAACTTCGGCAAACTTCTGATGGATCTTGGCCAACAAAGCTACCGTTTGCAGTGATGGCTGCAAACACTAAGATCAAGCGCGCCACGAAATTTACTTCTTTTGAACTTATGTTTGGCTGAAAATGTGATGCTATTCCTTTGCTTAATCTTAGCAGGAAGTTGTCTACATACCCTAGCGAAGAACCACAGTCATCAGAAAATGAGTCAATTATTAATGAGACTCTAGTTGACCCATTCGATATTGAAATGGAAGCAAATGATGATCTAGGTAGTGAAATGGAATTCAATCGACAGCAAAATGAATCTGAAGCTCGCGTAAACATCAAAATCGAGCAATCTACGCAAAAACGTATTTATGATAAGAAGGTGAAGAAGAATAGGTATATACGATAATTATATATAATCTCCTTATAACTAGCATTGTTGATATTTAATAATATGAAACCAATTTTGGAATTTTAGTTCTAATATCCAAGAGGGGGAGCTGTTTTTGGTGCGAAACATCAGGGAAGATAAAAGGCTTCCAAATACATCGAAACAACTTAAATATACTGGTCCTTTCGAGGCAACAAAGGTAACAAAAAGTCATGTAGTCGCCATCAAAGATGAAACACAACGTATTGTTACCTATCCTCTTCACTTGTCTAAAAAGTATCGTCAGCGCGAAATCGAATTCCAGGTGAATGACACTTGATCAATTAAGCATACCTTACCTTATAAAGTATAATATTAACCTATATTTGTAGCCACTCAATAAGCAGTCTACTATAGTAGATGCACCAACAAATACACTTTTTCCATCTCGAGGAAAACCTTTGAAGAGAAAAAATACACACGTTTCATCTAATTCTGCTTCCAAGAGACCCAAGGTATAGTCCTATAGATTGATGCAAAATTCGATTCAATTAATTAGATCTGTTTATGATTTAACTAACAATCTTGTTAGGTGGTATTTTACGAGAATCAATAGTGGAAGAATTAAATCTGCTCAAAGTAAGTCAATTTAAGGTGTACAACTTATATAATAATTTTGTGAGTGAACCCCAGGACTTGATCTAATTATTTTCGTAATTAAGAAATTAATAAACGAGGCGTTTATTTCGCAACTGCATGAATTACTTCATAACACACCGAACAGACAGATGTGTCCAACGATTACTGTCCTATTCTCTGTTCTCAAAGATGTTACTCCATTCCAAATGGTTTGTTGCTATTATCTAATAATGTATAAAATGTTTCTGTGAATCAAATATAATCAGTTCAATTGTGTTTTAGAGAGAAGAGGTTATGAACATGCTTCTTCAGTGGACAGAAGAAGCTTTTGCTAACAAATGTGATAACCCCACCATGCAGAGCCGACATTGTATCGAGTACGCACACAAGGTTCTATTCCCAGTTGTGAGTAAACATACTAACTATATCACGATCGTAGTCTGGTATGTAATTCTAAGTATATTTTCGTCTTTTATTCTTTCAGATTTGTGAACACCTGGAATCGGAGTTGATTAACAAGAGATTTGCCTCCGCGACAGAAAATATGCCATTCAGATTGCCAGCTTGCACCAAATTAGGACCGTGCTATCATCCTATTACTGAGCAATGGCAAAAGGAGAAGTGTCAACTACTTGGGATTGCTTATGTTGAGAGCCTCGAACAACAACCAGCACTAGCCGGTTCTCTTCTGAATCAGTTCATTCCGTGGCAGACTGAAAAGATTGGAATGGATGGGAATTGTTTCTTTAGGTGCATATCTAAGATGGTATCTGGCACCGAAAACCACCATGCCAAGCTCAGAGTAGAATTGTGCAGATACATGGTAACGGATGGGAAATCAATCGTTAACCGGTACCTTAAGACTTTCAGTAAGGATAGATCTCCTGTGACATACTTAAAAACGTCAGATATGACAGAAAATAATGTATGGGCTAGTGATGTCGAGGTGATGGCCATTTCTTGCATGTTGGACTCGGACGTATTTATATCTACAGAACTGTATGATGCCACCAAACTCTGGACGCGAAAAATCTGGCATCGGTGTTCTGATCATGCCAGTGATCCAAATGCTATCTCCATCTACATATCCAACATTAATCACAATCATTACGAGCCAGTTATTCGCCTAATGAATTCGGAATACGAATCATTTAAGGTACCAGATGTTAGCAACAACTCAACGAATCACTGAATGAACTGTCGTGGGAACTGTTGGGGTGTCATGGGGAAAACACACCTGTTTTTCAACAGGGGCTCAGACCAGTTCTGGGTCTTACCCTAGGCCGGGTAACTGATGATGACCTATGGAGGGTCGAAACCTAGAACAACTTTCCAAGCACTATTCGAGCTTCTATCTTTCCAGTGTTTCTCAACACTAAATTATTATGTTTATACGTATATGCATACTATATTATTATTAACAGAAATTATTAACAGAAATAATACATGTAAAATTTGTGTGAAATTTTGTATACATGTCTATTTAGAAATCAAAAGTTGGGGCGCTAACCTGATATTCTGTTTTAATTAATAATTGTAAATCTCGAATGTCCGAGGTAATCACTCTAGCCCACAAGTTACGAGAGATGTGAAGCATTACGATGCGGGTCAAGTTACGATAGGCATATCTCTACTATTGTTATGATGTGGTCAAGTTACGATAGATATAATGCATTCTAATGCGGGTCAAGTTACGATAGATATAATGCATTCTAATACGGGTCAAGTTACGATAGATGTAGCACATCAATGGTGCGGGTCAAGTTACGATGAAACAGTCCTAACAATAGTCAAGAAAATATCTAGCTTGAGAGTTTTGAATTTCAACAAATTTTAATTATCAAACTCGACCCTGTTCATTTTTTTGATTCCCTTTGTGAATTAAGTCGAGAGAGCATGTTCATTATGTCGAGAGAGCATTATCCTTACATTTCTACCTTCTTTATATTCAAAAAAAGGTATTGACTGATTTGAATCTACTACATACGTCCTAGATACTGTACTTACCGTACGGAGTATCACCTATAAAAATCCTGATGTAAAATTGGTTTAAATAAGTTCGAGATGTTTCATATATGTAATAACTTCCTACTTTTATAAGTAAGTATGATGCTGGTAACCAATGGAGTATACCAAGGGATAGTTATTAGCTAATAGAAGACCTATTAATTATGCTATGGTTTATTGAAGCCTCCTAAATGTTTGTTACTCATATATGGCAGGAGGAATTTACGATTGAGCAATGGACATCTATCACAATTGAATGAATATATTATAAACATATCATATAATAGCATTAGGAATTGAATAAATGCGATGGATTTGTAGAACATCCTATTTCGATCGAAAGAACATGCTCTGTCGACCTAACGAGCATGCTCTCTCTACCTAACGAGCATGCTCTCTCGACTTAACGAGCATGCTATCTCGACTTTAAGTTATATAGTGTATATAATTGGAAATGGCGATAAAGGAAAACAGAACATAGGATTGTAGGCAAAAGAAACCTAAATTATTTATTTGAGAGAACTGGGTGTATAGAAAGATCTCATAAGAATAAATAATCCTCATAAACAATTCAAATTTAAGGTTGACCGATTCATTTAATTTTTTCAGTGCAGATTTGAATCGCAGAGTTATCTACAAAAAACTGCATCAATAATCGAAATAATTCAACAGATAAAATTTTTTTTCAAAAAAAGGTCAATTTACAAGGAAGAAATAGGACACAATATGCTTACAATCCTTTAGAAACTTTTCAAATTCATTTATAAATCGATTATCTATGTAACTAATGAACAGACAGATTTTTTGAAATTTTGAAAATTGTTAAAAATTCAAACCAAAACACCCGAGGAATTTTATTTTTAGCAATTTTGTAACTATTTTTTCCATAATTCTCTTTTTATTCGTAATATCAAAAATTTGTCTGTTCATTATGTCCTACTCTTTGAGATCTATCAAAAACCGTTGAGTTTTCGCCCCTATGTTGAATTTACAAAAAGTTATCACCTTTATAATTGCTGAAAAAAATGAATCAGAAAATTAGATTTAGAAAATATTTATATATTTCCCTCAATTTCCATTAATTTTAACTGCTTTAGAATAATAAATAACTTGCAAATATCCTTATTCGACAACTTGTAGCATTACTTAACTTCAAAATGTGGTATATACAAAATTTTCATTATCAAAAGTGTGACAAACTAGTCATTGATGACTGGCCACCCAAAAATAACCACATTCGATAGTGTCCGCCGGAATCCCAGATCAATAACTTCTTTGAACCATGTCGGATCATCATTTGAATGCTGAATTCGCTTCTAAAATGTGTCCTTTTTTCATATAACAAATAGTACCCAGATCATGATCCAATAGTACACAGATCATGATCCAATAGTACCCAGATCATGATCCAGTGTGGTACCTAGATCATGATCCAGTGTGGTACCTAGATCATGATCTGACTTGTTGATCTGATAAACTGCCTCCCAAATTGAAAAATGATGGTTGATGTACCTCCCAAGTAGAAAATGTTGTTTGGTGTACCTCCCAAGGTTTAAATTAATTGTCCTATAAATTAGGGGTTATTCTCTTCATAATTTAGTCGTATCTCAGATCACAGTACCCCTTCTCTTTGATTGTTTTTGGTTAATTAATGCCGCGAGTTACTAAGGAAAATGCTCTTCAGTATCTTCAAAAGGCTCTTGACACATTCACAAAGACCACAGGAGAGTCCATTGGTGCTACTTTCACATGGAAAGGCAAATTGAATATAATAGGAGCCCAACCATTCGAGAATTTTGCCGAGAAACATCAAAAAGAAATATGGCAATCTCTGATAACTTCTTTCCACAAGCCAACACAACCTAAACCGGAACTTGACCGTGAAATGTTAGCTCTCTTTACCAAGCACTACCTGAAAAATGAAGTTTCAATCCTTTGGAGAGACACCAATGAATTATGTTAATTTTTAGATAGTATATATGTAGGTGTACGCATAATAAAAATTTCATCGATCATTTAAATCATTTGCTCTAGTTATGTCTCCCTCCGTCTGGGCTCAGAAACCTCTTAAAATCATACTTTCATCTTTTTCTAAAACAATTCGTCAACCAGAATAAAGCCATTATGTGACTTAAATGATGTTTAATATCATGGTAACTATAGATTTGTTAAAGTACAAAATTCATCCGAATTAGGGACTTGACTTTTCGATTTTCCACAATACTCAGCAGAAATTTGTCTAATTTGTCCACAAAGCCTTTCACAAGCATATTTTGCATATTTAAACGCAATAACCTCATCATATCGTATAGACCAATCATGATTAATAGTTATATATTAATTTAAGACCTAATATGTTTTACTTCAAGTAATAGTAACTATTCGCATGGTGTCGGACATGATAATTTCTCCCTTTTTTAGAATTTGTTTAAATTCCATTATACTTATATTTAATTTGGTATATATCTAGTTAATGTTGCATTTACTATAAAAACAGAATTGTTTGCTCGTTGATTAGTTTTTTTATCTATTATTAACCCGAGGATTACTTGGGGTCAAAGGTATAAATAGAAATGACCCTGCTTTCACTTTCATTTTCAGTTTACTATCAATTAACTTTCACTTTCAATTCAACATTCCTGGACGTGCTCGGGTTAATTCGAACGTCGCAAGTCTTTAAAGTAAGTAATATATAGTATACCCATGGTATCGGACATAATATTTTTTCAGAATTCAAATTTCTTTTTTATCTACTATTGATTAAAGAAAAGTTAAATGGATGTGAATATACATATGTACATATGACCACTGATTACTCAATGAATGAATACATAATCATTGATACGTGTACATTATTGAAGTATTAGATTATCTTTATTTATTTTTTCTCTATGTATACGATTACTCTATACTTTGTGCGTTTAATTCAACGACTGCTCTTAGGACCTTGTTTGCTCCATTGAAGCGACCTAAAGCTTCCTTGAACGAACGATGAGATGATTCAAGTATTGATTCTGCGAAATATCCAAGGCCCAGAGGTTGTGAATCTGCTCGATTAGCATTTACAGTTAGTAAGAATTCCTCCAGATGGTCAAGTAGTATGTGAAGCTTTGTACTTGGTATTAAATTATGGATTATAATTTGCTGAGCTTTGATAGATGTGTCTTTTGTTCGTTCCAATTTCAAATGCTCAAACTCTGCCTCAATCGATCAGATGTTGTAATACCTTGTGCTATTCTTTGTCGCATATCAACATAAGCCTTTCGGAATTCTTGTAAAGAAGCTTCCCAAACTTCTAACGAGCATTTCCACATTTGATTCCTAGAACCTGACACAAAACCTTTAAATCACAAGTTAGTACATCATTTGGTTGATCTAAAGCCCACCATACACGATACAACTTTGTTGCATGCAAATGTTGCATTCAACAAAGTTGCATCGTGTATGTTAAAATTTCATGCAACATTGTTGCATGCAACAACGTTGCATCGTGTATGGTAGTATTTTGCATGCAACAAATGTTGCATGAAACAAAGTTGCATCGTATATGTCGAGTATTGCATGCAACAATGTTGCATGCAACCTGTTGTATGGAAATAGAACATGTTCTATTTTCATGCAACATTCTGCATCAAAATTATATTAATTATTACGATAACGATAACGATAACGATGACCATTATCAAAAATACGATCAAGCCATTAAAATAGACAATATAAAGTCATCTTTATTGAATACGTCATTCAACAATCAATACACACTTACAAATTAATAAATTACCACAGGATTATTATGTAAAAATGCAGAATAAATTTGATGCACCCTATTGCTTCGAATAAGCGTCCGGGCGCTTATTTATTTCGTGCACCCTTTAGACCCGGCGCTTATTACAAATACTATACGGATTCTGAATCCTCGGTTGAATGTGATGAGACTAAATTAAATAGAAAAGTGTGAATCAAAACACACTGTTCAAAACAAATTGAAAACTGATTAATTGAACGCGGAGGGTTCTACAACAGTTCAGTCTGAAAATGTTTTCGACATAGCTGTAATCTATTACACTATTTTGATAGTCCCAAATAAATGAACAAATAAAAACCAAAAAAAGTGGGGGGGCCAGACCACCCTGTTCCGACGCCCCTGATCCCCCAAGTGGTTTGATTAGCTCGCGAAAGAGGATTTCAGTCAATGAGTGGATCTCCTGCTTTGCTTTTAACGCCTTTTTGATCCTTGTATATTTTGCAAACAATGCAATTATCGGAATTGTGCTGCCTCGTTATCTATATCAGAGATGTCTCAAGGAGGCTTTGACTTTCTAGTGCCAATTTCGAGTTTGTGAAGAGCAGATACACATGATTTGCACAATACACATGGAAAGAAAGGAATAACCTCTGGAGAATATGGTAATTCCTTTTCTATATCGATATTGTACCATGACTTTATTTTGGATATATGCGATATAATATCAACTGATTGGAGTTTCAAAATTTTCGAAGAACATAGTCGGCAAACATTTTTCACTGCTTCTAAATGATATGATGACATTATGATACAATGTGGATAATATATGTGTATTTTAGTGAAATAAACTAATTATTTGAGTTTTATTTCAGAAAGCACAAAAGATCAAATGGGTGGATGAAGAAATTCACTAATAAATATTCTACAGAGTATAAATATTTAATCGAATTCTATAAGAATTCTGAAACATACGATAAATACAGATAATTCGACCATGATTAAGGGATACATACTTGTGCATACCCAAGAAAAATTCAGAACAATAATCTTTTAAATTAATATATAACTATTAATCATGATTGGTCTATACGATATGATGAATTTATTGCGTTTAAATATGCAAAATATGCTTGTGAAAGGCTTTGTGGACAAATTAGACAAATTTCTGCTGAGTATTGTGGAAAATCGAAAAGTCAAGTCCCTAATTCGGAAGAATTTTGTACTTTGACAAATCTATAGTTACCATGATATTAAACATCATTCAAGTCACACAATTGATCAAATAATGGCTTTATTCTGGTTGACGAATTGTTTCAGAAAAAGTTGAAAGTATGATTTTTAGAGGTTTCTGAGCCCAGACGGAGGGCTTCAGGGAATCAGGGGTACCCCTTGGTGTCAACATGATGTTGTAGAGTAGATTAGTTCAGTTATTAGTTTACCATTAACAGAGAGTGGAATAACCAGCTAATACTTAGGTATCACTTTAGGCATAGGCATTCACTTATTGTTTACATTTATTTTCTGTATTTCTATCCTTCTTGTGGCTCCTTGCTTATCATAACTTGTTTCCTTCTCAGTTAATCTATTGATAAGACTAGGCTCGCCCCCTTTTAGATCGCAATATAAATACAGAAAATATCAACCGATTAGCTAATTGTGAATGGCAGCCCCTCCACCTGTCATACCGCCCTTGACGAAGGGAGACCGCATCGAAGACTGGCGATACTTATTTGAAGCAGCCACTCAGCACATTCTAACCTTGGAGGGGGGACAACAGAAGGCCATCCAGTTAATACCAGCCTACGTGAACCGGGATATCGTGGACCGTGAAGCAGCCAGGGATATAACCAAGGTAGCAACCACACTTAAAGAAGCATTAGATGGGCTATCCGAGGTTGTAGACCCCCCCATGGATACCTACACGGCTATGCAGGAGGTATGCCATCTCCACTGGCAACCGGGTTAGAATATCGGAGAGTTCTTCTTTACCTTAAAGCGTAAGGCGGCTTACGCGAAGTTGGGGCTCAAACATGTCGCGTCAATCATGGCGGGCCAATTGCCGAGAGAAATCCAAAACAAAATAAAGGGTAGTATCACCGAGATTCAGGACGACCTCGAGCATGCTGATGCGCATAAACTCTTACGTACGATAAAAGTAGAATTGGTGGATAAGGGATACGCATTGGATAAAGAAAACCGGAGCTTCGAGGCTGTTTCGAAAGTGGCGACTATCCAGTCAAAAGAGCTTGAAGAAGGGACTGAACACGACCCTATGGCTAGGGTTGAATACGCATGGGGAAAGACCCATCCAGTCCGTCCTAAGCAAAGGTTCGGACCGAATCGCGGCGAAGGATGCTATATATGTGGAGGGGATCACCCTTGGCGGTACTGCAAGGAAAAGAGGTGTCCGGCATGTGGGCAGAAGGGTCACTTATTAAAAGACTGCAGCGATAGGAAGTCAAGCGGAAGCAAGTACAAAGTAATGCAGGCAGGACAGCGTAACGGTAACAGCGAACTGTCGGCTGTTTTACCCGTAACACTAAACGGAGAACCTATAACTGCCTTACTCGACAGTGGAGCCGGACCATCTGTTCTAGATATACGCACCGTGTGTGACCTAGGCTTGGATTCTAAGATGACGCGCAAAACAGGAATAGTTTTTGGTTTATCTCGAGATCCCGTCGAAGTAATTGGTAGAGTTACTCTCACCCTGGACTTGGGTGACGAGCAAGTCATTCAGCACTCATTTGAGATACTCGATGGGGCTCAGGATACTTGTATCCTAGGCCGTGACCTCCTCGCGAAATTCGATACAACTGAATTTAACTGGCTGAACCGACAAGTACGGCTAGGTGCGGTTTGGAAGAATCCTACTGCAACTATGGAAGGTGGTGAACCATTAACGAGGGCTTGCATCCTAGAGTCGTTGGCGTTGGATCCTTCGACGCCAGAGGTAGGCGAGTCTAAGGTACCGGGTTTCCACGTAAATCCCGACCTAACCCAAGAAAGAAGGGAAAGTATGATCAAGGTCCTCCAGAAGTACCGTGATGTATTTGCCATCAACCCAAAATGTCCACAAGCAGCGAGAGGGGTGGTGCATCACATCGATACGGGCGATGCACAACCAGTGAAACAGAGACTGAGTCCCATAGCTCCCGTGGTAGAGGAGGAAATAACCCGCCAAGTAGAGGAGATGCTCCATAACAATATATGTCGACCGTCCAATTCACCGTGGGCAAGTAGGGTGATTTTAGTCACGAAGCGCGATGGAACCAAGCGATTCTGCGTGGACTTCAGAGAACTGAACAGGACGACGAGAGTGGATTCATATCCGATGCCGAATCCAAGAGACATATTGGACCGAATGCATGGAGACACACATTATTCTTTTCTGGATGGAGCGTCGGCTTACTGGGCAGTCGAAATAAACGAGGCGGATAAATTCAAAACAGCCTTCGCAACACCTAAGGGGCTCTTTGAAATTAATCTGATGCCTTTTGGCCTGGTTAACAGCGGTTCCACCTACCAAAGGTTAATGGACGAGACTTTAAGACCAATAGAACACGCTGACCCGTACATTGACGACGTATGCGTGCATTCCAACGGATTCGACCATCATCTCTCTGACCTGGAAGGAACGCTAAAGGCTTTTCGGAAAGCCCGAATACAACTCAGACGAGACAAGTGCACATTTGGATATCTTCAAGGAGAATTCTTGGGCCATGTGGTTTCAAGAGAGGGACACACACAGAGCCCTAGGCTGGTTGACAAGATTCGTAATGCCGCGACCCCCAGATCTAAGAAGGATCTCTTGAGGTTCCTAGGCCTGGCAAATTTCTATAGAGAACACGTTCCAAATTTCGCTGCCATCGCAGGACCGTTATACCAGTTGACTCAGGACAAGTCACATTGGGCATGGAACGATAACGCCGCGTCTGCTTTTGATTCTCTTAAGAGCAAATTAACGGCTTCCCCGGTGATACTCGCATTCCCAGATTGGGAGAGTGAATTTGTACTTCAGGTGGATGCGTCTTCGACAGCCGTGGGGGGTATTTTGTCACAGAGAGAAGGGGAACACATACTAAAACCGTTAACATTCTTTTCTTCAGGACTCACGCCGGCCCAGAAGAATTATTCAGCAGGGGAGCTGGAATGTTGGGCAGTAATTGCCGCAAGCCGCAAATTCCGAAAATACTTGCAGGCAGCTCCAAGCTTATGTTTCCTTACAGATCACAACCCTTTGGTCTGGCTACGTAGGCAGAAGGACCCCAGTGGAAAATTTGCCAGGTGGATTCAAGAGTTAGAATCCTTGGAATATCGCATAGAACACGTCAAGGGAGTCGAAAATGCTCCAGCCGATTACCTTTCTAGGGTTGAAGCAGAGATAGATTGGGAGGTCAACAACGAAACGGAGTATTTCGAGAGACACGTTTACGCAACTAGAGGAGAAGAGGTCACTGGCATTCGAGGGAGACTAATACTGGGGCAAAAGCACAATCCTGCAACGTCATCCGCAATCAACCAGTTGAAGTCTTCTGGGGGTATCACCGAAGGGCAGTTCAAAAATCAATTAGGAGTCAATCTGACAGAAGGATTATTGTGTCGTGGGCGTAAAGTAATTGTTCCGAGTGAAATGAAGAACGAAATATTAACTCTGGTACACAACGAAGGACATTTGGGCATAGACAAAACGACGCGGCTAGTTCGGCAACAGTTTACTGGAAAAGGATGGACGCCGACATTGAGACATTCTGTAGAGGATGTCTCACATGCCACAGAAACAAGCCCAAGAATACGCCTATGGAGAAACTGGTACCTCTCAATATAGCATCGAGACCAAGGGAGATAGTCGCGTTTGACGTAGCGACTCTCCCATGGGCTACGAATAACCCCAGGTATTTTCTACTTATGGTGGACCTGTTTTCGAAATTCATCGAATTATATCCGATGGCGGATCAAGAGTCAGGGACTATAGTGGACGCAATAAAGAACGGATGGATATATAAACATGGCCCGCCAAGCTATGTACTTAGTGATCAAGGGCCCAATGTCGATAGCACTGAAGTCAGGGAAGCTTTGGCAGTATATGGGATCAGTAAGAGACGCAGTTCTCCCTATCACCCAGAAGGAGATGGACAAAGCGAACGAGGAATTCAGTCGGTAAAACAGGTGTTACGTTGTGTATTGGAGGAGAGGAACATAGCGAAAAACAGTTGGCCGTCACTACTCCCGGAGGTTTCCTACATTCTGAATTCCAGCCCGAATACAAGCACGCGTTTCACTCCCTACAGAGTTATGTATGGGGTAGATCCTAAACCTGTAGCTACTGCGACATTGAACATCAATACCCAAGACCATGGTTACGACCCCCTCGAGTGGACGAAAGAGATCCAATCTTCCAGTGAAATAGTAAATGAAGAAGTGAAAGAGAATTTAGGACTATCTCGAGGTAGGATGAAAGAGGCCTATGACAAGGGCAAGGGTAATTCTGACGTCAAACCCGGGGACCTAGTACTACTGGATAACCGTGTTAGGAAAAGCGGCCTGGACCGGAGATTCGAAGGACCTTTGATCGTGATAGAGAGAATAGGTCCAAACGTTCGTATTAGAAAGGAAGATCGGAAGGGAAAAATGTCAGAAAAGTGGGTACATCTCAATAGATGTAAGGTATTGGGTCCTCCAAGTTGGTATCGCACAGAAATCCCAAGTTCACTAGCGATCCCGGAGGCAAACGAGAACGAATCGGAGGCCACAACCGAAGCGAATGATTATCAAGGTGAAACTTCATGGCATGATGAACAAGGTTCCGAAAGCCCCTCAGAATATAGTGTGCCCGAGTCTTCGGAAGTTGACACGATACCGCGCAGATCAGGTAGAATATGCAGACCTCCGCGGAAACTACTGGATTCGGGATGGCCTAATTATCCCGACTCGTCTGGAGACGAGAAATAATTAGGGAGGGGTGATGTTGTAGAGTAGATTAGTTCAGTTATCAGTTTACCATTAACAGAGAGTGGAATAACCAGCTAATACTTAGGTATCACTTTAGGCATAGGCATTCACTTATTGTTTACATTTATTTTCTGTATTTCTATCCTTCTTACTTGTGGCTCCTTGCTTATCATAACTTGTTTCCTTCTCAGTTAATCTATTGATAAGACTAGGCTCGCCCCCTTTTAGATCGCAACAATGATGTTTCATGTACCACTCAATGTTGTTGAACTTAGTCATTAATTAATGATAATTATTGCTACGATTATCCCAAAAAACTAAACAAACAATATACTAATAATTGTATTAAGGTTCTAGTAAACATTTTTGACAAGTTTGAATTCACCCCAGGTACCCCCTGGGGGCACGTGTACCCCAGGTTCAGATCCGCTGCTATAGATCATGAAACTAGATCATGATCTAGGTACCACACTGGATCATGATCTGGGTACTATTGGATCATGATCTGTGTACTATTGGATCATGATCTGTGTACCATTGAATCATGATCTGGGTACTATTTGTTACCTCCCTTTTTTGGGCGACACCAGGTGGTACAAGTGGCTCTAAGTGGCGAAATATTAGCCTTGAAATTCTAAAAATCGAAATAATGTTTAGAACCCCTTTAGGGTTCTAAAAATGATTAAACAGAACTTTTGGCAAAATTTAGATAAAAAACAAAATGCCCATAGGAAAGGCCAACTTTTACGAGCATATGCTCTCTCGACTTTTTAATACCTCCTATATACATTAATTTCAAATTTGATACAGTTTGAAAATAGTAGTACAGTTCTTAGTAGGTACCTTATCCAATTAAATATATTATATATGTTATTTGATTAATGTTATTTGATTAAAAGCTTTAGATTTGTCTATGTCTACTGTAACTCTACGTAGTAAGATCGAGAATTCACTCATCCAAATATCGCAAAACCAGAGTAAAAATCAAAAAGATGGACGAGAATTAATAAATCTTCTCAAAAATGAGGTTTCGATTTGTGAAAAAGATGCTATCCTCGCTATTTTTAAAGATTTCATCAGTATTATGGTTGAAGAACAACATAGTTTAATAATTAGCAGGAATTTCTTTATTCAATTAGTTGATTTTGTCAAATCTTATTCTATTTTTTCCAAAGATGTTCTCTCCTATGCTCTAGAAAAACTTAACCCGAGGACCTTATCATTCGAAGATCCTATTATTTTAATTAGGCAAACTCTAGCTGAACTTTTGAAATGTGAAGGCGATAATATCTTGGCTGCAAATGTTCTCCAAAATATGCCACTTGAGAGTAATCAAAAACATATATCTAGTGACTTTAAAATGGACATATATTTGCAAATTGCTGAATTATATTTGATTGAGCATTTGTCGCCTAAAGCTGAAACTTACATTTCAAGAGCAGGATATTTACTTTCGGAAATCACAAAACAAGAATTAATTGTTCGTTATCAAGAGTGCTCTGCCAAGATGTTAGATTATAAACTTAAATTCTTAGATGCTGCCCGAAAATATCTATATTTGAGTTTTAATTCTTCAGTCTCATTAATTGATCAAACCCAAGCTCTACGACGCGGGACGGTATGTGCAATTTTGGCTTCAGCTGGTTTGCAAAGATCGCGTATTCTTGCATCTTTTTATAAAGATGAACGTAGCATTCGCATCCCGGAATTTGTTGTTTTAGAGAAGATGTATTTAGATCGTATTATACATGTAAATGAATTAGAAGAATTTGTTTTATCATTAAGTGCCCATCAGAAGACACCAAGCCAAGATGGAATGACTATTTTGGAGAGGGCTATTATTGAACATAATTTGCTAGCAATATCCAAGTTATTTAAGAACATTTCTTTTCAAGAATTGGGCAATTTACTTGGCATCCCTTCACTTAAAGCTGAAAAAATTGCAGCTCAGATGATATCTGAAGAGAGAATGATTGGATCTGTTGACCAAATAAATTCTACTTTAGAGTTTAAAGCATCTAATAATTTAGATAGTTGGGATGAGCATATGAGATGTATATGTAAAGAAGTTAATTTTATTGTTGAAAAACTTGTACGAATTCACCCAGATTGGGCTGGGAAAGCTCTTTGTGATCAAATTATTCCTCACTAATGTACATCTATTCTTATTATCATATATTTAAATGAAGTATAATATTATTTTTGAATTTTGCAATTTAAAGTTGAAATAATTCGAGTCAATTTATTGAGGCTTATATTTCGATATTAGGAGTTGGTGTACTTATATTTCGATATTAGGAGTTGGTGTGAGCTGGTTATCCTTACTATTAAAACTCGATTAATGTTTGATCGTTTGTTTGTTTGTTTGTTTGTTTGTTTGTTTGTTTGTTTGTTTGTTTGTTTGTTTGTGTTTGTTTGTGTGTGACTCCCACATGCCAAAAGTCAGCATCTCATAGAAATATGAGAGATGAGTATTTGTATTGTTTTTGAAAAGAACCCGTAATATTAGTCTTCGTTTCACACTATTTTTGAGATACAGCCCCATTGGGATTTTGTACATTTTTAAGGATCAGACACATTTTTTTGACGGCCCCTACCTTAATATTTTAATAACTCTTCGTTTAGTTGATTGATCTTTCTAATTTTTATCTCAGATATTAGGTACAATATCTCATTTAATATATATCAAAACTAAATACATCAACTTATTTCTGTATGTGTTATTCCTTCCTAAATTTCGAAATCCAAAATATTTCATGTTATTCTTCAAGGACCAAAAACTCAACGTCCAAAATGGTTTCCATTTAATACTCCTACATTTCCTTAAAGCATTATATATGTCCTGTATATCTGACTATTTTCCCGTCTTTGTTTACAGATTAATCGTTTTTGTCATGAGAGGTGGCAAAGAAATGCCATTCCGCTTATAATTTGAAATCATGATGGTTTACAAGATTACACATGTTTTTGTAATTTTTGTATTGTGAGATTGCTCCGTCACTAAAGTAATATACAAGTACTTTTGAGAATATTTCGCAAGTTTGTGAGGTTAAGTATTGAAGTACGACATCAATAAATGAGTGAACAGTTAAAGCAATCGCTAATGATACAAAAGTTGATATTGCGAGTTGGCCCTCATCTTCCCGATAGTAAACGACAAATGGATGAAGCGTAGCTTGAGAATTATTCCAGTGATATCCTTGAATCGCATCCTGAATAACAAAGCTATAATTCTCAGCAAAGTATAGCTTAATTATTGCTTCATTAGGTTTCTGGTGTTTTAAGTAGTTAGACTGATTTTTAGCAATATAGTGGTGTGTAGTTAACGTATCTGTTTCTTGAATTAAGATATCCAAAAAATCAGATAATGGCTTAATTTGTTCTTCTATTGTTACTTGATCAGTAGAAATCCATTGTTTGAACTTCACACTTTCATCATTTTCAAGCATCGACTTTTCAAGTTTGCTTTCAATATAACGTTGCAAAGCAGAGGTTCCAGGGCAGTTCTGATATCGATGGATCATGCACAACTCTGATTCAGTACTACATACGAGTTCTTCAAGTAGATTATGGTACGTAACTTTATCAGTCAGGGGCAAAGCTGAAATCATAAGCTTTACATTTTGATGGAGTGTGAACCACGAGATCCCACTGTAATGCAATTCTTTGGTCTAAGCTCACAGAATTTTGAAACACCAATAGTAATATCTGGATGTTCTTTCTTAAAAACAGTATACAATTCGTTTAGATTCATAAGTATTAGCCGTTTTAGCTTGTGAACGCGAGCATTTTCTACTTTCATTGATACAGTCTTTTTTCCCTGGTAAATACGTGATATTTCATCATTTTCATAATACTTTTGTACGATTTCGATGGTGTTGTTACTAATACTTCTTCCGGGATTTGTTGGTAGTTCAGCTAATATGCCACTCAGTTTTGAATTTTCGTGCTTGTTTAACCATGTAACTAGTTACCTCGAATACTCTTTTCGTTTTTTCAATGGTCCAGCTGGAAGGTACTAGAGTGAGGAGACGAATGGTTGATCGCTTTGATGAAACTTGTATCTTATCTTTAATTCCATTCAATATCTCATCCAAATCTTTACAATTCTGGCAACATGGTTGGCCACCCGAAGGTAAATACGTATTATCTCTGGAATATCCAAGGATGCTTGTGATTTGTTCATTTCTTGATTGCTATACTTGCATTACTTTCCGCTTACCATATTCAAGTTTATTTTTATCGTTAATTTTTCGAAAGTTAGTGGTGAACATCCTAACTTAATTAATCCGACATTTAAAATATCTTTGTCCACTTCAGCATCATGATATTATTTATCAACTTCGTCTTGACTTTGTTCAGAAAGTTCAGAATGTACTGAAGATTGAGAAGAACTACATGCATTGAAACAATCGTAACATAACTTTAGACCAGGTTTGACAGATAGCTCACCAGATAATTTGAATAGGTTATTAAACGTATCAGCTTCAAATTCACTTATAGTCCTAAGATATATGTAAGCTACAGTTTTCTTGTGCAACTGCCAAGGATCACAACATTTTAACTGCCAATTAGAATATTTATAAATATACACTACCCGGACAAAAGTTTCGACCACCACGAAAACTTCCATACAAATAGTATTAAATTAGATCTATTAAAAAAGGAATATGTCCTTAAACAGTAGAAAATACTCTTTTTTAGTTTAAATTCGTAATCTACACATTCTAATTACTCATAATTGAGAGTTTCAACTCAATTACTTATTCTTATGTAGAAAATTATCAACCTATGCCACTTTGTGTCACTGAACGCCATCATATATAATGGCTGTGACTTGGGACAAGTAACATCAAGTATCAAATGTTGATATTTATTAACTTGGGGATACCGACATTTGGTTACACGACAATCCGTTACACGACATTTGGTTACAGACAATTCTTTACATGACAATTCGCTACTGTGACATTACGTTACACGACCATTCGTTACAAGACATTTCGCTACTAATTTGATTGGCCAATTCTAGTCACTTGAAAGTTATTGTCTAACATCATACTTCAGTACACAGAATGTTGTAAAGTAATCATAAAAATAACACAAAAACTTCTAGTTAACATCAATCATCTAGTTAGCATCAATCATCTAGTTAGCATCCATCCCGAAATGATGTGCAACCCCTCTTAGGAAATCAATCCTAGGGCGATAGAAATAACTAGCGATGAGATTCTTCAGCGCTAATTCGTTTGCTTGTGTCTTTACACGTTTAGATGGCTGAGCTCCTGCAATGAATTTAGCCTGTCTCACCTCGACTAATCCTTGTTCCCGTTTTAAGGAAGCTACAAACTTCCAAATGGTAGGGTGGTGGCACCCAACCGTGGCATTAAAAGAACGGTGCCACGCCTCAACGATATTAGTTGTCCGGGGTAAACCAAATGGAGTGTCGAAATGGTGATTCCACATTTCAATAGGGAACAGAGCCTCCTTGTAAGTGCCGCCTGGTAGTGTACGTCCGATGTATGTTTTCTCAAAATATAGGATCAGACCGGTTGCTTGGGGAGTTGGAAGTTGTACAACATCTTCAAATAAATGGGGCACCTCGTGTGGTGCAGCGAAGGCGAGGGCTGGTAGCATGCGGATGCGTATTGCCAGTTCTTCATCCTGGTTGTAATCTGATTGAAGTCCCTCGGATTGTACCTTACGCCAAATGTTTTGGGTGAGGTGGAAAAAGCAGCACTTTAGGAACGTATCTGGCCAGACTTGTTCAAAGCTGTTTAGTGCAGCCTTCTCGAAATCCATAATCATCTGGCTGGGATGAGCGTTAGGACAGAGAATTTTGATTTGATGCCACATCCTCGAGTAGGTATTCTGTGTTTTATTCGGTAACAAGACAAATAGACTAGGGAGCAAGTGACCATTTTGTAGAGGGTCAGATCCTCCTCGCAGGGCATGTACTACATACACCTGGCTGAAGAGTTCAGGAGCAGTTTTGAAGGTCACATCAGCCAGCCAGTACTGAGATTACTCCAGCATCTCGAGGTTTCGTTGTGTGGCGAAGATGAGGATTCTCCCTGATTCAGGGCCAGAGTCGTAGATAAGGAATTGCTCCCCTTTAGCAGTCTGTTGATAGTCCGGAGGGAAGATGAGCTCCTCCAGGCTAAGAGGTTGCACTGGTGCTGCAAGTTCTCGCTCTCTTTGACGCTGAATAGTACGCTTGAGACTGGTTAACTTTGGTAACTTAACAGAAACTCCCTCAGACACAGTGATGAGACTATTCCCTAAGATGTGATGCGAACTATCCTGCGTTTCACTCGCTTTCCTCTTCAAACCTAGTTTTACTTCATGACAAGTAACCACCTGTGTATCTGGTTCATGGAGCTGTTCATTGGTACGCTTAACAATTCATATTCCCTTCGTATGAACTCTAGCTTTGCAGACTCCTCTTCTCTCGCATTGCCAATGAATAACTTCTCCCACTCTCCTCTGTTGTCCATAAATAAATCCTCCTTCTATCATCTTAGAGCCCCCTCTTGATGATTCGATCAGTCTAAATGACTGGTGATTTCCTGAATTTGTAGCTGTTGCCATTTTTGATGCGAAGTAAGAAGAAATGAAAATGAACTTAATTCAAACGTTCACTATTTATTTTGTAGATGAACTAGTGTAGGAATTTCAACACAGGTGACATAAAATAATTACACACAAATTTTCTATGATTTTAAACAATAACTTTGAAGTGACAGGAATTGGCCAATCAAATTAGTAGCGAAATGTCGTGTAACGTAATGTCACAGCTGCGAATTGTCATGTAACGAATTGTCTGTAACCAAATGTCGTGTAACGGATTGTCGTGTAACCAAATGTCGGTATCCCATTAACTTGGGAGTTAGTAATCAAGCTGAGGCTATCAATTATGAGTAATTAGAAAGTGTAGTTTACAAATTTGAAATAAAAAATACACCACCTGGCTAAAAGTATTGGAACACATTATAATATGTGCCACTTTTGCCAAAGTGGCACAACCCATTGAATACAATATTAAACAAGTGTAAACATTGTGATATCAATAGAAACTGTCCCTCCGACCTCTTCCACTAAACTTTTGTTGATTTCCTTCAATGGGCCCGTTTCCCTGCCACTGTGCCATTTATGGCATATGGTGGCATACATTAGAATATGTTACAATACTTTTGGCCAGGCAGTGTAGAGTATTCCTTACAGTTTGAGTACATATTCCTTTATGAATAGACCCACTTTAATACTATTTGTATGGCGGTTTCTGTGGTGGTCGAATACTTTTGTCCGGGTACTGTAAGTCTGCTCATGATGTAGACCAGGGGTCGGCAAACTCCGGCCTTTAGGCCGGATACGGCCTAGCTTGTATTCCAGTCCGGCCTAATGTATCGACTTCCTTCAAGGTGTTGCATTTTCTATCGCCTGCACTGTGTATATATTAAAGTACCTTATTATAGGAAATTAACGCATGAAATTATCGAGAATTAAATTAAGGTCATGGAAATTTACGCTCAAGGAAATTATCGCGAAGGAATTTACGCGATTTGGACAAATTCGAGTTAATTTCGTGGAGCGTTAATTTCCTATAATAAAGTATACTCAATCGTCCAATTAGAACACTTCGCGTGTTCAATGTTGATCAATTTTCCTTTTGCTTATATTTCATGGTCAGAGCATTGATTGTATTGTATTTTTGAATAAAACAGCACTTCCTTGGACATCTTGTTTCTTCTGGCCTAGCGCTTTTGTTTGCCGATCCGGCAAACAAGTTTGCCGACCCCTGATGTAGACAAATAGTATCATCCGGTGAAAAGATATGATTCAATCTCACCTGCAGAAGATTCTGTAATTCAGTTTCCAGTTCAACAACATTCTTTAAACCCTTTTTCCTAGTATATTTCCCAACAGAACAACGAGTGATTAGTTTCATAAGTTAATCGAAATAGCATTGAATAATTGAATAATATCATTCATTTATCAGTTTTGTATATATATACTTAAGTAGTACGTATATACTAGTACAGTATACTCATAGTTAAATTAACGTAACTTATCTTCAGGAAAAATGGAATTTTAGTGAATGAAACCACAACAAATATATAAATACACCACATTCTTTATGGAGTTAGAATAAATACAAATCAAATCAATCATCTGAAACTATATCTAAAATCCACTCAACTGAAGACAACACAATGGTTTCATCTCCATAATTTAAGCAATAATAATGTATTCAACTGAACTGTTTAAATTACATATGAAATACTCTCGCGAATGACCGTGCGAAATGAGACAATCCTCAAGTTTGTCGATATGAGAGAAATATTTAAATGAACTTACATTTTCCCAGATTAGTAATTACAGTGATATTGGATGGAGAGTGATAATGCCGGGGACACGGAATTTTTGGCCAAATTATCACTATATCCAATGACTATATCCAACCATCACTATAATTATCACCATATCCAATAATTCATTTTTTAATTATCACTATATCCAATAAATAATATCACTATAGCCAATAAAATTTGTATGGGAAATTGGTGGGGATATCTCGAGACGTCCTAACTATCACTATATCCAATATCTACTGTATGTATACTACTAATCACATACGTAGTAGAGAAATATAAATTGAGACAACAACAATGTTTCATATGGGGGGAGGGGGGTCTGGGTGGGATAAGTGTCCGAAAGCCGCCTATTTATTACAGTAACGAAAATCTAGAAATTCCTATAAATTTTCACACAGCTAGAAACAACAAATTTAAGAACATTTTTAAATAGGACATGACCATAATCGCATCGGATAGTTATAATTAAACCTGTATTCTATTCTCATTAAATGCTCGAAAATTATAAGTAAACTTTTTGAAGCAGTATTTATCCTTACTATTAAAACTCGATTAATGAATTTTTATTTATAAATATAGTATATACATATATATCTGTAACGAATTGATCGAAGAAACTGCTGGGCACAGAAAGCTAATTTTTGGCATGTGGGAGTATTTTGGCTATGGCTCCAGTAAGTTCTGAGCTCAGAGCAAAATGTTGACTCATCATGGAATTATGACGTCATTGTCACATTTTTAAAAGTTAACCAATACGGTTATTCGAGCATAACTCAGCCATTATAGGAGATAGAAGGCTGAAATTTTAATTGAATACAAGCGCGCTTCGCTTGCTTGCGCTACGCGGCTTGCGGACACAAAGTGTCCGCCGGAGGATCCCTTCGGTCGCCTGGAATCATGTATTAATTAATTATAAGGGAGTTAACATCTCTAAATACGTCTGTCCTAATATTGTAATAGATATCGCACGAATTTGTGAATATGGTTGTATTACGTGTGAACACATTCTATTATAATTTCTAACGACGATTCAAACAACTCCTGTCGATCATAATGTCAAATTCCCATCATATAAATCACTTTCGTAGCTAGTGAACACTTCGTGCCCGCAGAGGCGCCTTTGGACGTTTGGGACCCCTTTGATTATACAGGTTTTGCATTGTATATCGCACAATAGTAGAAAAGCTTAACCCAGAGTTAATTTAGTGTAATTAAATTAATTAATAAATAAGTTAATACTTTATTAATTTGTCTTTTCATGATTACATTCGATTGAATGAAATAATAAACATAAAATATTAATGCTCAAATAAGATGTCTATAGAGCACATCTAGTGCATTGTTTGCGAGTAAGTAATCGAGTAGGTCCATCTATTTCATCACTGCAAGTAATCGAGTGTATCCATCTGGTCACCACTCCAGTAATCGAGTGTATCCATCTGGTCACCACTCCAGTAATCGAGTATGTACATATCGTTATAATCATTTTCCAAGTGTATTCAAAATATCTATTAGATAATATAAGATTCGTATCGCTTTAAATTAAGGTATTTAGATATTATTGTTAAGGTTACTTAGTATATACTCCCTGAACTAATTAAAATAATCGATTTCCTTTATATGAGGCGAAACTATAAAAAAATATAGTATAAATGTCAATTTTAGACAACGAAAGAGACAAACTCACTTAACTTACTTGTCAATCATAAATACATCTTTAATACTAAAAATATGGTTGAAAAATATTAAAAAGGCTTATTTCACGATTTGAAAATCAAGCTTACCTAATTATAATTTGAACTCTAATTTTAGTTCAGCAACAGGTGCTGCTGATTTTCCCTAAAGTATATGTTTTGGATAATATAGCTGAATTTACTATTAAGAGGTTATAATGATTACACAAAAACTCACCGCTATAATGTCCTCAAGTAATTTAATTTTTTTGAAGCAGATGGCGATCTCTGCTCCTTTTTCCCTTTGCTTACCTCCCCTTTTCCCTCTCTTCCTAATTTTTTCCTCTTCTCCTCCCTTGTCTTCATCAGGCTTATCATCATGCCTCTCTTCAGGGTTAATTTGAAAATTTCTGGCTCCTGGCTCATTGTAAGTCAAAATTGTAAGTCAAATGAATTATATTAAAAATTCTTACGGTTATAGGTTTATTATACAATTTTGACATGAGTGTATAGATATAATAATTAATTCTAACAACGTACCTGAATTATTGAGACTATTTAGGCTAATGAATTAGTTCAACAAAATTATCCCTTACAAAAATAGCATGTGCTCATAGTTCAGATTATCAGTCAAAAGACTGACTTTGAATTTGTGAACAACATCAACCATATATATATAAATGTGACAATAAATGAATTGCTTTCTAAATTGAGGACTAAAAGAATCAGCATAACCATTTTCAATGTCCCACTCCCGCAATTTTATACCTTTGATCTTAAAAAAATTAATCGTGCTGATTCTGAAATAATTTGACATTATTTGCTTGTTTCATATTAACATTTTATCATTTAAATAAAAATATTATGCATATGTGCGTAAAAGAGTTCTAATAACATTATTTAAAGATCTCAATCGTCTAATGGTGTATCTGCACGTAAGAGAGTCGCATTCGTCTAATGGTATATCTGCACGTAAGAGAGTCGCATTCGTCTAATGGTATATCTGCACGTAAGAGAGTCGATCTGCTTAGCATTATCTCCTGTACGTTATCCTCTGAAAGCATCAGATATCTAGCTTTTCGTATTTCGTGAAAGTACTCTACTGGTAGCTGTAATAACCTATCAATACAAAACTTTAGTGCAACAGTTGGTATATTATGATTTACCTACCTTTTATGATTCAATTACGCTATATTATAGAAATGTATTTAAATTTGTATTTTGATCAAATTACTTTTCAATTTGCTATGTGATAATAATATAATGATTCATAATTAATCATTGTTTCAAAAATAATTAAGTTTCAATGAAATAAACGTTGTAATTTCAATCAAGGCTGAAAATAGATTTTAAAAACTTAGTAATCGTGTTTCAAAACATAGTTCTGGTTCAATGGTATTTCGATCGTAATTTCATTTCTCAATAACAACTATTCCCGATCTAATGAGGAAATCTTAATGTGAGTTCAAACTAAATTAATAAAGTTCAAGGTAGTAATCACATTCTTATTAATCAACTCGGATCCCAAGATAATTCCTTAATTTTAAAGCAGAATTCATGTATTTTGAGTCAATTTAGGTGTCCACTGATGGCTTTTTATGATTATTACTATAATGCTAATTATTAATTAATATCTTTTTGTACATGATAATATAACTCACACTGATATCTCCTTCAAAACATATATATATGTATATGAATAAATCTATAGTAAAGAAACATACCTATAAGCAGTTGAAATGTTCTCACAACGAATGCAATGAATTGTAGTTACCCTCTTAGTAATCAATTGAATCAGTAATAGAATAATTGTATTTGGTGTCATCTAATCGTGTTGAATGAGGTATTAGCGATGTCTTTGTACTATTTTAGAGAGAATAATATATTACATGAGTCGATACTACTTTAATTAATAATAGTATATACTTACCAAATAGGAGATTTGTTGAGATGATTATAGAGATGGTGATAATTTCGCCATTTAAAGTAGCTCAAAATAGAATCGGGGCGCTCAAAGCAGCCACACATGACATAACTTCAAGAAAGGCGCCACTTACAGGAAATCCAGCTAGCCAGCTTTCAAATCCTGAATTCGTCTGCACAAAAATTCCTATGAGCTACTGTAATAAAATGGATCGAAATGGTATAGCATGTCGATATAGTACTACACCCAACCTCTGACCATTAAAGGTAGGTCACACAGGGAAATAGTGGGCACAATATTGTGTGCATAAATGGTGTCCACTCTCCAAAGCTGGTGATCATTATTAGTTGCATTGATCACTAAAATATCTAGATGCGCGCTAGAGCACCTAAAATGGCTAATTCTACATTTGTACCCCATTCGTTTGGAATGTTGATTAGCTCAAAATGATCGTCCAACTCCTCTTCACTTGTAATGCCTGACATGTGCATGACATTTAAGGTGTGTTCTGGACTATTACGGAATTTCGTTATCAATTTTGATTTCAAATCGTCGTAATGTTTCTCAGTACCAAATATGATATGAGATAAAGAACGGTAAAGACAATTACCGTCCCCAATGACAGGACACAGATTTAAAGTGTCCCCAAACATTTGTGATAGCCGTATTCGTAGGGATCTATAATATAGTCCTAAACAGCTATCAATAATATTCACAAAAGTGTTCTCATAGGCTGCAATCAACTCAGGATCCATGTCGATACTTATGGCTAACTGAGCCCTCATGTTCAGTGAGAAGCGATTGACAGTACCTGTTAGAGATACTGCTGCTCTAATAGGAATTGAGGGTTGACTGAAAGCTGGATCCCTGTCATCTCTGTCATTCTCAGAGCGATTCCTTAAGTCTGCAGTAGAAAATGAAATTTCACTCAATGATATATCCATTTGAGAAAGATCCATAGTATCATTAAGGGATGGATTGATATTATGGTTTTAGAATACCTCACGGTAGACCACATTCCTAATCCAAACGCCACCCGAAGTGGAATAGTTTGCCCCGCAAACCATGACTTTCAAACCCTTAGGGTTCTTAACTCGACTCAGGGCAACGTACAATTGCCCATGACTGAATATAGCATCAGGAGATGGTAGAAATATACCAACAGATTCTAGACTCTGCCCCTGCCCTTTGTTAATTGTTATACAATAGGCAGGGCGAATGGGAAAATGTTTTCGTCTGAGAACAAATGGAAAATCTGTTTCAGAAGGAGTCATTATAATGTGAGGAATGAACACTCGTTTGCCACAATGGATACCTGTGGCAATTTCGGCATCTATAACATTGTGTAAAAATGCTCTAATTAGCAATCGCGTGCCATTACACATCCCATTCGTGGGATCGAGACTGCGCAAGAGTATAATTGACACATACTCCTTAAGGTAGAGACGGTGTGGAGGCAAGCTAGTAGGCGTAATAGAATTAAGGTATTCAGTAGGATACATAGCTGCCTGACTGGTATCTACTGAGTCTGCACTCAGTAATACCTTTGCTTCTCCAGGAAGTTGATCAATCACGTATTTATTTATCGTTTCAGTTGTCTCATTTTTAGGAGACATCATAATACGCGGCGTGATGTAATCACGATCATTAAAGTGTTCTTTAATGTTACCATATATAGCAGTGGCTAAGTCTGCAATATACTCACCACGTACTACATATTTGTGATCTAAATGAATCATGTTATTCTCATCATGAGGCTCAGTACCTTCTCCTACCCTCAATAAAAGGTCAGAGAAGTTACTCACCTCTTCATGATCCTGACATGAATCCATTCGAAGACGCATATTTATGGTTAATTTCATCACTTTGACATGGTGCCAAAGTGAAGATCTGTTAAGGCAGGCTGATACGACCTCGCACCTCGATCCACGCCTAATGATGGGTAGGATTTGTCGGAAGTCACCTCCAAATGCAATAACTTTGCCGCCAAATGGTAGATCATTGGAGCAGAGATCTCGCAATGTCCGATCTATACATTCAGCAGCATGTTTATGCATCATAGGAGCTTCATCCCAAACTAAAAGCTTAGCACCCTGTATAAGTTTGGCTAAAGCACTCTGTTTAGTGATATTACACACAGATAGTTCATTCAATGTTATAGGAACTTTAAATCTAGAATGAACAGTTCTCCCGCCTTCTAGGAGGAGAGCTGCTATTCCAGATGAAGCCATTGCTAGTGCAATTTCACCACGGGAGCGAATCTTAGCTAACAATGTATTGAACAAAAAGGTTTTGCCAGTCCCACCGGGACCGTCAACAAAAAATGCTTTGTTTTCAGCAATAGGATCGTCTATAGACTCCATAATAGAGTTATATGCACTCAGCTGATCAGGGTTCAGTAAAGGCACGTTGGTATCTGCAGTTATGGCTAGTTCAGGTGCATCATAAGCAAGTTCATCTTGAATGATGCGCGGTAGATCAAATGGACTCCTATCATGAGTGGGGATAGGCATTCCGGGATAATCGGACAAAGATTTTCCATGCTTTTCTAAGCGATTCTCGATATCTAGTAACGCACTATTCAAAATAGATGCATTCAATTTGACATTGGGAAAAGGAATTCTCGCACGAAGTAGAAAATCCTCTGCTAGAGATGCCTTATGCTTATTCCACAGCGCTAGTGGATCACATGGCTCATTGAACAGAAGGGTGGTGACAAATAACTGTCGCAGTTGTGCTGGCATAGCACAGGTAGCGGCCTCAGTGAGACAGTCATCGGACTCCTGGTCATCTTCCAACAGGCCTCGTCTACGGCACGCCTCCTTAAAGGTAGTGCAGACGGTGCCATCAGGGAGAGTGCGGATATCCTGGTAACAGCTACAACCTGTTACATGGTTAAGGAGCATTCTGAGGAAGTAACGCTCTCCTTCACCGGGATGGGCGGAATAGACACGACCTATCATGTTACCATGTCCTTTCAACCTTTCGGTCCACTCACGTTTGGATTTATTCCACACAAACTCATCAGGGAAGTTGGTGTATGTGAGCTTGCGAGCACTAAGGTATTTTTGGTTTGCCAAAAACCATCCTGTAAGGGTGGTATCTCTCAGTCTACGAAAGAACCTCCTGCAAGTCAGAATCTCCGGTAAACACGACAGGCTGGTGATGCTCCAGATGGAGAGCTAACCTCATGACATGTGGTAGGTTAGCATGAAGCTCATACGCAAAGAGTCGGTAGCATGATTCAGTAGCAGAAAAATAACGCGCTTCAAGATAATTGACAATCTCATCGACGTCCATGGTTGCTTTGTTAGTACTGTTTCGTTGTATTTTGAGGCGCGTTGTATTTTGAGGCGCTGTATAGTGTGGACCAGGGATGTGCTATTAGATTTTTATATGTTGTATTTTGAGGCGCTGCATAGCTTTATGAGACGTTTGAATTGTATGTACCAGAGATATGTCACTTGATTTTATTCAAACAAATAAATCCTCAGTTGAAGAAATAATATACTGCAGCGCCTCAAGATAGGTTATATGCAGCGCCTCAAAATACAACATATAAAAATCTAATAGCACATCCCTGGTCCACACTATACAGCGCCTCAAAATACAACGCGCCTCAAAATACAACGAAACAACGCTACTTCCAGCACTATCACCAATGCGAAATTCGACAATAGCTCTATCATGGCCCTTATACACATACTTGTATAGGTATTTAACAGCACTAATGGTAGAGCAAATCTCAATATTTATATGAGCATTGTATTTCAAAAGTAAATAAGGGTTGTATGGAACAACCCACCTATTGTCCAGCTGAATTCCATTCACAATAACTGTACGGCCGTTGTTTCGACGTTTGTACATAGGATAGCTGTCATTACCGGTTGTGGTAACCTTAGAAAATACTTTGTTGTATTTCTTGCTGCATTTTCCATCGCGCATACAGGCAGCATGTTTCCTTAATACGCCGCATGGGCTGTGGATCATGCAGTACTTCACAATATGATAAAGTCTAGGGTTGAGATCCTTGTCAGGAATCTCAGCACAGACTATCTTAGCGTACATAGTAGGATCTCTAGGTTTATCCTGATCAGATAGGATGATCAGGATATGTGCATGAGGGAGACTGGAAGTCTGGACGGTCAGTCGCTTTCTGATTCAATAAAAGAGCAGAAGAAATCTCTTCCCATTTCGGGTTACATGTAAATGTAATAAATAAATCAGGTTTACCGTATTTCCGTACGATAGACATACTGTCCTGATAGAGCTCGAACATCTGTCGAGGACTGCCAGTGAAGGAAGAAGGTAGTATGATCCTCTTTCCATACGCCATAGGATTGACGTCACCTGCGGATACTGCATCGGCCAGGCCTTTGTATAGATCCACTCTGATCTTTTCCTGGTTTAACTTTATGTAGTTCAACCTTTGCTGCTCAACCTTAGCGTACATATCCACGATATACTGGTGGAACAGTCTGCCAAAGAGATGCAGATGGCTCAGAGAACTCCTCACCATCAGGCGGTAAGAGTAGAACTCCATTGCAGTAACACAGCCTTTCCCGCTACTGTGGGGAATGCCCAGGTGCCAGCCGTTATCTCCTGAAGGAAACAATAAAACATAATGGAGGCTATCGTATGCACAATTGGTTTCAGTGATACGTTTTAAACCTCCTGTACGTGCATGTAGCACTATATCCCTGGTTGTCACACCTTCAGTGTAGCCATCTCCAGGCATTATGACTGCTATTTTAGGAGCAGTTGGAGCGTTATAACGTCTCGGATCTGGTATACCATCAGCTCTGATGGTCATCCTAACGTCTACTCCCCCCTTGTCTCTCATCATATCGACACCTTGTCTGAAGTGAGAGACGTAGGGGTTTACTTCATGCAGTAAGTTCTGCAGTTGTCGCAGCTCGGGGAGACTCGCATCTCCAAGGTGCCGCTGGCGATTCTCCAGCTCTCCCTCAGGAGTACCATCATGGATGTAAATTTGTGCAAATGAAGGAGCTTCTCCTACTCGAGGAGTCAGCTGCCCAATGTAATGATGCACAACACCATGGATACGGAATGTGTACACTCCGCGCCTAGCGCTAGCTAGCTCTTTATCGAGATTAACGCCGAGTGAAGCGAACGCTAGAGCCGAGTTATAAGCTCGAATGTGTTCTCTGAATGCTCTGCCTCGACTGTCAGTAGCCGTCAGCAGATGAATCAGCAGCTCAGGAGGAGAAGGTAAGGCGGGAATAACCACCTTCCCTTGTCCGCAGCAGATGGAAAACTTGAAGGCATCCTTAGTGCTAGTGGAGAGTTTTTCATTCTCCCAAAATTTAGCATTACAATGTGAACAGTGATATTCCATCCGTCCAACTGAAAATTCGTCAATAATGTCATCAGAAGTTTCAGTTACTTGCATAGAACGTGCAATATTAAGAAATGTAAAGTTAGTTTTACCTTAGTTTTGCTTCAGCCGCATAACTTTCTCCAGGGAGCTCTGCTTCTCGAAGCCGCATAGCTCGAAGCCGCATAGCTTTCTCCTTGGAGCTCTGCTTCTCGAAATGAGCAGTCTGGTATTTCAGCTGCCCTGCAAGCCGTTTAACTTTCCCCTGGGAGCTCTGCATCTCGAAATGAGGAGTCTGGTATTTCAGCTGCCCTGCAAGCCGTTTAACTTTCTCCTGGGAGCTCTGCTTATCAAAATGAGCAGTCTGGTATTTCAGCTGCGCTTCAAGCCGTTTAGCTTTCTCCTGGGAGCTCTGCATCTCGCGATAAGCAGCCTGGTATTCCACCTGCGCGCTTCAAGTCGCTCAGCTTTCTGCTGAGAGCACTGCTTTGCGTAATGAGCAGCCTGGTATTCCATTTGGTGATTAAGGCGGGTTTCCCTTGCCTCCGAGGTATCACTCAACCGCGCGAATTTCTTACGCTGAGCATCACTATGAAAACGTTTCTCGCAAGAACGTCCACGCTTATTCTTTAGAAGGGGCATTTCTAAACAAATTGAACATAGAACAAAACAAAATTTTATGATCCATGAGTTAAAGAAAGTCATTATATAAATTATTTAGGACTATAGTTCAAGAATTTGGATAATGAATGGAATTATAAAAGGCTGATAATTGATTGGTTCTCACATAAACCAATGAATTTCAATAACAAATACGCAGTTCTTTTAATTGTATGCATAAGTCACTACCATTTTATTCCAATGTATTTGCATTTTAAAATAACCGAATTTGATTGGTCAGCACATTTTGTCACCTATCTCGGCGAGGTGTGAACATTTCGCTTAGATCTTCGAACTTAATCCTAGATTCATCATTTGATACCTACATGCCAATTTTCGTATTTCTACGACTTGCCAATTCTTCAAACAATTCGGACAAACAAACAAAAAAAAAACAAAAAAAAAAAATCCTAGAGTTTTAATATATAAGATGTATACTAACATACCTCAAATATGATGCAACTATCATCAAAAAATGATGACTCATCACTTTGTTATGACGTCATCATTATGCATCAAATTAGATAAATTTTGGTGATTTTTCGTGCGATATCGATTATAACAGTAGGACAGACGTATTTAGAGATGCTATCTCCCATATAATTAATCAATGGTGACCCCAGGCGCCCGCAGGGCGCCTCTAGCGGACTCAAAGTGTCCGCATGCCGCACAGCGGAAGCAAGCGAAGCGCGCTTGTCAAAAGTATTTTAGCTTGGTCATTCCATGTGAAATCTACCAATTGGACCAACTGTTCCATGTCGAGCATCTCAGAAATTTTTGAAATTTTGTCTGTAAGGTTCGCATACTAGTGAATGATTATTTGTACAATATCAGCTTTCAATACTTAATGGTTTTATAATTATAACCATTTAAAAATTGGACTCCAATGGTTTAGAATTTGTCTATTTGCATTTTAATTTTGCTCTGTATACAGTGTGACAAGATGAAATTGGGAATACAGTCGACTCCGCTTAATAGGGTCACATCGGTCAGAGGACATTTTTGCCCAATTAAGCGGAGAACCCTATTAACCGAAAGTATTTTGTTTTAGCTTCTATGTGTGTGAACTATTCCGGTCCTGCCAAAAGTGGCCCGATTAAGCGGTTGACCCGATTAAACAGTGACCCTATTAAGCGGAGTCGACTGTATTGCTATTTTTGTTATCACTTCTAAACTCCCTCTCTTCTATTATTCGTACATATCGAAATTAAAAAATAGTATTAAAATATATATTTTTCAGGTGAAATTTTAGATCTTAAATGATCTATATTCCAATATTTTTCTATCAGAGCTTAGTTCCCCTGACATTAACTTAAAACGACAGACAGAGAATTTATACGTTAATTAGACAAGCTCCAAGTTTCCTAATTTGACTGTTTCAAATAAATTACACATTCTTAGGCCGCTGCAACAACAGTCTTATTTTATAAATATCGAGTTAAGGTAGTTTGTGGCAAATCTGCATTATTTAGTGCTTCTCGAAACGAAGAAAAACCAAAATCAGACACTCTTTCCCTTGACTGGCACAGAGATATTATCTTCATGTAAAAGTCACCCATTTCAGTATATTACGTATGGTCCATCAATAAGACACTCATTAAGAGTCAAAATTTACACCTCTTTAACATTTTGAGATAAAAGTCTTTAAGGTTGGCCTTTCCTATAATAGCTAACTTTTGACTTTTTCAACCGATTCATTTAATTTTTTCAGTGCAGATTTGAATCGCAGAGTTATCTGCAAAACTGCATTAATAATAGAAATTACTCAAACGATAAAAAATTTTTTAAAAAAATTTTGGCAATTTACAGGGAAAAATCGGAAACAATATTCTTACAATCTTTTAGAAACTTTTCAAATTCATTCATAAATCGATAATCTAACTAATAAACAGACATATTTTTGAAATTTTGAAAATTGTTAAAAATTCACACCAAAACACCCGAGGTATTTTATTTTTAGTAATTTTGACACTATTTTTTTTATAATTCTCTTTTTATTCCTAATATCAAAATTATGTCTGTTCATTATGTTCTACTCTTCGAGATCTATCAGAAACCGTTGAGTTTTCGCCCCTAGGTTGAATTTTCAAAAAGTTATCAACTTTATAATTGCTGAAAAAAAAGTCCCAGAAAATAGGTTTAAAAAAATATTTATATATGCCCCTCAATATCCATCCGTATATAATTGCTTTAGAATATTAAATAGCATACAAATATCCATATTCGACAACTTATAGCAGTACTAAACTTCAAAATATGGTATATGAAAAAATTTTACCGTCAAAAGTGTGAATAAGTGGTCATTGATGGCTGGGCCCCCAAAAATAGCTACATTCAATAGTGTCCGCCGGAATCCCAGATCAATAACTTTTTTAACCGTGTCAAATCATTATTTGAATCCTCAATTCGTGTCCCTCATTGAATTTCCAGCAATTTGATATATATATTGACCATAGTTAGAGAATCTTTTGGATGTCCGTGCATAGCAACGGCCAGGAATTTTTTCACATTCCTGGTCGTTGCTAGGGACCCGCAGTCAAAATATTTCTCCGAATGTGTCCAATATATATATCAAATTATTGGAAATTTAATGCTGACCATGAATTTAGCATCAAAATTATGATCTGACGTGGTTTAAAGAAGTTATTGATATGAGAGAAAAATGTGTCCTTCTTTGGGCGACACCAGGTGGTTCAAGTGGCTCTAAGTGGAAAAATATTGGCTTTGAAATTCTGAAAATCGAAATTGAGGTTGAACCCCTTTAGGTATCTAAAAATGGTTAAAAAGGTCTTTTGGTTGATTTTTGATAAAAACAAAATTGTCATACGAAAGGCCAACCTTAAGCCCAATGCAACAAATTTTAATGCAATAATTGAACATACATGATGCAACAATTTTTGTGTGTATATTTCATACAATATTAGTACTCTAAATTAAATTATGAAGGATATAAAGCAACATTATCGAATAAAGGCTAAACTCTAATATGATCAATTGCTTGGCTCGGTCAATTGCAAATCAAATTGATAATTATCTCCAATTCTCAGTTGGGATGTGGGACTATGATGTGGTAGTTTATCTATTCTGGATTAAAATATTGATGTGTAAAATTTACTTGTTGTATTTGAAGTTTGGGCCTTCTCTTCATATTTATGTAGGGAAAGTTTCATAGCTCAGATACAATATGTTTTCAAAAATATTCCAAAACTATCTTCTGGCTCTTGGTTTTTAACTTTATCCAGACAGACTATCTTTAACATTCACTGGTCTATTTAGGTCAGTGGTTCTCAACAGGGGGGTGCGAGAAAGTATAGCCACTTAATTAATATTTACTAAGTAATAACAAATTTGTTCCATTTTGCCTCCTGTTAGCTTTAGCACATTTTAAAGTATTCTTGGAAGTGCTTTTTCAAAATCATAGAATGTGTAAATAAATGCATTTTATTGAATAGGCGTAATGACGCTACCTTTATTGGTATGCTAATTCGCATTAATCCCTATACGCATATAGTATATATACACGTATAGTATTATCTTGGATAGTCTTTTATATCTCCGATTTTTTAATCAAAAAAATAAATATTTGGAATGTCCAAAAAGCGAAAGTGGAATGATAGCTACTTTTGATATGGTTTTACCTGTACAACTGAAAAAGACGGAACACAGCGACCAGTGTGTACTGTGTAATGTAATATTTTCCAATTCAAACCTCAAACCAACTAAGCTAGATGAACATTTCAAGAATCTGCATGGTGGTTTATAATCCGGCTATGATATTGAATCCTTGAAGGTTAAAAGAGCTCGGTTGAAGTTGGCTGCATTCATACATAATTTCCCAGTGTGGAAAAGGCGCGTAGAAAAGCATAATTTTGCTAACTTTCGTACTTTAGACGGCATTATTGCGGATGAGCAAGAATATATGCCTCTTGTTGATCAAATCTGCACTCACTTGGACGGACTAATGACTTCCTTTGATGGTTATTTCTCTCATGGAGATCTTAATGTCCGGCTGGATTCGTGATCCATTTCTTTTCAATTTGGATTCAACTGAGGATGAAGATCTGACCAAGGATGAATTAATAGAGCTGAAGGAGAATCAAAAGGTCAAAATGGAATTTAATTCTATGGAATTAACTAACTTTGGTGTCACTAGTTGAATGTATTTCCTATATTGGCAGAAAGAGCACTGAATGTGGTTGTCCCTTTTGTGACAACATATCTATGTGAATCTGGTTTCTCGGCGCTCCTGCACATAAAAACGAAGGCAATAAATCGACTTAATCCTGGAATTGATATGAGATTGGCTCTTTCCAAGACCGTTCCACGTTTTAATGAAATTATTGAAAAAAGACAACAACAGAAGAGCCACTGATTTATTGTTATTTTATTATACGCTTTTCTTTTGTATTTCTGCCAGTAAAATATAGCGTGCTCGTGAATAATAAAAAGGGGTGCGAGAGTTGATTTCGAAGGGGTGCGGAAGTCTAAAAAGGTTAAGAAACACTGATTTAGGTAGTCGATAACATGTAATCAGTAACAGGTAAAATAAATTTGACTCCAAAATCGTTTTCTCCACCTTCAAATTACTCTCTTTGTATGCTTTTTTGCGTATTTGATCCCATGGATCATAATTAGGCGTATATTTTGGGGGGGCTAGGCGGCGCGGCATACACCTAACTTAGGCGCGTGGCATACACCTAACTTAGGTGCGTGCCATACGCCTAACTCGCGTGGTTTACGCCTACTTAGGCGCGCCGTATACGCCTAACTAAATTTTTACAATACGTATCATATTTTTCCCTATATTGCAACATAGAAAGAATATATAACTATACGCGTATACAAGTATTTCAGAAGTAAATATTTGTGAATACTTAATACATGTACTAATTAGGACTAAGTGAATAAGTGTAAGTTGTAAATAGTAACGATAACAACTTCAAATGAGTCTACAATTCGATATATCTTCACAATCTCCTAGGACTCATCCGCCAGAGATTTAAAACTTCGTTAATAAACTCATCAAGTGAATTATTTAGTAACAAATGTTGCAAGTTGAAAGGCCATTGAATTTCGGAGATCTTAGGAAATTCTGGTCCCTGTTGAGAAATTTTGACAAGATCTGCTACATGGGAGAGCGTGAGAGCAGATCTTGAATCTGAACATATTCTGGCAGAATATGAAAAACAGCGTTCAACAGCACAACTACCAAGAGGTAGGATCGACATTAAAGTTGACACACACGAATGTTCTGAGAACATGCCATGAGTATACTCATCTTGAGAAAGGACCGCCAAAAGTTGAATGAGTTAGAGGTGTCGATTTGAGGTGATAAAGTGATTTGTCTTGAAATATTGCGAGCCTCATCCGTTAAAATTTTTTAATCAAAACCTTGTATGTTCAGATATTTGGTCATGTCAGTCCAATCCTTATGGTTGAAAACAACCAATCCAATATTATTTCTGTATCAGGCCCGAATTTCCGAGACAACTCAGCAACAAGGTCATTGGTATATTCCTTCAGCTGTTCATCTAATTTGTTTTTTGTTCAACCGCTCACGCCCAATCTGTTCGATAACCATGTCATTTGTACAAAGCGATTCTATCAGAGATGATACTTTGTGGGCTGTAATAGTTTCAATTCTTGTCTCTTCGTTGACTAGCTGTGAGAACTCAGCAATGACCTCTCTAGTAGCTACAATGACCATGGTAAGAGTCACCTTTTCGTTTTGAAATCTCTTTGAGAGGATATTTATCTAGCACTAAATCGAGATAAACAAAGGTGATTATCATCCTTTTCGAAAGTATAGCATTCAACAGGCAGTATAACATAAATCATGGCTATTAGGACGCATTTGATATCTCCAGCTTGCTATAATTATTCTTGAAAACGATTTATGTGCATATCTTCGCCAGGCCACTTCTTGCTTTAGTACAAGTGAAAGAAATGTTATTGTTCAAATGGATGAAATTCATGTTAGATTTGATATTTCATATAAAGGGGGGGGAATATTTATCCTAATTTAACTCCGATCCAACGAGAACTGTATTCGCTGTTATGGTGTCTAGTTTACATAAAAATGGTTTTGCATCTCTCGCTTAAAACCTTGTGCATCTATCTCTGCTGAAACTATATTCCCAATCAGGGTTTCATACAGAGGGGGGTGGCCCTGGGATTTCCCACCCCCCAGCCAAAGTTTCCCCCCCCAGGACAATATCAACAATCTTGAACATGTGGAGGTGGTTTTGGAAGCAGATCATCCATGGCAGCAATTCCTGGATTTTGAGAGGAGGGTGGAGAATGACTTCCACTTGATAGTTGTGATAGCTCTTCAGATGCACCTTTATCTATATCCATTTCACTTGGAGTGTCTTCATGTGGCCGCTTTTGTGAAATGAATCGCCTGATATCCATATATACAATACTTGTAGGTTTACTCAGATCTAAATCTAGAGATCTTAAAAATCTAAAGATATGTAGGTTAAATGACAAGAATGGTTGTAAATCGATATTTAAGCGTCAATGATTCAAAAAAAATCCTCCCCCCCCAGAAAAAAATCCTGTATGAAACCCTGCCAATCATAAAATCTTGCATAATCGATATCGAGCATTGCGATCTAAGGGTGTAAATCATTTCAACTGATAATTATCCTTCAAATGTGAATTTGTTTAAACTGTTTTCTCCGAATGGAAAGTTAGTGACTAATGTACCTCACCCATTTGACAACTGTAGAATTCTCGTAATAACTGGTTAAACCAAAAAGATTATGATAAAACGTTTTATCTTCCGAATTTGGTAAATTTTAAAGCTGATTATACCGATTATCCACTTAAATTTGGTAGTCCATCATTTCAAGATGTACGTCAATTATATAATACTGAAAGAGCAAGTTTAGCCAAGTTACCATCTCATTTGACTATGAAAGCATGCTTTCCATCTAACATAGAGCGTCTGGTGTTGAAAGTCGTTAACGAATTAACTCTTCTGCACTAACAATCTAGAACGAATTGCGTGCCCCAGAATTTAGAAATAATACACCTGAGTTTGTTGACATCCTTCTTACTGTTTGGAAATTATTTAACATTAATACACCATTTAAAGGAATACGTTTGAACGATCATTTCTTTGAACCTTTGACTTTTAATGACGAACGGTTTTTATTCTGGACTCGTGTAGTTTTCTGGTTAGATGCCTGGCCAGCTATAACAGAAAAAAATTGGAAATTGAGTAAACAAACATACACTAGTTTTATGCATGCTTGTATTGCACTACCACAAATTGCTAACCATCTGACTAACTCTAGTGTTTTATCCTTTGTCCTATTTTTTACAAACAGATCCATTGTTAACACCATTTCGGGCTATATCATATGATGTCAGGTTCATTTCTTCTTGATTTAGCCTCGGATTCTGAGTTTAAACTCTGCAGTTAACATATCGTGGGGGACTTACTACTAGTGCCCATCTGAGCCTGTTTTGAATTCTATTCTTGTTTTATGAAATACATTTTATGCCATCGAAAATGATAAAGTGCTGTTGGCAAAGCTAGTAAGTGGACCTTCTAGAAAAATATTAGTTGAACTCACATTGATGTACTTGGAAGATAGTGATAATCGTGATACGAATATTTGGAAGTCTAATTGTGTTAACTGTGAAGTATACAATTGGAGATCTTACAGAAACTTGTTTTTACCTCATCGAATTGCTTTCTCGCAAATAAAGTCAAGAATTATAATTCTCTAGTTCTTTCGAAAGTTGTAGAAAACGTAAATTAAAGAAATTTTCTTAATTATCAGTTTACTTCTGTATTTCCAACAATGTTTATTTATATTACTTTGTTAATTCTTATTTCAATTAAGTTGTTTCTCGGTGCCATCGATTCATCTATTATAAACAGCATGTCTATTAGTGCTAGCTCGAGTCCGGATGAGGAGAGAGAATGAGAGAGTTATTATTTCTGTTGTGTGTTATATTTCTACTAATTATGTTATAGAATGTACAGTTTGTATGTGCTATTAATATTAAATTATGATATCCAATCACCATTTTCACTATATGATAATTTTAACCACAGGGTAGCAGGGCAGGACTTTTTGGGAATACTAGAGATGCATAGTTAACTTAATAGCTCAATTCACTGGATTTTATAAAATAAAATTTCCCATCTTGTTATTCATCCATGGTACATTTACAGTCAGGCCTCTTATTAAGTAGGCTATGGCTATACGTACAACTTATTTTATAATTCTAATAAAAAAATAGAATTATTAAAAGGATTTTCTGAAGGAAAAGCGATCAAACTAGTTCAAATTGCACCTACTCGATGGCTTTCACATGGTAATGCACTGAAGCGCCTACTAAAGATGTACATTGCTATTGCAAAAACATTGGATTTCATTCAGTGCAACAGTAATTACAATGTAGACGATAGAACAAGAGGTATGGGATATTATTTCGTCGTCAATTATTGGGGATAAATTTATTCTCTAATTAACAGAGGATGAATTGCAAACGTGCTAATTCTGAGCTATCACTATCAAGTTCATTATCATGAAGTAAATCATTGGTGACTTCCTTGATATACTCTTTGGCTCGGGGTATATGAAATGACTGCTTAGTGTTTTCAGAATTAAATTCGTGTTCTAAAGCAAGTTCCTGCAAAACAGATTCAATTTGTCGGATGTCATTAATTGCAGCAATGGAAACGGGAATGTTTTGACCATAAATAGATAGGAATTGATTTCAAGGTACAAATTCACAGACATATTTCTTTCAGTCATCTTAACAAGAGCGAACGTGATGTTATTTTCATCACGAAACCATACAAACCAACTATTAGGTAGTGAAATCAAAGTTAACCTATCTTTCAAGTCATTTAGAGAGTTGACGATAAACTTCATTTTCTCCTCATTCTCGGATCTCAAACTAAGCTGCAGGGTTTGGTTCATCAAATCTTCTTATTTTCCATCGTATGATTAGCGAGTCCGTTTGGTAGATCTAGTTGAGTAGTAAGCTGGACAGCCAGGTAGTAGACTTTGAACAGTACCTTCCTTCAGCATTGGCTTCACGCGCTGTACTTCAGCAAAAGTACCATTTCTTTTTGGCACTTTGAAAGTGAAGTCTATATCTTCTTTCTGAAAATGCTTGATGCATACATAAACAGCCTTGAGGTCACCTATATCCTCACGTGTCCAGGGATATTTCAGGTCCGGTGGACTTTCAGGCATCTAAATCCGATCACCAACGTTGTAGTTACTCTTGCATCCAAGGAAAACAAGAGTTTGGCATGTCGGAATGAGTCGGAATGAGAGAAGCCAATATTAATTAAAAGAGCAGAGGGAGATTCAAAGTAAGCGAATAGTATTTGTAATATAATAGTTTTGAATAATATGTGATCAATGATAGTACTTGTATTTATTCAAATAATATTTACAATATAAATATTGTTCATTATTATAATATTTTCGATATTAAATATTATAGTTTGATAAATATAACCATCTTGTCTTTCATCCTTGGTTCATAATTTCTAAGTTACTGTCAGGCCTTATAATAAGTAGGCTATGCAATAGCATTAGTACTTTGCACGGGTATACATTGTATCAGTTCTTCTATTGGTCAAATGTGACCAGATGAATGAATCTGGCATATATTCCCAACAACGACTGTCCATGAAGAGAGGTTTCGTCTGCCCATGGAATAGGGAAATTGATTGTTTGATTAGATTTGAAGATAGTGGACACAAGCTCAAAAAATTATGTCACTGTTACTTTTGAGCGATAAGTAGCTGTTATAGCACGGGTCTGTGAAAAGTGGCAAAGGTCTTCATCATACAAAAATTAGACTAATAGTAAGTCTCTCGAAATTAGTTGTGTGGGCTATTTCATTTTAAAATAACCAATAAGCAGCTCTCATGTGCTTTTTAACATACGCATTCGTATCTTCATCTTTCTTTGCCTTCTGGATAATCGCCCTTACGGGCATCGTGTCAATGGGTGCTCTTTTTTCACCTCGCAATAGTTTCGCATATTCAATCGACTGAAGATGACACGCTTGTTTGAAGGTACTTCTGCCTTCCTTCAGCATTCTTTGCTACTCTTTTAGTGATGAAAAATTCGTCCTTATTGTTGAAGCGTATACTGCGAATTAGAGCTGGAATAAGTTTGCATTCTTTACAATAGTATAACCCATCTGCTTCTTCTACCCAGGGGTAACGTTCCTTCACAGGCGCAGTCTTTTTCTTTTTGGTCAACTTCCCCGAGAAAGTTGGAGAATTGGGGTCTTCATTCTCAGACATTAATATCAATTATTGCTAATAATTTTTTGCATATAATAAAGTTGAAGGTTTGACGATATGAATTAATATTCGGATTCCTGTTGACTTGATTAGCATGTATTTCTAGAAGAATTGGTTGATTTTAAAAACTAATATAGAGTTCCATTAAAATACTATATAATAATGCAGAGTCTAGGCGCGTAGAAAAATGGTGTCGTCCATTTAGGCGTATGACTTTGGAAAGCTGGATGAAACCCTGCTACTGAGCATAAGATTTGCCACCATGGATTACTTGAAATGGATCTTTTAATATACCCATAACTGTAACATATATTAATATCATTACGTAGAATTATGTACTCGTATTTTTGTGTTTTTACTAGCGCTTCTTTATGATCTTAGTCGTAACGTCACCCACTATAATATTATTATTACTTTATTATTTTCCCAAACATCTATTAGTATTTAAATTGTTAGTTTTAATTAACTATTTAATTTTCTTACTGATTTCTTAGATGCCTAATTAGCACTTGCTTGGCACCTGATTGTCAGAACAATTATCCTGTGAGCCGTATACGCCAATCTTCAAACTGCCAACCAATCCTCAACACATTAGGAAAAAATGGCTACGCGTTCTTCACAGAGAGGGTATTGATGAACTGAAAAATGTTTTTGTTTGTTCCAAACATTTTCTTCCCGGGGATAAAATAACCGAAGTGTCTGAGTACAATACCACAGTCCGCTAACCCTAAACGTTTAGATCGTCAAAAATCGAGACTGACTTGTTTTTTCACAATAGGACAGAGCCTTGATTCCCATAGAGCTGAGGAAAGTAAATTCGCTGTCAATTCATAGCGGAGCTAAAGCTTCAAGCTCATTTGATTTCTTCTACCTGCTACAACTACTTACAGTCGTTGAATTGTATAATATTACCACACCCATCAACTTTACGTCGTCTTTACGGGACTATAGGCTTGGAGTGCGACCTATCTGATTGCTTCTACTGAAAAGTTCAATATCCAGGAACGTAATGTTACATTGCATTTGGATGAAATACATTTTGGATCAGAGTTCTCAATTACTGGAGGTAGAATACTCAGATCCTCAGCTACCCATACTGAAGCAGCCAATACTGTCCTTGCATTCATGATATCAAGTACATGTAAAAAGTGGTCTAGAGTTGTACGACTTTTACCTTGTGCGAAATCTTCTGCCGCCCTAATATTACCTATTTTACATGAAGTGATCAGAGATGTAGAGTTGTAATCTCAAATCTAAGTGGTTTGTACAGATAACTACCCTCTCAACGTGAATCTTTTTAAGTTACTATCTCCTACCTCCAGTCTGGAAACCTGTGTTCCCCACCTATTAGAATATTCCAGACCCCTCCATCTTATCTTCGATTTTGTTTACATTATGAAAACAAATATTTGGATAAATCAAATCGATTCTAACCATCCTTTTACTTGTCCTTCATTTACATCTTTCGGCGATTCTTTTAGCGCAGCATTTCAAGATATTCGATACCTTTTGTACTAGAACAAAATTGTGTAGCTAACCAGCGCACCGCTTAACAGCCAATTCTTGCTGGCCATCTAGTCTTGAAAGACAAAATGTTAATTTAGTCCTTCGGATATTTGACGATTCAACTGCTGCAGCTTTAATTGTCCATGCATCGAGTTTCTGAAACAGCTCAGTTCATTAGCCTACTTTGTAAGGTATGCAAGATTTTCAATGTTGGTACTCCAAATAAGGGTATCATCCTAAATGACGAAATTTCTATGCCACTACAGAATTGTGATATTCGTTTTCAATTTCTTTCAAAAGTAGTGGAGTGGCTTGACAAATGGAAATATTTACCTAATATGCAAGGAAAACTCACTGCTCAAACTTTTACAGTGTGTCAGATTTTGCAGAGTGAGAGACTAATTAAGATCATTGCAATTCTGAAGTTATTCTCTCCTAATACGCTGGAAGGAGGGTCAGTCTCAATGAAGCAATTTTCACACTCATTCTCTTCCACTGAAGAATCTAAAGATGAAGTTCAATTTGATTCGGATTCTTATCCTTACTATTAAAACTCGATTAATGTTTGTGTATGTGTGTATATATATATATATATATATATCTGTGGAATACGGACAGTTCGTTACACGGACAGTTCGTTACGGACAGTTCGTTACTGGACACTTCGTTACACGGACAGTTCGTTACACGGACACTTCGTTACAGGACACTTCGTTACAGGACACTTCGTTACATGGACAGTTCGTTACAGAACAAGTCATTAAGTTTGTTGAATTCAATAGTTAAATATAGTTAAATATTATATTATTATATATAATTATGGTTATACGTAGAATGAAATAAGATGTTTTAATTGAAAAACTTGTGAACTGAAAGTATAGTTATAGTTATATGTATGCTAAGATAATCTTATATTTGCTGACAGTAGGACTACGTCGATCCCATGCTAAATCGATGAGCGATTCCCTTTAGAAATTCTAATGAGGATCTATGGAAATAGCTAAGAATTAAAGTCTTCAAAGCGTCTTCATTAGCCCTATTCTTTGTCCGTTTGGTATGCTTGTCTCCACTTAAAAACTTTGCTTGCCTTGCCTCAACTAAACCCTGTTCACGTTGAAGTGCAACAAGGAATTTCCAAATATTTGGATGATGGCAGCCTATTGTGACATTGTAAGAGCGATTCCACGCTTCAATCGCATTAGTAGTACGAGGAATACCTTGAAGAACTTCGTGATGATGGTTCCACATACTTATAGGGAAAAGTGGTTCCACAAAAGTCCCTCCAGGAAGCGAGCGTCCAACATAAGTTTTCTCAAAGTAGAGAGCAAGTTATTGGGCTTGAGGAATACCAAGTTGTGCGACCACCTGAGGGAATAATTCCGGCACATCAAATGATGAAGCGAAAGCAAGTGCTGGCAGGATCTCTCAAAAAATTGTTTGCTTCCTCAGAGACTTCATGTTGAAATATCCATGTAACGAACTGTCCATGTAACGAAGTGTCCTGTAACGAAATGTCCGTGTAACGAAGTATCCAGTAACGAACTGTCCGTAACGAACCGTCCGTGTAACGAACTGTCCGTATCCCGTATCTGTAACGAATTGATTGAAGAAACTGTCAGGCCCAGAAAGCTGATTTTTGGCATGTGGGAGTTTTTTGGCTATGGCTCCAGTAAGTTCTGAGCTCAGACCAAAATGTCGACTCATCATGAAATTATGACGTCATTGTCATATTTTTAAAAGTTAAGCAACAGAGTTATTCGAGCATAACTCAGCCATTATAGGAGATAGAAGGCTGAAATTTTAATAGAATCTGTATACTAACATACCTCACATATGATGCAACTATCATCAAAAAATGATTACTCATCACTTTGTTATGACGTCGTCATTACGCATCAAAATTTTCATCTTATCCCTGATTAAAACCAGTATATTGCCTTGCATTTAGAATATGGATTTAATCGATCTCAAATACCCTTTGATTTGCCAAACTATTTCCGTATTGACTTCAGGTAGCAACAGAGCAAATGCCATATAGACAAGAAACAAGTTATCTCCCAGTCTCAAAACACAGCCCGTATAAATACGTATATAGCAGACCCATAGACTCCTTTGAGTAAGGACTGTAGGCTTTCAATCTCGGATCCTGGACTTGGGTCCATTGTGTATTATTGATATCTCGTAATCCGCTCAAGTTAGACATAGGAAATGTATTATTGTTAAATAGGAATTCGTATTGTTAGAGTCCATTAGTCATGTTTGCTTACCTCAACTATGTGTGGAATGTGAGTTATGTGGTTTTTAACAGATCAGATTTACATTTGGCAAAATTCTGACCTGTTTTAAGCACATTTTAAAGCGTTAGAAGTCAAATTTGAATGTCTAACTATGACCGCTTTCAAGATATAGGCCCATATGGTATAAATACGTTTCCATTGCAACCCTAGAATGTAGCAACATTCCATTAGAAAAGTTCATAATTTTCGAAATACACCATTCCTTCCTTGATCATCTTTGAAAATCATATATTGATAACGCTATAAAATGTGCTTAATATCGGTCAGAATTTTGCCAAAATGTATCTTAAATCTGTGAAAAACAGGTGTAAAAAACACATAACTCACATTCCACAGATTGTTGAGGTAAGCCAACATGACCAATCGATCCCAAAAATATGACTTCCAATTTAACAATAATACATTTCCCATGTCTAACTTGAGCGGATTACGATATATCAATAATACACAATGGACCCAAGTTCCAGGACCTTGAAATTGAACGCCTACAGTCCTTACTTAAAGGAGTCTATGAGCAGACCGAAAAAACGGATAATCCACACATCTAACACACTCATCATAGACACACCCACCTATATACATGTCTACTATCTATAATCTATAAAGAAGCCGACGAGTCTGGTGAAACGCTTTTTATACAAATACTTTTGAAACTATCTTATCAATTGGAGATGCCCAGCAACCAATTTATGTAGAGACAAAAATCTAATGGATAGAACAGATTAATTTGAGAAGAATGTTTTCTTGAGTATTTTTCGACCTTTACAGCAAATGTTCGAAGCGACCTCCATTAAGATTTTTAATACCTACACGTACAATACAACAATTACATCAATATATGTAGCTATTTTAATAATTGACCTGGAAAAGCAAAATAATTCATTAGTTTCTTATAAGTAATACACATGTCTGTAATCAATGAACTATCAAATACTGACATCGTGTATAAAATTAGAAATTTTAGGTATACGAGTATAAATGGTCTGTTCATTAATTTATTTGTAACAAATTGAGTTTCTTCTTCACTTCATACCCGTCCAATCCTCTCCTCGTGTATCGAGTGTACCTGCAGTCGGGACGAGCACACTTGGGTCGGAAATACTTTGATCGTGTCTCTAGCATGAGCGGGCATGTTTAGAACTGGCATGCTTGGGTCGGATATGTTTGTGTCGAAGACTGGTTCGGGTATATTCGTGTCTGGAGTTGTGTATATTATAGGTCAGGTAACTTGGGGCGTATATGCGTGTATCAAGTTGCACGCCAAAGATCGAATGTTATTATTACCATATACAAACATTATATTAGAGTATCCAATTCCGCTGTCAAAAAATTTGATATATCATCATGTGATTGCGTAATAGGCTCTTTTTAGAGCGAAAATGTTGCTGTTCTAGCTCATATTAAACATCGTTATCAGCATTTCTAATGCTTGATTTTTTGATAGAGCAACAATAGGAAGACCTCAATCCAAAAAGTCTGAAAATTTTAGTTGGAATTTCTATGCATTCCTCAGTTGCTATGAAAACAAAAAATTGCATGTTTAAGCCATAGCTCGAAAAGTATAGATCGTAGACACTAAAAAATAACCATTTAATCCGTAAACTATTACTTCCTATATGAAAGTGATACTATTCACATGTTTACTTTCAATATTTTCTGAGTTATCCAGGATTGGTCACATCTCATTACTTCCCTATAGATCGTGTTAAAATCCTAAATAACTCAGAACATATTGAAAGTAAACATGTGAATAGTATCATTCTCATATAGAAAGTAATAGTGTACGGATTAAATGGTAATTTTTTAGTGTCTACGATCTATTCCTTTCAAGTTATGGCATAAACATGCAATTTTTTGTTTTCATAGCAACTGAGGAATGCATAGACATTAAAACTAAAATTTTAAGATTTTTTGGATTGAGGTCTTCCTATTGTTGCTCTATCAAAAAATGAAGCATTAGAAATGCAGATTACGATGTTTAATATGAGCTAGAACAGCAACATTTTTCACTCTAAAGAGAGCCTATTGCGCAATCACATGATGGCAAATAAAATTTTTGCCAGCGGAATTGGATACTCTGATATAATGTTTGTATATGGTACTAGTACATTTAAAATGGTTTTTGATTTATTGGTCTAATTAAATGTTGACTGTGTTAAACTGGCCTTCTTGTTTGAAGGCCTAGTCGGGGACATATATATAGCCGATATTTAGTAAGCCATCTGTTACTTCAGATTTAATAATGACCACTTATTGAATTGGTTAGATGAGGAATTACACTGTATCTTCCTAATACGTATATCCCCTAATTCGGAACCTCCATAATTCTAAGGAAATAATCTAAATCGAAAACGCAATATTATTGAATTGATATAATTGAATAAATTATCTCATACTATGTATTCATATCTCCCCTAGCGATTACATGGAAGACAAACCAATGAATACGCAATTAGAAACCCTGTGTCAAAAAATAACATAATTTGAATCTCAAGTGTTCGGTCATATATTTTTTCCTCACACTTTATGCTCTTCAATACGAGATAGGTATAACATCTGTATTACATGTGCGACAGTGGATTATACAGTCTTCCTCTCATAAATTTCCATATGCCTAAATCGAAAAATAACACTATAATCTAGTGTAAAATGGGTATAATTTTATATCTTCTCACTCCTAAAATCTTTCGAGCTTAAAATCATACACCTAATGGAACGTCTCGCACTCCTAGATAATTCCTTGATGTGCGATGCTGGAATGAGCAATTCTCACATTGTATTGCTTACAACCTCGGGCTTACAGTTTAATTACACACCAGACACGGACAAACAACGGCCGCATATTATACTCAGGGCATGTTTGCGACACATGTGGCCTAGGCCACAATCTCAAAAGCTGTGCTTATTAAAGTTTCACGAATTATTTGCATTGGGTGCCGCAACCCTCTCACGATACGGAATGGAATTTCCACAACCTAAGAATTGGGCTGGCAACTCCTCTGATTGTACTCGTATATTTTTTGACAACAGAAATATAGTATAAAGTGCAAGATAAAAGCAATAACTAGATAATTGATCCGTTTTGTTTAAATTTGTATTACACTCAAGATTAGTTGTGATAACGGTGATGGTTGTTGAGGAATAGTTGTTCCAGTGTACGAATGATCAGAAAGCGGTAGCAGCGGTTGAGAGGCGGGATCGTAGCTGAATTAAACATGTCGCTTTGAACCTAGGGATGTAAGAAGACTGATGGCGGGGCGCTTTCACTGTCTAGAAATATTTGGGGACGTTTTTTTATAGTGTTGCGGCTGTGAAGAGCTTAAAACATCAGTGCCAAGGACATGGAACCGGGTAATATCAATGGTGATGACTGGAGATCAGCTTAGAGAGCGAGGCCGTGTGTCGGCTAGGGCTAGTTGGAATGGACAGCATGTCAAAGCACTCCATAGATGCAACTGTGACGACTGACTCAGCTTGTGATGGAGAGAGGATTGTATCGGTAGCATTTCCCGGAAGAAAGTCATATATCTCATCATTGAACTCTTAGTTAGATAATAAATATTCCTCAGTCGAAGAAATATAATCTTGTGAAGGAGGAGGAGGAAGGGAAATTGTTTGCTCAAAAGTGGCAAATTCCTGCACAAGCTCAGGAGCATCTTCATGGCTTGTGTAACATCGTTCTGGGCTCTGGAGCGTGCGATTAAGTCACAGTTCTATGAGCTTGTAAATCTCTACCCGGCGTTCTTGGACTTGTAGATGGAACACATGTTCGAATTCAAAAGCCTCCTGAAAATGAGGCTGATTCAACAGATATTATATCGCTCCATAAATGTTCAATCTGTTTCAAAAGATTCTCCGGTTCAGTTCATGACTCACGTATTTGGAAGCTCTCTCAGTTAGGAACATATGTGGAGAATAATCTCTCGGCTGGGACTATATATTAGGTGATAGTGATTATATGCTAAAATCCTATTTATTAACTTCATACCGGCAACAAGCTTCTCAATTCGAGAAAACCTACCAATATTTGAAGAAGCTACCATCCATGCTTGTAATAAATATTTTCAGGAATTCCACTTTACTGAGCCTAAGAGCAAACGATTATCATACGGTAAACGCAAACGTATATTTCACGATAACAGATTCTTGAAGGGGGCGTGATTTAGCGACATCCCAATCAGTAACTGACATCCCAATCACTAACTAAATCACAGCAAATATCAACTCCAGCTTCATGAAAATTAGAATTTCCATACCCTAAGAGACCAGCTGCCAAATCAGCTATTCTAGTTTCATACGAGTATACTGATGACGTAACACGTGTAACTACGCAGCAAGCAATCACGTAGGTAATCTGATAATTTCTTAAACCATCCTTCAAGCTATCCTGGCTCAAATGCCTGTTTGCAGCTCATGTCAGTTAGGGAAATTGAAACTATATCACAGGAACGACGTTCGGTCTGGCTGCGCGATGTACTTAATGATGCGATGTGAAAAGTGATTCTTTTCTAAATCGTTTTAGAGTCAGTAGTAAATTCAAATCTAAGATAACAGTTGGAGAATATCAACTCAAAAACTGAATTGAAAATATTTTCAGTTCAGTCCTAGGAGACCGTCTCGTAGGAATAGGGCGGCAAAGTTTAAAATTCCACCACACAACACTAGGAATTCCACAACCTTGCAATTCAGAAATTTTTATTGAGAGACACTGAAAACAGTTGCCATAGCAGCTGAAGAGATTGCCCATTGTAGTATGGACAAAGCACGAGATAGTCTACGTATAGTCATTCCGCAAAGTCGACCATGACGCCTCCAATTCAATGCTCTCGTTCCATACGACGGAAGTTACCAACAGAGAGGTGGAAGCGCTAGCAGTGATCACAGTAGAAACATGAATGCGAGATGAAACTTTTAATGCCTTCTATTAGCCATCCAGAGAAATGAGGGACAAGTTGACAAGATTATTCATGCGATAAAGACAATTCCATTTCATCTTGCAACCAATGACTCGAACTGTGAAGAGTTGTTATTGCCCCCTTTTTCAGACTTTTGGAGCCAGTACCAATTAGAGAAGTTTTATCGTAAAGAAAGCCCTCACCATCCTAACTACATCTCGCAAGCTGCTGTCAAACATATTCAATCTGTGTTTGAGGATTTTGAGGATTGATCTGCACTCGCAGTTATTCGATATAATGAGGGATTTGGAGGGATTCAGAAACTGTTTCAGATTTTAGATATCGAGATTACTCACTACCTGACAGACGAGTTCAAATTTCTAGACATGAAAAGGGTGAAAAGGAGTCAGTTTGTACGAAAGGAACAGGGAAATGTTTCATAAGGAAGATTACCCGAACTAAATATACAGCCACGAAGATAAGGAAATACGGTCCGGGATAGTCTTCCGGGAGTTATAATTATTCGGCATCCGTAAAAATGACTAGTAATGCGCTTCGCTTTTTTGTGCAGCGCAGCTAGCTCACACTGATTAATTATTAGGTAAATAACATCTCGAAATACTTCTGTCTTACTTTTATAATCAATATCACTCGAAAAATCACCAAATTTGTCAATTTGTCAAATTTTTTGTTGATTACGTCATAATAGTGATGAATCATAATTTTTTGATGAGAGTTGCATCGTATGCGAGATATATTAATATACACATTCCATTAAAATTTCAGTTTCTGTCACCAAAAAAGGCTGAGTAATGGTCAAAAAACTAGAAAGAAAAGGTATAATCCTCAAGGAGAATATTAAGTTGATTACTAATAAAGTGAGTAATTTGCATGTGAATGAAACGATTTTTTAGCCAGATTTACTTTATCTGTTACTGATTAAATGTTTTTTACTTCAGATATGGATCAGTATTACGTATACCAATTTGGATGGGAAATATTGGGTGTACGAATACTTTTGTCCATGGAGTGGATATATATACACTGCCTGAACAAAAGTATTCGTACACCCCATAATTCAACATACAAATAGTTATAATACTGATTTATTTAGCGAGTCAAGGTATTTAATTGGTAAGAAATACGCTTAATTTAACTTCAAATATGAATTCTCCATATTCGAATTACTCACTTTTTAATCTTTCAACTTGTTTACACTCTCACAAGGTTAAAATTTTTCAAACTGTGCCACCTCATATCAGGGCCGGCGACAGAATTTACGGGCCCCCTAGTAAGATTTCTGGCCGGGCCCCTCCATCACCCTAGCTCTCTTTGACAAGAATTAAAACAAAGGAATAAATTAATGACAATTTATTAATGACAGAATCCTTTGTTTGCTAAGTGTGATATTGATCATAGCAATTATTCTATTAGTGAAAACTGAAACAAAGGAATTCATATTGTGATACAAGCTTATTATGTTCATACAAGACACAATTACAATGGATCTTAAATCCTAAAGAAACTATTACATGCCGACCTGGGGCCCCTATTTACCCCGGGCCCCCTATTTACCACGGCCCCCCTGGTTTTACTCCAAGCTACCCCCCCTGTCGCCGGCCCTGCCTCGTACCACCAATGCCATCATATACAATGGTGATCACTCGCGACATGTGTCATAGGAAAGCAAATGCTGAAAATACTTAATCTTGAAGAAGAGTGATTAAGTTGAATACTTATAAAGTGGGTAATTTGAATGTGGAGAATTCGAATTTGAAGTCAAATTAAGTATATCTCTTACCAATTAAATACCTTGACTCGCTAAATAAATCAGTATTACGTATAACTATTTGTATGGGAAATTATGGGGTCTACGAACACTTTTGTCCAGGCAGTGTATATATATATATATATCCATACTATTAAAACAACACGATTAATGTTTGTGTATGTGTGTATTCAGAGTGTTTAAAAAATTCAAAAGTTTGAATCTTTTGATGCTCACCCTTCAAATAGTTACTTAGATCCTCGAATGTTCACCATAATAAAATCAAGCAATTTGGAGATGATACAAGGAAGACTTCTCTAAGTGCAGATATATAATGAAATTTTCCGGGTTAGGGATAAAATTGCAAAAAGTATAAAATCTACCGGTTTGGAAATATTGGTGAAATCAGTTGGGACCAGCTTTTGTATTTCCAAATATTAATGGTCCCAACTGATTTTACCAATATATCCAAACCGGTAGATTCTAGTCCATCATTATTACCTGATATAAACCCCCAAATATCTCAATACAAAGTTGTTAGATCCATTGCTTAAATCATGAGTACTCTTTTTGCAAATGTATCCCTAAAACCGAAAAATCACAGTATCAATCTGCACTTGGAGACGCCTATCTTGCGCGATTACTAAATCTTCTCCATGTTGCATTAATTTTTAATCGTGGGCACTTTGGTAATCAAAGTAACTTTTTGAAGGGTGAGTATCTAAAGATTCAAAATTTTGAATTTTTTGAAACACTAAATTATATATCTCTGTAACGAATTGACTTTAACTACGCCATTTTAGATGATAGAGGGCAAATGTTTTAATATAATGTGTATATTAATCTTTTTCACCAATGATACAACAATCATCAGTGGCGTAGCTAGGGGGGGGCGGGGGGGCGAACCGCCCCGGGCGGCGCTTAATAGTGGGCGACACTTGACTTTGTGTTTCATAAAATATATATTGGTAAACTCAGAATTTGTTGAATTTGAACATGCTTTTTCCAGCTAACACGAGTATGAATAGTATTTTAAATTAATTTCAAATATGAAATTCTAATGGTTTTGTCTATTCACAATTAAAAATACAAATGGGAAAAAAATACACCACAAATTAAGTTAACAAGCACGCTTCGCTTGCTTGCGCTGCGCGGCTTTCAGACACTGCGTATCCGCAGAGTCGCCCTGCGGGCGCCTGGATTTACTCAATCTAACATATTTTGTGAATTCTTTTCCTTTATATAAATATTGTAAACAAAAGTCAACGAATAATTTCCATATGGATCCGAAAATATAATATTCTAAATCTACAGCACTAAAAAACCCATGTCAACCGTTGGAAGCTAGTTTCTAGCCTATTTTTGTAATTTGTTTACCTTATGTATCTATTATAAACAAAAGTAAACAAATTGATCATCAAATTTACTCGAAAACATTATATTCGAAATCTACACCCCTAAAAACCCCATGTCACTCGTTGGAAGCTAGTCTCTAGTATTATTTTCAAAATTCATCAAATGGTGTGAAAATATGTATATAAAGGTGTGAAAATATGCACATAATCTTTTTTTATTGCTATACATTATAATACATTTAAGATATCAAACATAAATTGTGGCTTTGAAGTATTAATAACAATGACGATCTATTATCATTGTTATTAATACTTCAAAAATTTCATACTTGTACAATGATTTCTATTGTGATAGTGTAGTCATTTTTTTGGATAGAAAAGGTGTGGAAAATTGTTTCCCATTTTTTTTGCAGAGATGTGAAAAATTCGCTTAGATCTTAGAACTTAATCGTAGTCATATCTTTTGACACCTACATGCCAATTTTCACACCTCTATGACTTCCCAATTCTTCAATCAATTCGGACAAACAAAAAAAAAATCCTAGTATTTTAATATATAAGATACACTTGCCAAGTTGAGGTAGAAATATGTGTTGAGGGGCGGCATGAAATACATCCGCCCCGGGCGACATAGGTGTAAGCTACGCCTCTGACAATCATCACGAAATAATGACTCATCACTCCATTATGACGCCATCATTAAGCATCAAAGAATTGAAAATTGAAAAATTTTATATTTTTCGAGTGATATCGATTATAACAATAAGAAGGACCTATTTAGAGATTTTTCTACCATATAATCAATCAATCCGCTCCTGAGCGCCTCTGGCGTTCACAAAGTGTCCGCCAACTGCGCAGTGCAAGCGGGCGTTGCGAGTATCTACTTTATAATTAATCAATGTGATCCTATGCGCCCAAAGGGCGGCACATGCGGATACGAAGTGTTTGCCGACCGCGCACAGTCAGCAAGCGAAGTGTGCTTGTATATATAAACATCAATCGAGTTTTAAAAGTAAGAATAATTATTTTAAATTCAAGTAATACACACTTTTATGGGCATGCCTAATTTCCGGGGCGGGACGAGTCAAGATGCCTAAACCCGGGATGGGACAGAATAGGTACCTAATTTCCGGGACGGGACGGGTTAAGATGCCTAATTTCCGGGACGGGATTCCGTCCCATCCCGGAAATAAGGTATCTAGATTTTCCGGGACGGTCCCGTCCCTTTCCGGAAATTAGGCATGCCCACTTTTATGCATTTAATGTAGTATTAAATAATCTAACGAATAAAAGAGAATTTAAAAAAAGGTGAATGTTAAATCACCGATCACTAGCCTTATATAAAGTGCTGTAGCCAGCATAAAGAAAATCACTGTCAGGATTGAAGAAATTAAGTTGTCGTGACATTGTTGTGTTGCCAACACTGCCTGATGAAATATTATTGTCACTATTATTCATCTAGAATTGTAAACAGTGTTGCTCTTAGCCTTTCAATCAGACAAAATTACCAATTTAGACGAGTCTTGATTATATTCCAGTGACTCCTCAACAACATACTCCGTCAAGTCAGCTTTCGTTCGCTAATGAGTCAGAAAACGCTTCAAAGAGATGTATTCAATCCCTGTTTCTTCATCATTTAATTGATATCGCACTGGTTCATTCCCAATCCTCTTTTTCTGTCTTCCTTCTCTTATGTTACATTTTAATGAACCAACGATGTATGCGCAAATTCAAGAATAATCTCATCATAGTTTCTGGATAAAGTGATCAATCTTTCATCGAAATTAACGATGAGATATTTGACTGTCACAAGTGTATAATTGATTTCGTCTTTATTTTCTGGACTAGGACCCTTGCATCAAGAACTGCTCAGGTGCTGATAAATTCTTAAAGGTGTGGTTGCAGATTTTTTCAATCAAGCACTTAAATATCTTCCCAATTTCACAAGATGGATTAACTTAGACTTGCCAATGTATAGTAATTGCGTACCATTTGAAGCAAAGAGGTGTCAAAGGAAATTCATAATTGCCTTTCGCATTCTCAAGATCAACTTCTCCTTTGATTTGTCAAAACCAACAGCCTTCCATATCGGTCTTTTGCTTCTTTTCATGTCAATTTCCTTTTTTCTGAGCATCATCTAAAGTTTGTTTTTTTCAGATAAACACATCTTGTTGTTTTCTTTTCTATAAGAGCAAATTGACAAACACTCTTTTGATCCTTTCTTCTTCGAAGTTTTCATACATAATTTGAATGTCATCAATGTCTAGGATCTGAACCCCCTTTTCCTAATCTAATATTATAAAATGTAGCAAAATATGCAGACTTTCTGGAGGGGGCGGTAACGAGGGCAAACAGGGGTGCGGTGTCCGGAAAAAGTTTGAATCTTTAGATGCTCACCCTTCAAACAGTTTACTTTGATCACCAAATGTTCGCGATAAAAATTCAATTTGGAGATGATTTAGTGGTCGCGGAATGTAGGATCTCCAAGTGCAGATTTATAATGGGATTTTTCTCGTTGAGGGATAGATTGCAAAGAGAGTACTATTGATCATAGGCGTCGTAACCCACCCGGGTACCCGGCAATGACCGGGCGGCCCAGAGGGAATACCGGGTAGTACCCGGTATAGTGACCGGGTACTACCCAGTTAAAAGCTGAGTGCTATTATGTACTGGTAATTGGCTGTTACAATTTTACAACATTTTTTACTTTCGTACTAATTCCTCATGTAGATCAAGGATTCACGGCCCATTTGGCTGACGGTAACGCTGGATCAGCTGAAGATACGGCCCTGGATTATTGTGGCCGGGCAGTCCAAGGGTAGGCAATAAAGTTTACGACGCCTATCCTCCTGATCTATGTATAGGATCTAGCAACTTTGTATTGAGATATTTGGGGGTGATTTTATATCCGCTAAGAATACATTTTGATCGGCTAAAATTGAAGGGCAAAAAGCTTTGGATATATTGGTGAAATCAGTTGGGACCAGCCTTCTCCTTCCCCTCAGGAGGTTACCTATCGTTCCAAATCCATCAACCTCCCAATCTTTCTTGCTGATCTCGCTTCAGCTGATCTTTGTGCTAACCCACCTACTCATCTTGAAGAACCTATACCACGTAGCATTATATAGCAGTACTCTATCTTCGAGCTATGATCAGCACGCTCCCACCGCGAACCAAGACCATCGTCACCCGCCCCCGTGTCCCTTGGTATACCAGTAGCATCAAGCAGGCCAAGCAAGCGAGAAGGAAGCCTAAACGGAAGTGTTGCTAGTCTAATAACTCCGAGCATCTGACTGAATTCAAGCATCAGAGGATTCTTGTGACTCTTGAACATGGAACGTCATAGTTTCTATTCCGATTGGGTCAGTCACTCCTGTCATGCCAGCACTCACTCTTCTGTAAGGTCAACTCTCCGCTCGGATTACGCTAGCAACAGGCCCTACCACATCATGCTGATAAGTTTGCTCCTTTTCAAGAACTTTCAAAATTGTAAATGTTTTGAGGAACCTTTCATATTTTTGAATGTCTATTAGTACAAATTGCACTAACATATATAATAAAAGAATAGAAAATCAAAAAGGCTGAATTGTATTTAATATTCTTAAAATCTAAAGACATGTAAACTGATTAAGCTGATTAAAAGAATGACGGAAATTCATCGCCGGAAAATTCGTCGCAAAGAAAATTCGTCGCTATCGTATTTAATGCCAAAATAAAAATATAACCTTCATCCAGTGTATTTCCATTTTCGGATGATTTCGAGTCATAGCGGCTAAAATCAAGATACCTACAGACATTACAAGCTTGTACATAAGCTACGACTGTGGTGCAAGATCCCATGATTCCAATATCGTGCGCCTAAATTGCCATGATATCACGTGACTACTTTAATTCTCCACCTCAAAAAAGGCTCTTTGACATCTGGTTTCGAGCTCCATTCCTCCTTTCAAATGCAATCTGCCTTTGGCCCCTCATCATATTCCCACACCTACCAACTTAGTACCAACTTATTACACATTGTACATACAACTTAGGTTCCCGTGACGAATCTTCCTGCGACGAATTTTCCGTTAACGGATTAAGATTATGTTCCGCAGTGATATCTTGACAAACTGGTAACAAATATCTAAATATCAATAGATGTAATCCCTTTAGGGGAGCCCGACAATTCACAACACCGACAATTCGCAATATATTTCAGCTTTGAAGAGGAAGAAAGGACTTGTAGAAGTAAGGAAGGCAAAATAAACTAAACGCAAGACGGTGCAGGATAACAGAGAGGCCCTGAGGAATCTAGTGAGAAGCAGATCATCCCAGGTTGGAATTTTTGAGAGGCGTGGCACACCATTTCAGCAATGTGACTGACTAATGGTGATTACACATTATATTGATTAAATGACAATAGTTAATAAAAAGTTAAATACTTGACTTCGCTTAATAAAAGGAATAATAAGGTAGTATGAGAATTGTCGTGTTGCGAGTTGTCGGACTCCCTCCCTCAAGTCAGTTCATATGAATTCTTTTTATAATTTATGGCTTTACTGTCATAAAATAATAACAGATTACAATCAAGACATGGAATCACTAAGTGATGTTTTGGTCGCTATGTGCTAATAATAATCTATACAAATATAGGGTATGAATAAAATTAGTATACAAGTATTTAACTAATACAAATGGACAAGTTTTGAATCAGCTTACGTTTAGCTCAAGGTGCTCTAATTTTTCTGTTAGAATAGGTATCAACAACTTTGTAAATGGAAATATTTCCAAGTCACGGAACCCCTATGGAACTATCACTTTGGCGGAACCCCAGGGTTCCATGAAACCCCGGTTGGGAAGCACTGCTCTACTACATATAAGAGTTAACCACACACAATAGAGCTAAGGAATGTATAACCAATATATTTTAATAAGGTGCCATCCGTTAATAATTTAGATTAGCCATTATATGATTGCGGAATAGGTCATATTTGTGACAAATTTAATGATTTTCAGAGGCCCTTTAAGGACACTTCTAGTAAGTGTTTCTAATATAATGTTTTTCGCATAGAACTGAGCTGTGAGCAAGTTGATGCAAAAATTTGAAATTTGTTTATGAAATGTTAGTAAATTTCAGAGTTGCTATTGAACATTTTTTGGAAAAGCAAGTTGAAGTAGGGATATATCCGAAAAAATGAAGTAGGAATAAGTTCGAAAACCTATAAGTAGGAATAATTTCGAAAATATTTCTAAAGTAAGAATAAGTCCGAAAAGTCTCTAAGTAGGTTAATTTCGAAAAACCTTATGAAATAGGAATAATTTCGAAAATATTTCTGAAGTAGGAATAAGATCGAAAAATTATTGCGATTTTCATATATCCTGTGGACCAGTAAGGGGTACATGGATCCCAATTTGGGAACCACGGGTTTAGCCCTTATTCCTTCCGCAGAAATATTTTCAAACTTATTCCAACTTCATAAGTTTTCGAACTTATTTCAAATTCGAGGTTTTTCGAACTTATTCCTACTTCAAAGGTTTTCGAACTTATTCATACTTCAAATTCGGACTTATTCCGGTGACCCGTTTTTGGCAAGTTGTCGTCATAACTTGAAAACCGCAAGAGCTAAACATTTCAGATAATATTATTTAAAAGCGAATACACTACTTCCCACGAAGCGATAATATAATATGTCTAAATTCAATGGTTTATTATATATTCGACAATTCACCTAATGTGACCAATCAAATAATTTGACTAATTACATCAATATTATTGCTCCATTGATGATTAGAATAGGTGCAAATAGAGATTTCAGTATCTAAGATTTGAAAATCTTCTGGGGGTAAAGCCCCCCAGACCACCTTTTTTGCTCACTTCGCTCGTTCAGGACCCCGAATCCAAATCCTAGCTACTACATTAACTCAGGTCTTCGGATAGTCGGGATAGTTGAATTTAAGTTAGGCCCCTAAATTCAGATCTCTGGAGCCGCCACTGCCAATAATATGCTCAACAGTTGCAGGTATCAGTATAATTCCTTGGGTTTGCTTGTATAATTATATTATAACAAAATATCGAATCCACTGACCTCATTACAGTCCAATTCCGAAAACCGGGGCACCTCGGGACCAGAGCTGAGTGCCCCGGTTTTCGAGTGATTAGATGTACTGTATCAAGTCAGTATAGCTCGTGAAAAAAACAAAGCATTTTAAAGAGAAATAATATTGGTCCGTGTAAACTAGCATCCTCAATCATTATGTTATACCAAGACCACTCCAAAAAGTGGTTCGACTCTCACATACCCGCCGAACCTGTTGTTTTGCTCTTGTATAGTACATACGTATGTACATACTACACAGTCAGTCTGTCCCATAGGTATTACATTGATGACAGTAAAATTTGTGCTTTGACTCTAATTCATCGTGGCACCCACACCTATAAATGCTGTGTAACAACTCTTCATACATTAAGCATATACGTACAAATGGAATGTTTTAGACTAAAAACATAATTTTTGCAAATAAAAATATCATCCAAACTAGACCCGGTTTTCGAACAAGCGCCTCGGTTTCCGAGAGTAATTTGTATAGAGTTCGACCATATTTTTCCGGATGCGCCCCGGTTTTCGGAACCAGGATTGTGTTTCGTTCTAAATCAAAATTCATAATTTATGAAAATTGACTGGTTGTGGCTCTTCTAACGTAGCAAAAAAAGGCATTTGTCGGTGCCCACCTTATCTAATTGGGAAGCCCTGGTCTAGCTCTTGCGGTTTTAAAGATATGACGACAGCAGACCAAAATACGTTAACATAGCAACACTGGAATTTAGCAATAATCCATAAAAAATTCAAAAATTTTCTTTTCAAATCATTCACAGCTCAGTTCCATGCGTAAAACATCCTTACTATTAAAACTCGATTATTGTGTATATCTATATCTATATATATATATATCTGTAACGAATTGATTGAAGAAACTGCCGGGCGCAGAAGGCTGATTTTTGGCATGTGGGAGTCTTTTGGCTATGGCTCCAGTAAGTTCTGAGCTCAGGGCAAAATGTCGACTCATCATGGAATTATGACGTCATTGTCACATTTTTAAAAGTTAAGCAACAGAGTTATTCGAGCATGACTCAGCCATTATACGAGATAGAAGGCCTGAAATTTTGATAGAACCTGTATACTAACATACCTCACATATGATACAACTATCATCAAAAAATGATGACTCATCACTTTGTTATGACGTCATCATTACTCATCAAAATTTTAAAAATTGATAAATTTGGTGATTTTTCGTGCGATATAGATTATAACAGTAGGACAGACGTATTTAGAGATGTTATCTCCCTTATAATTAACCAATGTGACCCCTGGGCGACCGAAGGGAGCCTCCGGCGGACACAAAGTGTCCGCCAGCCGCGCACCGCAAGCAAGCGAAGCGCGCTTGTTATATCAAAAACACTTAGAAGTGTCCTTAAAATGCCTCTGAAAAGCACTAAATTTGTTCAATCATTTTCTACTGCATCCCTAGTCCAAAATCCGGAAATTACTGTGGGGCCTTATATGTATTAAGCTATGTCCAGATTTGAAAGACCAAATCTCGATCACATCTTTTCTAACTATCGTCCTCTTAGCAATCTTTCATTTCTAAGAAAACTGAGATGGCCGAATCCTTCCGGATCGTGAATCATCTTACTACATTACCTCATCTCTATCCCAGGACGCAGTCTGCCTATCGTCAAAACCACAGTACTGAGTCTGCGCTCCTGAAGGTCACAAACGACATTCTCCTCAGCATGAATCGCCAACAAGGATCCCTTTGGTTCTTCTTGATCTTTGTTCAGCCTTCGACACCGTCTACCGTACCATATTACACAATCGTCTCCAGTCTCATTTCGGCATATGGACTCTTCTCTGTCTTGGTTCGAAACTTAATACCTCACTCTGATAGGACTCAATTCATCTAGATAAAGGGTTCTAATTCCTCTAATGTCCCGTTCCAAAACAGAGTTCCTCAGGGTTCTTGTCTTGGTCCACTTCTCTTTAGCATCTATACCAGTCCTCTTTTCGGCCTTATTAGCTCCCACTTCTCCGACGATACTCAGGTCTCCCTTTCTTTCATTTCCGATTATATCTCTTATAAAAAATCTGCCTTTTCCGCCATCTCTTTCATCTCTGTGATCCGTTCCTAAATCGAAACAAGTTACATATCAATGACACCAATACGGAGTTCCTTATACTAATAGGTGGAATCTCTTCCAAAGAAGTACGGAATCTAGTAACTTGGCTGGACAACACCACCCAGGGTCTACTCAGGTACAGCAAGGTGGCTCCTCCTTCTTCTATAACAACTATTCCATAAAATCTCATTAATGCTCTTATCCATAGCCTACTAAGGATAATGCCCGCCAATATACGCTTAGCATGGATGAAAAAGAAGGCGAAATACTTAAATTACTCTCAATAATAGCAATTATGGTTTTAAATAAAATATGAAGTGGAACCATCATTGTTATTATTAAGAGTAATATAACTATTTCGCCTTCCTTTTCATCCATTGAAAGAGTCTGTTGACGGGTATTATCTTTAATAGGCTATGTCTTATCTCATCTCGTCTTGATTATAGTAGTAACAGCCTCTTATATGCTTCGTCACTCCTGCTCATACATACAGGTTAAGACATCCAATCGCATTATATGATCATCCAATGCCATCCTCCTTGAACAGCCAACTATCAAATATTCCAAAACCCTGGGTGATCGTGCGTTCACTTTAGTTGGGCCTGTTAGTGGAATATTTACCTTACGAGCATTCGGAATGCCCGTTGACCCCCCCTCTACAAAAAACTACTGTAAACTCTTTCCGCATCGCACACCCCACAGCCAATTAATTGACCACTAAATATACATGTCTTAAGGATATTGACCTCGAAAAACTTTGCCTGATATAAATAATAGCCAAAAATTTTTATCTTTGATTTCATTGATATTACTGAGTGGGCTACCATCTAAAAGTACTAGATAGTCGGTAGGTTTGATTTTTAAGAGTTAACCTCCCTAAAGATTAGTGATACTAAAAATTGAATATTATCGGAGGAATTTGGATGCATTTATCAGTTGGTTTACTTATTAAATATATTTTAAAGATTTGGACCTCAAACATTGCATTGGCCCTTTTGGAAATTATATCATGCAAAGATTTAAGTCAACAAAACCCCATCAAAATAGATCTAAAAGAGAGTTCATTTGTATAAGATTCAGAGAATGGCTGGTTTAATAGCAGGTATTAAGCGATAATTGCATCAGAAATAAAATTCAACATTTAAAAAAATAAATTGTCCAGATTCAACAATTGGTTTGTGAGCCATGGCTTATTATGGAAAAAGTTCGGCAATAAAACCTCACTAAGGTCCTGAAAGATGACGATGTCATATCTTAAAAACTATTGAAGATATAAAATATACTAAAAAATCTTTAATGAAATGACATATACGATAATATATACTGGGTTCTTCAAATATCCCTTTGTCAAAGAAAAGATATTTTTCGACTTATTATTGACTTTATTGTAATACAAATTTTATGGAGAACTTTGAATAAATTAGAAAATGGAGAATATAATCAAGAAATAATAGGCTATTAGGATAATGTATCAATACAATTGTTGTTAATTAATGTGTAGTACAGCAAAATTTGAACAGTTTTCATAATTATTTGAGGTTCTAGCCATGGAGCTTCCATATTCAAGCAAAACCGCCCATTTAGGAGCGAAAAAGAGAGCTATATACAGTAGGGATGGGGAAAAATGTATTTTTTTGTTAGATCATGTTCTCTAGGTGTGCGAAAGTTGCCTTAGCACATTTAAAGTAAATTCTCAAAGTTTCATTCAATTTGTTCAATCTTAACAACTTGCACATTCCAACAGTCGGTGTGTAGGATAATTTGAGGGGGTTTTTGTTCGACTTTTTGCATTTTAAAGCCAATATCTGAATTAGAATGGATGTTAAGTGTATAATTTTGATTTTAAGTGTAAATATATTTGTAATACTAATTTATAATCACGTTTAACACGATAAACACAGGTGATTCCGATAATCTGTGCCAAATTTAAACAGAAATAGAAGATAACCAGCACATTTACGTAATATTGAGATTTATTGCTTTGATTTGGGTTTGAACAGTTACATCATAGTTTGTACAAATATATTACATGTACTAGTACATTTTTTCCCCCTCTTAATTTTCCACCACGATACTATCCTTACTATTAAAACTCGATTAATCTATATATATATATATACAAGCGCGCTCGCTTGCTTGCGCTGCGCGGCTGGCGGACACTTTGTGTCCGCCGGAGGTGCCCTTTGGGCGCCTGGGGTCACATTGGTTAATTATAAGGGAGATAACATCTCTAAATACGTCTGTCCTACTGTTATAATCTATATCGCACGGAAAATCACCAAATTTATCAATTATAAAATTTTTGATACGTAATGATGACGTCATAACAAAATGATGAGTGATCATTTTTAAATGATAGTTTTATCATATGTGAGGTATGTTAGTATACAGATTCTATAAAAATTTCAGCCTTCTATCTCCTATAATGGCTGAGTTATGCTCAAATAACTGTATTGCTTAAATTTTTAAATGTGACAATGACGTCATAATTTCATGATGAGTGGACATTTTGGTCTGAGCTCAGAATTTACTGGAGCCATAGCCAAAAGACTCCCACATGCCAAAAATCAGCTTTCTGGGCCTGGCAGTTTCTTCAATCAATTCGTTACATATATATATATATATATATATATATATATATATATATATATATATATACAGTACCCAGACAAAAATATTTGCACACTTCATTTTCTCACGTTGATTTAATACTAAAATGGGTCTACTTATGAAGATTAAAACTCTCCAAACGGTAAGTGATACAACTAATCGGATTTCAGATTCGAAATCTTCGCATTCGAATTAGTTATTGTAAGATATTCCCAATGTTTTCAAATTATAAATCACTGCCACCTTGTACCACATATGTCTCTTCACTATACATTATCACTATACATTATGGTGATGTACTACCTCTTGTGTCACAGGTTGATAATTTTACTCATTGGGTTGAGCAATTTATTAGAAATATCCTACAATAACTAATTCGAATGCGAAGATTTCGAATCTGAAACCCGATTAGTTGTATCACTTACCGTTTCGGAGTTTTAATCTTCATATATAGACCCATTTAGTATTAAATCAACGTGAGATAATGAAGTGTGCAAATACTTTTGTCTGGGTACTGTATATATACACTACACCAGCGGTTTTCGACCTTTTTTGACTGTGGACCCCTATAGCAATTTTCCTATATTCTGTGGACCTCCTCCTATTAACTGTAACACAAAATTTCGAATTCTGTGGACCCCCTGATATCTTCTGTGGACCACTAAAGGGTCCATGGACCCCAGGTTGGGAACCACTGCACTACCCGGACAAAAGTATTTGCACACTTCATTATCTCAAGTGCATTTAATACTGAAATGGGTCTATTCATGAAGAAGAAACGGTAAGTGATAACTAACCGGGTTTCAAATTCGAAATCTTCGCATTCGAATTAGTTATTGCAGGAAATTTATAATCAATTATTAATTCCCAATGTTTTCAAATCATCAATCACTGCCACTTTGTGCCACGTATGTCCCTTTTTATCACTATTCATAACGGTGATGTACTACCTCTTGTACCACAGGTTGATAATTTTACTCATTGGGTTGAGCAATTTATTAGAAAACTTCAACCATTACTAATTCGAATGTGAATATTTCGAATCTTAAATCTGACTCTCAATAGCTCTTAGAGTTTGAATACTTTTCCCTTCATTAAAAAGCCAATTTAGTATTATTTGTGTGGAGAATAATATAGTGTACAAATACTTTTGTCCGGTTAGTGTATATATATACACAAACAAACAAACAAACATTAATCGAGTTTTAATAGTAAGGATATAGCTCTGTAACGAATTGATTGAAGAAACTGCCAGGCGTAGAAAGCTGATTTTTGGCATGTGGGAGTCTTTTGGCTATGGTTCCACTAAGTTCTGAGCTCAGAGCAAAATGTCGACTCATCATGGGATTATGACGTCATTGTCACATTTTAAAAAGTTAAGCAATACAATTATTCGAACATAACTCAGCCATTATAGGAGATAGAAGGCTGAAATTTTTATAGAATCTGTATACTAACATACCTCACATATGATGCAACTATCATCAAAAAATGATGACTCATCACTTTGTTATGACGCCATCATTACTCATCAAAATTTTAAAAATTGATAAATTTGGTGTTTTTTCATGCGATATCGATTATAACAGTAGGACAGACGTATTTAGAGATGTTCCTTTAATATTAATCAATGTAACCCCAGGCGCCCAAAGGGTGCCTCCGGCGGACACTTTGTGTCCGCCAACTCAGCAGCGCAAGCAAGCGAAGCGCGCTTGTTTGAATTATTCGGAATGCGAATTATCATATTACATGTGGTGAAAGGTAATATGACCCATTCTACTTGGAAAATGAAATTTATCACAGGAATCTATCAATGCCCATTTCATTATTTGTTAGGTATTTAGTGTTTGAATTTTACACTATCGTAATCCTGATATTTATACATATTTGTTCATGTTTCTATAATTGATTTCAAACTCCTCTAACTCGGCAGCAATGAGAACATAATTTATTCGGGTCATCGTCTGAAATGCCCATTAACCAATTACCAACATGTAATGACGTGGTAAAATCATTTTTTTACCATCAGAATCTTGATTACAGAAAATTCACTTTATTCCAAATCTGCGAAATAGTTTCAGATGAAGTTGTGCAGAGGTGGAACATGGGAAGTATTCCTACTATTAAACCTCACAGTATATCCAACAAAATTAGAACCCTCTATAGTACTGCTCAGACTCTATCAAAGCGCTTTCAAAGCAATATGATTTTGGGAAACTTCGAGAACGAATTATCCAAATTTAAACTATTGTTTGATGTCAGCCCTTGCAGATGCTTCGATAACAATATTACCAGAGCGAATTGCTGATGCGAAGTTAAAATCCCTAATATGGAATGGGAATTTTATTGCGATCAAAAGATCATCAGAAATCAATTTATTGGGGGTATTGATAATCTAGCTACAGCCAAAATCCAAGCTCGAGAGAGCTGAGAGCAACAACGACAATTGCAAAGTTACGGGAATGTTAGAGACAATACTCCTGATCTGTTTTGCATTGAGAATGATGAAATACTCAACGAGATTCAGGGAGAAGAGAGCGATGAAGATGATGACGAATTTTATCCATGTTCTAGCAGATTGCCCTATGTGGAAAACAAAATCGATTTTATATCCTCATTTGTGTAAAGTACTTGTGACAGTTTCTCAATAAGTGACACTGCTGGTTGTGCAATTGCAAATGCAGTTCTTCAGGATCTTGATTTGCTGACTACTGAGAAGATTCTTTATGGAGATAAGGTTAGATATCAAAGGAAATATTGGAGAAATTCGAATACGATCAGAAGACCTATCAAATTTGACTTGCATTGGATTTGATGGCCGCAAAGATGAAACATTGTCTATCAAACATGTAGAATACGCATTTGGTGTCACACAACAGAGTCGTGCATCACTTAAAGAAGAACATTGTGTCAAACTTCCGAACCAGGGTCAAACTATGTTGACCAAACCTCTCCTGAATCAGGATGTTCTAAAGATATTTCAAAGGAACTGATGTCAGTAATTTATAATACGGAATCTGATAAAACGATTCATTCAATACTGGCTGACGGTACGAATGTTAATGTTGGAAAACATGTTGGAGTCATTGCTCGTATTGAATCTGAATTAGATCGCCCGCTCCAATGGCTCATATGTTTGCTCTACTTCAATGAACTTCCCTTTCGAAAAATTTTGCTGTAGACGGTGTGACTTCTGGACCTAAGCAACTTAATGGAGAAATTAGATCACAACTTCATGGGGAAGTTCATAAATATCCTATTGTAAAATTCATTCCGGTTCCAGGGAGAGTGGCGCCGATTTCACAGGATATACTAAAAGATCTTAGTACTGACCAATTATATTTGTATAAAGCTTGTCTTGCTATTCAAGGAGGTCCGGAACTGTCTGATATGAGCTTTGCATCGAACAGAATTGGCCCACTAAATCATTCTCGATGGTTAACTCATGAAAATCGTACTCTTTAAGACTGTACATGTCCAGTAGAGAACCATCAATAAATCTAACCAAGATAGTCAACTATGTATTGAATATATACGCCCCCATGTAGTTTCGAGTCAAGAGTAATCCTTATTGTACAGATGGGAGTCATAACCTATTCTACGAGTACTATAACACTCTAACACGATTTCTTTCTCCAACTGACAAGCAGATTATATAGCCGGTAATTCAGAGAAATGGATTCTTTGCTCATCCTGAAAACATCCTCTTAGCTGCTATAACAGACCAAAATAAAAGTATAAGAGAGTTTGCTTCCAGTAAGATAATTGATGCACGCAAAAGTTTTTCAAAAGACTCCCAGATTAGACAATTTGTAGTTCCTAAAATAAATTTTAAGTGGAAATTTACATGGATATGATAACTTGGTCTGAGTGTGAGACTACCTTATCACCACCTCCAATGCTAGATATTCTTTCTAATGAAGATATCATCAAAGCGAAAACTGAAACCATTCACATTTCAAAATACCCCTGCCACTCACAAGGAGTTGAGAGAGCAGTGAAAGAAGTGACAAGAGCATCAAAACAAGTTTACGGGCATGATAATCGACATTGAATGGTTGTCAATACAGTCAATTCCAGACAAGAGATGCCTTCATTCGCAATGAAGAAGGACTATCTAGTATAATTGTTTCATTATCACCTGTGTTTATCGTGTTAAATGTGATTATAAGTTAGTATTACAAATATATTTACACTTAAGGATACCGCCCGTGAAAAATCCATAGGTTTGGCTTACAGCATATATCAAGAATAGAGATATATAAGATGTTAAGCGTGGGCAGGTAGTGCAATTAAAAAATATTGAGACATGCCAAACAGTTTTTGGTTCGCATTTCTAGTTTTTGAGTTACAGCGTCTCAAAGTCGGTTTTTTCCGTTCTTCCCTAGCACATCTTAATGGTAAGTCCTCCTCCACTCTCTGATTTTTTTAAAGCACACGTTTGGATCAAATGCTTCGAAAATTTATTCATAGATAGTCTATCATATTTGCCACTTCATAGGACCAGAAGAAAGTTTAAATTAATAAAATTGTAAATTTTATCGGTGTCCGAATAAAAATGGCAAAAAAACGGCGAAAAAAGGCCGATTTTCTTTGGAAATCAGCAATAAAATCACAAATTTATAAGATATCGAAAATCGAGTGGTCCTACGCTCATCGCCTAATGATATAGAACAACTCCTGAAATTTTCAAACATCTATCTCAAGGCAATTTTGAGTGCATCAAATTTTCTGTATACATTGCTAGTGACTATTGTATTGTTTTTTGAGTATAATAGCCACTTTTGGGAACTTATTTCATGACAAGATTCGCCATTTTCTAATATTTTCAAAGTTCTCCATAGAATTTGTATTACAATAAAATCGATGATAAGTCAAGGAATATTTACTTTTTGACAAAGAGATGTTTGAGGAACCTATATATTATCATATATATCCTTTCATTTAAGATTATAATAGATTATATATCATCAATAGTTTTTAAGCATTGACATCGAGCACTTTTGGGGCCATAGAGAGGTTTGATGTCCGAACTTTACCTACAATATACTATAAATTACGAACTAATGGTCGGATATGAACAAACTTTTTTTTAAAATGTTCAGAATTCTTTTCTATACACAATAGCTAATATCACAACGGACATTTCCCGAGCATTTTTGAAATGAAGTCCCTTATAAAGATATTTTTGATTGAATTTTAAGTACCTCTTTTTCTAAATTCATCTATTTTATAATATTTAAAGGGGCCAAAACCATTTTGAGGTTCATACAATTGAAAAAATATCAGATAAGCTGGAAAATAATTGATGAATGCGCCGCAAAACCACGAATAACTATCCGATTTTTCGTTCTACTGATGTCAGGCGATGTTTTTCAAGGGCGGTATCCTTAAAATTAACATTATACACTTAATATCCATTCTAATTGAGATATTGGCTTAAAAATACATAAAGTCGGACAAAAACCCCCTCAAATTATCCTACACACCGACTGTTGGAATGTTTAAGTTGTTAAGATTGAACAAATTGAATGAAACTTTGGGAATTTACTTTAAATGTGCTAAGGCAACTTTCGCACACCAAGAGAACATGATATAATAAAAAATGCATTTTTCCCCATCCCTAATATACAGTGTGTTTCATAATTATTGGGACTAGACTTTAACTAATGTAGTAGTAAACTGTACTTTGAAATAGTATTATAATTTCAGTATAACCTCATGTATGTATTTTCTTACTATATATACATTGTTTTGATTCACACTATCATACCATGTGATTACCCAGCATCTTTTCTAGAATGCGAACTCATTCTTTGTCTCAGTTTTTGTCAAAATTCCAACCACAGTTTGCTAAGGTATAACAATGTTTTCTCCTATACTGCTTAATTTAGTTATAGAGATATCAAAGCATGTAGTATATATATTGTAGTTGTGCAATTCTTGCTTATTTGTTCAAGGGATTCGGAATAATGTAGGCTCTGAAAGTCAGAATTAGGGGTGTGCCAGTGATTATCCTACAAAAATCAAATTTCTCGAGTAAAAAAAATCAATTTGAGAAAATTTAATTGTATTTGTGGTTAATACCCACAAATAGCACTAATTATTAGTTAAACCATTACTTTAAACAAGTTAAGTTCAAAATATGAATTTAATGGGCTAAATTCCACTTTTAACATTGTTATTCTCTGCGGGCATCAATCACACCCCTAATTCTGACTTTCAGAACCTATATCTTGCTGAATACAACAAATACGCAAGAATTGCTCAACTACAAGATATATACATGCTTAGATATTTCTATAACTAAATCAAGCGGTATAGAAGAAAACATTGCTATACTATAGCAAACAGTGGTTGGAATTTTGACAAAAACTGAGACAAAGAATGAGTTTGCATTCTAGAAAAGATGTTAGGTAATCATATGGTGTGAAAGTGTGACTCAAAACAATGTATATATATAGTAAGAAAATACATACATTAAGTTATACTGAAATTATAATACTTTTCCATACATGCCAAGTGTCCCGTTTTTGGAGGGTCGTCCCGCTATTTTCACTCTTTTATTGTTCTAATTTTCTCGAGTGGCCCGCTTTGACATGAAATTTCACCATTATGTCTCGCTTTTTTTGAAACTATGCATAATACTTTTCTATTGCGTCCCGCCATGTACCGCGAAATTCAACGCTGCGTCCCGCTTTTATCATGCCTCAATTTGGCATGTATGCTTTCCAAGTACTGGTTTGATACTAGTACATTTAAAGTATAGTCCTAATAATTATGAAACACACTGTATCTGTAAATACTACTACATATATGCCCAATTCTATATTCACAATTGCTAATATACTTTTAAAATAAATTATATAGTATATGATTCATTAATAGTAATTGCATCTACATACTATAGAATGTTTAGTATTAAATCTATTGATATAGCATGGTTCAAAAATAAAAACTTGGAAACTAAAAGTCAAAGACTCTTGTTCCAACTTCCTATTATACTTTTTAGAAGCTCGTTATTCATTATAAACTGATAGAATTTAATCAATACTAGTGGTAATATGAATTATTATTCACAATTACCCAAAATATTCGGAATTAGGGATCTAAAGGAAATTTGTAGATTTTCAGCGTACTTTTAATATTTTCCTCTAAATTTGATTCGAATATATTCAAATACTACGGGCGTTCAATAAGTAGTCGTTATTGCGATATATCTTGGTTGTTTCATTTGATTCAGAATTGGGTTAGCATATCTAATGTAACCTTATCGATGCTCTTTATAATGATACTTTTACTTTTTCAATTCTGAGCTTTGTTTTGATACTATGGCTATTATTAGTTTGGCATTTTTATATACTGGGATTTATTATGGCTTCCGAGAGTGCAGATTTCAAAATTGAGCAGCGAGCCTATGTAAAGATTCGTACACTGCTCCAAGTTTGTTCAACCGACATCCACAAGGATTTGTTGGAGGTTTATAATGATAGAACTCTTCCATATTCCACGATAGTAGACTGGTCCCGACGTTTTCGTGAGGGAAGAGAGTCGATAGAAGATAAGCACAGAGCAGGTCGAGAAACCCTGAATAATAGAAGGCCAGTTTTAACACAGTCAAAAGAAAATAATTCCGAAAAATCAAAAACTGTATGCGATTGATTAGAAATGTATTAATACCATATACAAACATCATATCAGATTGCAATTCAGTAGCCCAAAAGTAGATATGTCATCATGTGATTGCGCAATAAGCTCTTTTTAGAGCGAAAAATGCTGCTGTTCTAGCTATTTTAAGACATCGTTATGTGTATTTCTAATTCTTGATTTTTTGTTAGAACAGGAAGGCGTTCATCCAAAAAGATAAAAATCTTAACTGGAATGCCTATGCATTCCCAGTGGCGATGAAAGCCAAAATTGTAATGTTTACGCCTTAATTAAAGTATAGATCGCAGACACTAAGATTATACTATTCAATTCACAAACTAGTACTTTCTATATGAAAATAATAATGTTAACGTGTTTCTAGGTTTCCCTCAGGATTATTAGAAAACGCGTTAATTTTTCATTTTATGCGGTCTATTTGAGTAAATTGGATATAGTGATATAAGGTAACAAAATATTGATTTTGGCGGTGGAGCCGAAACATGATTCTAACTAACAGTTGCCTGATACTTTTTTCTTTTAAGATTTACAAAATAATTTTTTTAGCAATCTGACCGGAGCTAGCTATCGAATTTTTAACAGATTTCGACATCGGCCTTTGTATGGGAAATATTAACATATAGTAAAATATATATAGATTCAATGGCTAAAAGGGGATTGAGTATTGATGATAAACGACGAAAACTGATGGAAATATTTACTGAAAAGATGGAGTTTTTCCAATTAAGGGAGTTAGAACTTATTGGAAAGAAAGAAAAAGGACTAAATCCAATTCAACTTAAAGAATTAGTTCAATCTCTGATTGACGATCGTCTAGTTGATACAGATAAGATTGGGATATCTACATATTATTGGTCATTTGTAAGCAATATCTATTTACGTAAAATGCTCATATTAAAAGAAGTTAACAAAGAAGAAGTGGATTTTCTTAAGAGAATAAAAGAGATAAATATTAAAGATAGCCCTTCCCATAATTTGGCTGTTTGTCACTCTAAAAATATTCTTATCAATCAGATTGAAAAGAATGCGAAAGAAATTTCGAATTTAACTGCAAAAATTGATAAACTTTTAGACACCGATCCTCTTTTGGTTGAAACTAGAAAAAAGGAGATTAAACTAGCTATAATTAGTGCAAATAGATGGACTGATAATATATATTCTGTACTAAGCTGGTGTAAAAGAAAATTCAATATTGAAGAACAAAAATTAGAAAAAACATTTGAAATTCCAGATGATCTCGATTATATTACAACGTAGCTTGCAACATTAGAAGCAACATTAAAAAGGAAACAGTTCATTATATATATATATCCTTTATCTCACTTATAGTTAAACTTTTACAATCAGAAATATTCGTAGATAGAAAATTTGATCATGATTCAACAACAGTAAGGTATAATTGCAGCTTTTCTGCTACTCGTCCCACTTTTGTCCCCTGTCAACACATATATTCATTATTTTGTGCATCTGGTATTCGAATGGTCCAGGACCACGGAGGGTCATCCGAGAAAATTGAGAAGTATCAACTTTTTGGTGATTTTGAGTTCTTGGGGGTCCCTTTGACCACAATTATTCCCACGGCACTTTTGCTTGCTGGTGCAATTATTTAATGCAAGCTTAAATTTGTTTGGGGTATATTCGTATTCAGCTGGGTATATTCGTGGTGAGGGGTATATTCGTATATTCGTATTCAGCGTTAAATTTGGTGAAATATGAGGGGTCACATGACCATATTCGAGCTTAATATTTTCCTTGAAGACGCAGGAATCCGCAATATTCCTCATAGTAACCACATCGAGTGACCCCTCGATGAAAACTCTGAAAAAAATAAAATCATCCTGAAATTATAATACTCTTCCTCAGCATATACAATTATTTAATACAAGCCTGCTTCGCTTACATAAGCTGCGCGGCTTACAGACACTGCGTGTCCGCAGAGTATCGCTGCAAGTGCCTGGGGATATTCAAGAAACGGTTGATTGCTTTTCTAATTCTTCATTAAAAAACGTCATTTATCTACGGTTAATCATGAATTCAAAGCTGGAAAAGTAAATAAAGTTCATGATAAATGGAATTTGATGCTATAGTAAGACCACTCCAAAAAATGACAAGGTGCTCACATACCCGCCGAACCTGTTGTTTCGTCCTTGTATAGTACATACACATGTACATACTACACAATCAGTCTGTCTCATAGGTATTCCATTGATGACAGTAAAAATTTGTACTTCGACTCTAATTCATCGTGGCACCCACACCTATAAATGCTGTGTAACAACTCTTCATACATTATGTATTTACAAAAGGAATGTCTTAAATATTATATATATATATATATACAGTCAACTTCGCTTAATAGGGTCACTGTTTAATCGGGTCAACCGCTTAATGGGCCACTTTTGGCAGGACCGGTATAGCTCTCACACATAGAAGCTGATACAAAATATCTTCGGTTAATAGAGTTCTCCGCTTAATCGGGTCAAAATTTCCTCTGACCGATGTGACTGAAATAAGCGGAGTCGACTGTATGTATATATATATACGTATATGTAACGAATTGATTGAAAAAACTGGCACAGAAAAATGGTTTTTGGCTATGGCTCCACTAAGTTCCGACCTCAGACGAAAATATCCACTCGTCATGGATTTATGACGTCATTGTCACCTTTTATATACACGTAATTTCGAATTTTCAGTTTTTGACTATTATTCAGCCATTTTAGGTTATAAAGGGCTTGAAATTTTAATAGAATGTGTATATTATGGTATCACAAATATTATAAAACCTTCATCAAAAATGATTACTTATCAGTCTGTTAAGACGTCGTAATAATGCAAAAATTTAAAAATTGCCACTTTTTGTGATTTGATGTTGTCTCCCTTGTAATTAATCCATGTGAGCCTGAGTTCCCAAGGGCGCTTCTTGAGGACACAAAGTGTCTGCCAGCCGCGGAGTGCAATCAAGCGAAGCGTATTTGTAATATATACATACACACAATAAAATTGTTTTAATGGCAAGGATAAAAACATTAATTGAGTTTTAATAGTAAGGATGTAAAATGAGTCATTATCCAAAATAAGAGCATTTACAGGCATATAATTACACCAATGATATTAACATATTCTAACCAAAATTTGGGGAAAAATATCAAAGTGACACTGAAATATTCATATTTCTTTGAGGCCTCCTAATACCGAATATTTTAAGATAATTGTATAAAATAATTCATATTAGTAATACTATAAAGTAAATCTATCAGTTTGTGGTAAATAAGGACATGGCCGGCGCCATGTTTTATCGGCAGTGGGTGTCCTAAGAGGGATTTCTCTGAAAGTGGGTGTCCATTTATGAAGGGATACATATTGTACAATATGATAAAACAAGACGCAGTGGGTGTCTGGACACCCAGGACACCCCCAGTGGCGCCGGCCCTGAAGGAGCTTCTAAAAAGTATAGTAAGAAGTTAGAACAAGATTCTACGTATGCCTTTTAGTTTCCAAGATAGGATTTTCGAACAATGCTACGTCATCACATGACTATGGACTCAAAACTTAACATTCCATTGTATGCAGTGCAATTATTATTATTGAATCATAAATATATCGTTTTAAAAAGTATTAGCAATTTAAAGCTAGAAATTTGGGCTTATATTTACAGAGATGGAGAGACTCTTTTTGGAAACTAAATTTTGACCGAATCTGGAAGGCCCAAAGCCATTAACAACAATTGTAAAGATTGCTTAGCTTAATATCATCACTTGGACACATATTTCTTGATTCGATTCGCCACTTTCTGATGTATTCAAAGTTCTACCATAGAATTTGTATTACAATAAAGTCAATGATAAGTTGAGATATATTTGTTTTTTTGACATAGGGATGTTTGAGGATCTACCATATATTATCATATATATCCATTCACTTAAGATTTTTATTGATATTATATTTCCAATTGCTTTTAAGGTATGAGTTCGGCGTAATTCGGGGATTAGATAATTTTTGCATGAACATTACCCATATATAGTTATAACTCACGAACCAATGCTCGGATCTGAACACTTTTTTTCCAAATGATGAGAATATTATTTTTGACACAATCACTAGGGTTCAGCTATTCATGCAAAAGTATTTAGAATGGTAATTCATCTGTCTCACTTCATTAAAATTCAAATAAATCCGAAAGTTGGGCATGATTGCCGCATGCATGAACTTTTCTCTTTGATTGTAAGATATTCAAACATAGTTATACTGAAAGAATTAAACCGGCGAACCCTGCATACTAGGATGGAATTAAAGAATATATTATAATATGAAGAGAGATTACAATTAACCTGTACACTGCCTGGCCATAAGTATTTGAACACCATATTGCTTTGCATCATAAATAGTATTAAAATGGGTCTTCCCATGGAGGTCAATTTATTCAAACCACGACAGTTAATGAAGACCTAACATCAAATTCTAATTCTGCACACTCGAATTATTCGGTTTAGATGGCATGCCTAATTTCCGGGATGGGACGGGTTAATATGCCTAATTTCCGGGACGGGACGTGTCAAGGTGCCTAATCTCCGGGATGGGACAGAAAAGGTACCTAATTTCCGGGGCGGGACGGGTTAAGATGCCTAATTTCCGAGACGGGACGGGTTAAGATACCTAATTTCCGGGACAGGATCTCGTCCCGTCCCAGAAATTAGGTATCTAGATTTTCCGGGACGGTATCGTCCCGTCCCGTAAATTAGGCATGCCCCGGTTTAGAAGCTTTCCATATATTAATCCTTTCTAAAGCGCAATACCTACCAACGGTGTCACCCTGTACCACTTTCCACTTGCCATTACCATTATATAAAATAAGAGCAAGTGGATCAAGATGGCACAAACGATATAAATTCACTTTGAAGCATAATTGATCAATAGAAAACTTCTAAACAGATTAATTCTAGTGTGTAGATATCAAATTTGATATCAGATTTTCAGTGGTTGTCATCGTTTGAATGAATTTGCCACCATGAGTAGACCCATTTTAGTATTATTTATGATGTAAATCAATACTATGGTGTTCAAATACTTATGGCCAGGCAGTGTATAATTAGTAAATTCCTACTTGTATCATCATTTGGTTCTCGTGTTTGTTAAATCGCTGCCACCAAATTTACATTCTGTCAAACACTTTTGATTAGTATACAGTGAAGATTGGCTATAACGACAAATCGCAAATAGCGACCATTTTTCCTTTCCCAGAGCGAACTAAGCGTATATTGTGTGTGTTACCCTAAGATCGGATAGTGACAGATCGCAAATAACGACATTTTCTCTTGACGTCGTTATATCCAATCTTCACTGTATATGGTATTGGGGGGGGGGGCAGTTGTTCCCCTGCCCCCGGGGAGATCTTCCACTCCTTCAAAACAATCTGCTTTTTGCAGAGCACCCAACCATCCTATTTTGCTTTAACCCCGAATCCTGATGCAACTTCGGTCGTGATGGGAAAATCCTGATTTTGCATATAATTATTCGAATCATTAGTATATAGTGCGCGATGGTCTGTAATTATTGAACTGTGGTAAACTTGTCAACTAAGACCAGTGAATTCAATGATTTCAATAATAAGTACTTACTTTATTTAACTTTTAATATGTTTAAGTGAATTTATCTGAAGAATAATGGAAACGATATTACAAAAATGTTTTTTTAATGAGAAACAATCAATTTACCAAACTTTTTTTGACATAAATGTTTATCTGAGAGTCCGGGAATGGTGCTTCAGGGCATCCAGGTCGAATAAATTTACGTAGAGGAACATATCCCGAATCCTAGTATATTCGGGTTTTGCCCTCGGCTGTCAGCTACGCGATCAAAATTCCCGACTAGGCACTGTCCAATTGTGCAAAAGTTGGACAAATTCTGAAAAGTGGGGGTGGTCTAATTTCGCACTTATTAGGAATGGGGGGAGTAGGCTCCCTAACTTTGGCAAAGTTTACACTATACGCTTGTGTATCCAACCTCCTTAAATTTCTAATTCGAACTCAGTCTCTTGAGTGAATCTGAAATGCCCATTGGTAACAAAACAGTGCTAGAATGGCCCATATAGAAAACCAAGTTTTTTGCTGAAGGTGCTAGAGTATCTTGTATCTTGACAAAGATAGCTAATATTCTGCACAGTGAAGAATAGAAGCTTGACTTGTTGAAAAGTGTATATTGTAAGATGGGTGCACATCAAAGTAATATGCTTTCTAACATAGGCCTTGATATTTCGGGCATCGGATCAAAAGTTGAGGGACAAAAAATTTCTTCCCTTCCCTCTACCAATAATTCGTTAAGCAATTTTGATTTTGACTTTCTAACAATACAAATTTTAATATACTTAATATTAATATTAACATTAATTATACTACCAATGCATGTTACTCCTTACTTCGATATTTTAATAATATGCATATAAATATGCTGAATACATAATTGAATCAATGGGCCTTCCTCCTTGTGTCATTTCAATTTGGCCAATTCAAGATAAACATACTGCGATAGTATTCCATTTAAATAATATCACAAATGCTTTCGATAATTATACCCCTTTAGAAAGAGCATATGTACGTATACTTTATTAGAATTTAATTGCTTGAACCACACATTTTATCACTCTACTGTTTCATTGTAATCCAATGTCAATAAAATATTACCAACTCAAAATAAGATATCTTAACAAGTTTTATACATTTTCAGTTACTTATTATTCAAGGATATAGTATTGACCAATATTGACCGGTTTTGACCAGTTTTAACCGCTAAAAACGGTTTTCCCACTGTCCGTCCAAAACCAATTTTGGACAGGACAAAACCCAACCCTGAAACAAACCACTAGTGCTCATAAACAGATGGAATGTCAAGTAACAAGGAATTTCTTGCATCATAAAGAGTAAGAAATCGATTAGTAAGGATAATCTGGTGTAAGGAAAAACTGGTTTAGATTATACTATTTAGCACAAAAACCACTTTGGGCTTATGTGCTTTTAGTGGAAAATAGAAAATAACAATAACTTGTCCAAAACAGGGCTTCATTAAATGTTCAAAATCAACGCAATTGACCGAGCACTAGCAAATCGGCTATTATCATGCCCTATTACATATAAGGCCTGACAGGAACTTTATACTAGGGATGCGGTAGAAGATGGTTGAACTAATAAATGAGCTTCCTTAAATCATTAACCACGCTGAATAGATCTTTGGAATTTATTACCAGCATATATGAATATGGTATAAGCACGCTTCGCTTGCTTGGGCTACGCAGCTGGAGGACACTTTGTCCCCTGGAGGCGCCCTACGTGGGCGTGGGGTCAGATTGATCCCTTTAAATTCTTCAAATTTTCTGATTTGTTTTCTACTGATCACAGCGTTTATTTAATTAGATTCTTATCAGATCCTCGTTCTCTCTTTCAGGAATTGCAAGTATTAGAAAATTAATTAAGATGATTTCAAATTTCAATACATATATACTGTAAATACGTACTACAAATATTTATTTAATAATATAATAATAATCACAATTTTTTTATGAATATGTTTACTATTTAACTAAATTAGTTGTAGAATATTAACACACGTAATATTTGCTGTAAGAAATTACGTAATCATAGCATGACTATTGCTATTCATATTAAGCCTAATCATAACCTACTACATATAAGACCCCACAGAAACTTGCGGATTTTGGACTAGGGATGCGGTAGAAGAGAGTTCTTAATTCATTAACCACGAACACTAGAGCTTAGGAATGTGTTACAAGCATATATAAATATGGCATTAAAGTACCCATATCCGTTGTTAAAATTTAGATTGGTCATCATATGATTTCGCAATAGGTTATATATGTGACAAATTTAGTGATTTTCAAAGGCCATTTAAGAATACGAGAAGAAAGTATTCAGATCCGAGTATTGGTTCATAAGTTATGACAATTTATGGGTAAAGTTCGGGCAAATGTAACTCTCTAGGCCCCGAAATACGCCGATGTCATATCTAAAAAACTATTGCTGATAGAATATCCATTAATATCTTTAATGAAAGGATATATATGATAACATATGGGTTCCTCAAACATTCCTTTTTCAAAAAAAACTTATTTCTTGACTTATCATTGACTTTATTGTAATACAAACTCAATGGAGAAATTTGAATAAATTAGAAAATTGCGAATCTAAGAAACATTTGTCCAAGTGTGGATATTATGATAAACATTCTTCACAATTGTTGTGAATAATGTAGTATATGAAAATATTTGAAAACTTTTCATAATTACTTTGGAATTTCTGGCCTTGGACCTCCATATTCGGTGAAAAACCCTCCATTTAAGGTCTAAAAAGAGATATCTCTGTAAATATAAGCCCAAATCCTTAGCTCTCAATTCCAAACATACTTTTCATAACGGTAGATATATGATTCATTGATAAAAATTTCTTTACATACATTGGAATGTTAAGTTTTAAATATACAATGTGACACGATGAAATTGGGAATATTGCTATTTTTGTTACTTCGCATGTTATAACACAACCATCACTTCTAAACTCCCTTTCTCTTCTATTATTCGTACATATTAGATGTTTCTATAAATGCAGCATTTTAAAACTATTTGAGTATCATTTCTGTGAGTGTTCTTTCCAATTATTGTATAACCCTGACTTCCCATTTTCTATAATATATTTTAGGTAATTTAAGATTGTTTTCCGTCACAAATATTCATATAACATTGAATTTCATTTTGAATTAGCTCGTAATGGCTGAACAAATCCACCGTGACAAGAATAGTACCTTATACCAGTCCGGTATTACGAATGCGATGGAGGTATCTCGCCGTACAGGCATCACAAAGAGCACTGTTTATCGAACAATTTCTAAACTGAAAGCCGAAGTTTCAATCAAGTGAAAGAGAGGTTCTGCAAAAGGCAGAGTTATCAACAAGAACGATACTATTTCACTTGTCAAACTTGCTCGAAACAATAGACAGAGGAAGTTAACGAGCAAATTCAACACCACCCGGTCGAATACATACTCCCGGGAGACTGTGAGGCAGCAACTCAAGAGGCTGGGACACATCCGAAAGGTTGCGAAGGCACTTCCGTTCCTCACACAGAGGCATATGGACATATGCGTGTCTTGGGCAAGAGATAACAAGGCCACATCTTGGGAGAAGATCGTATTTAGTGACGAAATTTCCATTTGGTTGTCACAAGGCAAGATTTTCCTGTGGTGCAGGAGTGACGAAAACCCAGTAAAACCCACCTCCAAGCACACACCGAAACTTCATGTTTGGAGTGCCTTTTCTGCTCGTGGCACTTTTCCATTGAAGTTCTTTCGGGAGAATTTGACTGGATTGGGCTATATTCGTATCCTAAACGAGTGCTTGATTGCTCAGATTCAAGTTCTGTATCCAGATGGTTGGATTTTTCAAGAGGACAATGATCCCAAACACACCTCCAAGATTGCGAAGGATTGCATACGGAAGGAGAGTATAACCAGAATGGCTTGGCCTGCGTGTAGCCGGATCTCAATCCAATTGAAAACCTATGGGCCCGGATAAAAATGCAGCTCAATTTGAGATCTCTCAGGACTCTTGGCGAGCTTGAGAAGAGTCTTAATGAAGTATGGGAAAAATTTCAATTGACTTTTTGAGGCCATATTGGGAGTCCATGAAGAAAAGGGTAGTTTTGGTGAAGAAGAGTAATGGTCAGAAGATTAAGTACTAGTGGACATTATAGTGTAGTGATGTATGTTTTGCATGTGGTTTGGCTTTAGAAAAGTAAGTTATTACTTTGTTAGAAAAATACACTTAACATTTTCCCAATTTTATCATGTCATACTGTATTTTCATGTGATGACGTAGCATGTTTCAGAAATCCTAACTTGTAAAACAAAAGTATTAGACTCTTGATCTAACTTCCTAACATACTTTTTAGAAGCTTGTTATTTATCTATATTTGGAAACATTTTTGGGTCTCCAGTCATAACTGACAACTTTATCACCATTTTGAAGGTGTCATGATGTGAAAATTTTGATATACCATATTTTGGAGTCAAAATGACAATAATTGTAAATTTTATCGGTGTCCGAAAAAAAGAGACAAAAAACGACGAAAAATGTCCTTTTTTGAAAAAGAATCAGGGATAAAATCACCAAGTTTTAAGATATCCAAAATAAATTGGTCCTACGTTCATCGCCTAATGATATGGAACAACTCTTGAAATTTTCAAATCTCTATCTCAAACCAATTTTGAGTTAAAATTCTGTAAATACGGTCAATTTTGAAATTTTAAAGTCCCGAGATTAGAGATTTTAAGTTTATATTTTAAGAAGAATGTAAAATGAGTTATTAATAATGAACAAAAGCATTCACAGACATTTATTCGCACTTATACTGCTGATTTAGGTATATTCGAACCAAATAATTACATAAAATAGCAAGAGTACCCTGAAAATCCACAAATTTTCTTGAGGCCCCGAACCCCGAATATATTGAGATAATTGTGAATAATAATTCACATTCTTAGCACTACAAAGTATAATCTATCAGTTTGGAATGAATAAAGAGCTTCCAAAAAGTATATTAGGAAGTTTGAGCGAAAGTCTATGACTTTTAGTTTCTAAGTTAGGATTTTCAGAAAATGCTACGTCATCATATGACAAAAATCCAAAACTTACATTCCATACGATGTAGTGCAATTATTATCAATGAATCATATATGTACCCTCATAAAAAGTATATTAGGAAGTGAGAACATAGAATTTGGGCTTATATTTACAGATATAGAGAGATATCTCTTTTTGGACCCTTAATGGGGGTTTTTGACCGAATCTGGGAGATCCAAGGCCAGAACTTTAAAAATAATTATCAACAGTTCTTTTCTGTACATATTATTAACGACAATTGTATTCATTATTTAGCATAATGCCATATTTGGGTACATATTTATGATTCAATTCGCCATTTTCTAATATATTCAAAGTTCTTCATAGAATTTGTATTGCAATTAAATCAATCATAAGTCGAGAAATATTTATTTTTTGACAAAGGATTGTTTGAGGAACCTAGATATTTTCGCATATATCCTTTTTTTAAAGAATATAATAGACAAGCGCGCTTCGGATGCTTGCGCTACGCAGCTGGCGGACACTTTGCGTCCGGCGGAGGTGCCCTATGAGCGCCTGGGGTCACATTGATTAATTATAAGGGAGATAACATCTAAATATGTCTGTCCGAGTGTTATAATCGATATCGCACGAAAAATCACCAAATTTGTTGATTTTAAAATTTTGATGAGTAATGATGGCGTCATAACAAAGTGATGAGTCATCATTTTTTGATGATAGTTACATCATATGTGAGGTATGTTAGTATACAGATTCTATTAAAATTTCATCCTTCTATATCCCATAATGGCTGAGTTATGCTCGAATAACTGTATTGCTTAACTTTTAAAAATGTGACAATGACGTCGTAATTCCATGATGATTCGACATTTTACTCTGAGCTCAGAACTTAGTGGAGCCATATACAAAAGACTCCCACATGCCAAATATCAGCTTTCTGCGCCCTGCAGTTTTTTCAATCAATTCGTTACAGATATATAAATATTGTATATATACACTGCCTGAACAAAAGTCTTCGTACACCCCATAATTCCCCATACAAATAGTTATAATACTGATTTATTTAGCGAGTCAATGTATTTAATTGGTAAGAGATACGCTTATTTTAACTTCAAATTCGAATTCTCCACATTCAAATTACCCACTTTACAATTTTTCAACTTAATTACTCTCTTCAAGATTAAGGATACCGCCCTCGAAAAACATCGCCTGACATTAAAAAAAATGGCGAAATTTTTTGTTGTTAATTCCATCGTATTATTGAGTAGTCTACCATCTAATCGTACTTGTTGGACGGTATTTATTTTGATATTCTAGAACTGAGCACATAAAGCTCAGTCGTACTAAAAATTGGAAAGTTATTCGTGGTTTTGCAGCGCATTCATCAATTATTTTCTAACTTATCTGATATTTTTTCAATTATATGAACCTCAAAATGGTTTTGGCCCCTTTAAATATTATAAAACAGATGAATTTAGAAAAAGAGGCACTTAAAATCCAATCAAAAATATCTTTATGAGGGACTTCATTTCTAAAATGCTAGGGAAATGGCCGTTGTGATATTAGCTATTGTGTATAGAAAAGAATTCTGAACAGTTAAAAAAAAAATTTGTTCAGATCCGACCATTAGTTCGTAAGTTATAATATATTGTAGGTAAAGTTCGGACATCAAACCTCTCTATGGCCCCGAAAGTGCTCGATGTCAATGCTTAAAAACTATTGAAGATATATAATCTATTATAATCTTAAATGAAAGGATATATATGATAATATATAGGTTCCTCAAACATCTCTTTGTCAAAAAATAAATATTTCTTGAATTATCATCGATTTTATTGTAATACAAATTCTATGGAGAACTTTGAATATATTAGAAAATGGCGAATTTTGTCATGAAATAAGTTCCCAAAAGTAGCTATTATACTCAAAAAACAATGCAATAGTTACTAGCAATGCATACAGAAATTTTGAAGCACTCAACATGATTATTTTGGAAGTTCAAAGCATTTATCTCCAAAATTCGGTCAAAGCCCCCAATTTATGGTCCAAAAACAGATTCCTCCATATCTCGGGAAATATACACCCAAATTCTTAGCTCGCAAATCCTAATATACTTTTCAGGACGGTATATATCTGATTCTTAAATAATAAGTGTACTACATGGAATGGAATGCTAAGTTTTAAATTTTTATCACGTGATGACGTAGCATTTTTCGAAAATCCTAACTTGAAAACTAAAAGTCGTAGACTCTCGCTCTAACTTCCTAATATACTTTTTAGAAGCTCTTTATTCATTCTAAACCGATGAATTATACTTTGTAGTGCTAGGAATATGAATTATATTCCCTAATTGGTTCAAAATATTCGGGGTTAGAGGCCTCAAGGTAATTTGTGAATTTTCAGTATAATTTTGCTATTTTCTCCAAAACATGTTGGAATACACCTAATTCATCAGTATAAATGCGATTAAATGCCCATGGATGCTTTTATTTATCGTTAATAGCTCATTTTACATCGTTCTTAACATCAAAACTTCAAATCCCTATATCTAGGGACTTTAAAATTCCAAAATTGACCGTCTTTCCAAAATTTTAACTCAAAATTGCCTTGAGATAGAGGTTTGAAAATTTCAGGAGTTGTTCCATTTCATTAGGCGATGAGCGTAGGACCACTCGATTTTCGATATCCCACAAATTTGTGATTTTATTGCTGATTTCCAAAGAAAATCGGGCTTTTTTCGCCGTTTTTTGGCAATTTTTTTTCAAACCCCTATAAAATTAACAATTTTGGTTATTTTAACTTTCTTCTGGTTGCGATTGCAAATTTTATAGACTCTTTATGAATTAATTTTTGTAGCATTTGATCCAAACATGCGCTTTAAAAAAAATCACAGAGTGGAGGAGGGCTTACCATTAAGATGTGCTAGGGGAAAACGGAAAAAAACCGACTTTGAGACGCTGTAACTCAAAAACTAGAAATGCGAACCAAAAACTGTTTGGCATGTCTCAATATTTTTTAATTGCACTACCAGCCCACGCTTAACATCTTATATTTCTCTATTCTTGATATATGCTGTAAGCCAAACCTATGGATTTTTCACGGTGTATTTTTTTAAGTATTTTCACCATTTGCTTTCCTATTCCACATGCCACGAGTGATCACTATTCTATATGATGGCATTGGTGGTATGAGGTGGAACAGTTTGAAAACTTTTAACCTAGGGGGAGTGTAAACAAGTTGAAAGATTAAAAAGTGAGTAATTCGAATATGGAGAATTCGAATTTTATGTTTAATTAAGCGTATCTCTTACCAATTAAATACCTTGACTCGCCAAATAAATCAGTATTATAACTATTTGTATAGGGAATTATGGGGTATACGAATACTTTTGTTCAGGCAGTGTATATATTCAATAGTATTCAAGATTTGATATCGCCACTCTTTCGGGACCATAGAGAGATATTATGCCCGAACTTTACCTATAGTAAGCGATATATCACGAACAAATAGTCGGATCCGAACAAATCTCTTTTAAACGATCATAATTTTATTTCTGATCCAGTGATCGCTAAATATCTGATATCATACAGGAGATTTCCCGAGCATTATAAAAATGAACTCCTTATACAGCTATTTTGTTTCGATTTTATTTTGCCATTCTTCTAAATCTTTGTATTATAAAATCTCCAAAGGTGCCTAAACAATGTTAAGGTTCATATCATTAAATTAACAATTAAAAATTTTGCCCTTTTTTTTTAAGCCAGGCAAAGTTTTTCGAGAGCGGTATCCTTAAGTACTACTATAAGTTGTTGATTAAGGATGTTTGGATGTTATTTAATATTAGGATGCTGTAAAAACTAGTGGAAATGAGGCCTTTCCGAAAAAAATTGCGTTGTAGCCTGTTTTTAGCACTTAAAAAGGTCTTTTTCAAATTTTTCATAAAAAACAAATTGTCCATAGGAAAGGCCACCCTTAAAATGTGTCGTTTTTAGAGCGACACCAGGTGATACAAGTGGCTCAAAGTGACGAAATATTGGGGCTGGGGTTATAAAAATCGGAATTATTATTTGAACCCCTATAAGGATCTTAAAATGCTAAAAGAGCAATTTGGGCACATTTTAGTAAAAAAAAGTGTCCCATGGGGAACACCAACCTTAAATAGTAGAGGCGAGATTTTATGCGCACTCCTAGAATTGTTTTTTTTTCATTAATTGCCGTCTTCAGTATAATTATTCAACAATATTTTGGAAATTTTCCTAATTTTAGCCACTATTTTGGGATTTCACCAAAAGTTGGAAAATATCTCTGGAATTTGTCTTCTGAATTGAATGATTCTAGTCAAATTTTATCAACAGTATGCATAGATCAGATTGCAAGCCTAATAACCATGATTACAATCAAACTAGTTGAGTTATTTTTGCGCACATATTTTTTACTCGGTATAGGAGTTTAATATTACGCAATCTGGTACTATAGCATTAAAGTCAGAACATTCGATGAGAACAATAAATGGTGAAATAATAACTACTATGAGTAGCTTTAAAAGAGTTAAAACAATGGATAAGCTAGCATTAGAAAACCTATGCACCCAGTACTGGCCTTAAATTCACTTATTTTTTTAAGTTGATTTCGAAGGTGACAACTCACATTTTTATAAAGACAAGCGGGCTTCGCTTGCTTGCGCTGCGCGGCTGGCGGACACTTTGTCTCCGCCGGAGGCGCCCTTTGGGCGACTGAGGTTACATTGATTAAATATAAGGGAAATAAGATCTCTAAATATGTCTGTCCTACTGTTATAATCGATATCGCACGAAAAATCACTAAAATTATCAATTTTTAAAATTTTGATGAGTAATGATGACGTCATAAATAAGTGATGAGTCATCATTTTTTGATGATACGTAGTTGCATCATATGTGAGGTATGTTAGTATACAGATTCTATTAACATTTCAACCTTCTATCTCCTATAATGGCTGAGTTATGCTCGAATAACTGTATTGCTTAACTTTTAAAAATGTGACAATGACGTCATAATTCCATGATGAGTCGACATTTTGCTCTGAGCTCAGAACTTACTGGACCCATAGCCAAAAGACTCCCACATGCCAAAAATCAGCTTTCTGCGCCTGGCAGTTTCTTCAATCAATTCGTAACATATATCCTTACTATTAAAACTCGATTAATGTATATTTATTTATATATATGTATATATATATATATATATATATATGTACCGAATTGATTTTAGAAACTGTCGGGCGCAGAAAGCTGATTTTTGGCATGTGGGAGTATTTTGGCTATGGCTCCAGTAAGTTCTGAGCTCAGACCAAAATGTCGACTCATCATGGAATTATGACGTCATTGTCACATTTATATATATATATATATATATAGTTTTAATAGTAAGGATAAATATGATGGTTACTTATGGCCCACCCTGTAAATGAAATAATATTCTTGAAAATATAGATATAATGTATTAAAAGAATTGTACTTGTTCATTGGGACAATACATTTTCAAAAATATGAGATTAACGTGAATAGAAAATGGAAAACTTTTCTAAGACTAAACTAAAAATATGATTCTAAACTAATTCAACGGGATTCAGGACTGTGTTAATTAAATCGATGCACACTAACGCTCAGCACGGGAAACGGAACTTTCGTCGCCGGAACTTTCGTCACCCGGAACTTTCGTCGCTCAACGTTTAGTTATTATTATTATTAACGTATGTAATTGATTATTGTTAACGGATATAATTTCGCCTCATTAGTGACTAAAATAAACGGGTACTAATGTGTAAGGAACGGAAGTTGAGGCTTTTTGAGTGGAGTATGTTTGAAAGTATGGTTGAGGGCTTTTGATTAAGAAATAAGTAAGTACGAAAAGGATATCGTGATGAAAATTCAGGAGAAAAAGTTCCGCTACCCGTTGTCCGGTAACTAATGCTCAGAGGACGAAATGTCCGCGGTGAAATGTCCGGGCGACGAAAGTTCCGGGCGACGAAGGCTCCGGCGACGAAGGTCCCGCGACGAAAGTTCCAGCGACGAAAGTTCCGCCATCCGCTCAGTTTATCTTGATCGGTTGAATCATAGTCATAGGAGATAGGGTTTGCCTCCCCTCGTCAACAACGTACTCCGAAGCCCGGAGTTTTAATGATTACCTCTTTGTGCAGAATCAAATGAGATAGAGTATCAGAGACAGTCACCATATGGTTCCGCAATAGGGTATATTTGTGACAAATTTGGTTATTTTCAGAGGTTGTTTAAGGGCACTTCTAAGTGTTTTTATTATGAAACCTTTCGCATAGAACTGAGATGTGAATGAGTTGATACGAAAAATTTGGAATTTTTTCATGGAATGTTGCTACATTCCAGTGTTGCTATGGAAACATGTTTTGGTCAGTTGGGGTTATATCTTGAAAACTGCAATAGCTACATATTTAAATGTAATTCCATTTGATAGCGAATATACTACTTCCTATTAAGCGATAATATATTTTCGAAGTCTAAATTCAATGGTTTACGAGATATTCGACAAATTACCAAATATGACCAATATGATAAATTGTCTATTAACTCGTAGACCATTGAATTTAGACGTCGAAATTATATTATCGCTTAATAGGAAGTAGTATATTTTCTATCAAATGGAATTACATTCAAATGTCTAGCTCTTGTGGTTTTCAAGATATGATCCCAACTGACCAAAACACGTTTCCATAGCAACACTGGAATGTAGCGACATTCCATTAAAAATTCCAATTTTTTCCTATTAACCCATTCACGGGCATCATTCACTAAAGTTCTAAACTGAAATTCTTAGAATTTTTCTTAGTATCTAGCGAATTCTTAGAATTTTTCTTAGAATTTAGCGAATTCTTAGAATTTTCCTTAGAATTTAGCGAATTCTTAGAATTTTTCTTAAATCTAAGAATTATTCTTTGAATTATTTTAACGCTAGTAGAGGTATCCATAGTATTATGAAGTATAGGCAACTCTATAGTCATTCAGTATACACTATTGATATTAGGCACGTGGTTTTGTCTATAGTACTAGATAGTATTTTTAGTAGCATCAAAATCATTGAATATTGCATGTGCTTGCTGCATTTTTTGGATTCCTAATTTTAGCTCCCATAGACGATAATACAACGCAAATAATTTTTCCTAAGGATTCACTAGTTGTTAGTTCTTATTTGAGCTTTGATTCTATTTCAATGTGATATTGTTCAACTAGTTATCGTTGGATTTTAGCTCTCCAGTATTCAATATTCAAATTATTTAATTTTATTATCTATGAACGCCGATTTTCCCATTTTTTTTCATTTTTTTACATAAAAACCCCTCAATTTGAATTTATAGAAATGATATTGAAATTTGGGCTCGATAGATGTCAAAAATGGACAATGCTATGCCTAAATAACACTAAATTAACTCTTCTATTAATAATTCCTTTAGCTCAAAATTTTTTTTGAAATGTTACTTTTTCCAAAAATGAAATTTGAGAAAACAGAGAATAAACATTATATCTGCACTAATGCTTTGTAAGAGAGAACTATAAAGAATTGGAAGATATACTTTCCATAAGAGTCTAAAATTCGAAATAAAGAAGTTTTATTAAGTACTAAGGTCGGTATTTAGCAAATATACAAAAATCCAGATTTTTGAAAAAATTTCTAAAAAATATTTAAGTAACCTCTACTAGCGTTAAGTGGTATTCACTAAAGTTCTAAACTGAAATTCTTAGAATTTTTCTTAGAATTTAGTGAATTCTTAGAATTTTTCTTAGAATTTAGCGGATTCTTAGAATTTTTCTTAAAACTAAGAATTATTCTTAGAATTATTTTAAGTGGTATTCACTAAAGTTCTAAAGTCAAATTCTTAGAATTTTTCTTAGAATTTGCCAAATTCTTAGAAAATCCTTGAATTCTAAGAAAAATTCTTAGAATGCATACGAATTCTAAGAGAATTTTTAAATGAGGTAGGAGGTTGACTTAAAGTCTTTCTAAATCGTTGAAGTTCGATTTTTTTAATATTAGCTAATTAATGATGAATAGAATGGGTGTCTCTTAAGGTATAGTTTACGTTGTTGGATACCGTTAGTTTCAGTAAAAAAACATTGGCTTTACTTTATGAAATGGTTAGGTGCAACGTCGTAACATCTACGCCCTTCAGCTCTCCCCAATGTTGAAATTTGTAAAGGATTTTATCATATTAGCATCAACTTTAATTAATGTTTCAAGAAAATTTTAAAGATAGTATTCTATAAGAATTCTAAGAAAAAATGCGATTCTAAGAATTATTCTAAGAATTGATCAAATTCAAAGAATAATTCTTAGAATCCGTAAAGAATTTCAAGTTTAAGAATTCTATAAGGATTTTAAGAATTATTCTAAGAATTGATCAAATTTTAAGAATTATTCTAAGAATTAATCAAATTCTAAGAATAATTCTTAGAATCCGTAAAGAATTTGATGCCACATAATTCTTTATGAATTCTAAGAATTTCAAAGCAATTAATTCTAAGAAATATTCTTAGAATTGCACTTATAATTAAATTAAGAAAAATTCTAAGAACTTTAGTCAATGAGGCCTGTTTCATCGTAACTTGACCCGCACCATGGATGTGCTACATCTATCTTAACTTGACCCGTATTAGAATGCATTATATCTATCGTAACTTGACCCGCATTAAATGCATTATATCTATCGTAACTTGACCCACATCATAACAATAGTAGAGATATGCCTATCGTAACTTGACCCGCATTAGAATGCAATATATCTATCGTAACTTGACCACAGCATAACAATAGTAGAGATATGCCTATCGTAACTTGACCCATCGTATTGTAATGCGTAATATTTATTGTAACTTGACCCCACATCACTATTATGTCAATATATGTTCTACATCCGTCATAATTTAGTGATTTTTGTAGTTTCAATAGTTACTTTTTTGTTTATTCTTGCATATGATTAAATTTTGTTTTCGTATAATTATACATACAACCCAAGCTTTTTCACGTAACTAGCTATTTCGTACGAGTATTCAGAGATGGAGGATCTTGAATATAATAATTTACGTTTATTCTTATCCACCGGAATCTATCCCGTCGAGATACAGGAGAAACAGGGACCCAGATATGCGCAGAAAAATTTCCGAAGGAAGGCTTCTCACTTCCGTTTTGATGAAGATACACTCTACAAGGTGAGGAACCTGTTTAGTGTATTATAACGTTTAGTGTTAAAACATGTGCTCATATTGTTCATTCTACATTTCTACCCTCTTTGCCGAAGAATTTATTTGTCCTACTTTGGCACTTTGCCCCTGTAAAATCATACCGTTTGAGCTTTTCTAATTGCCGAGATGTCTCTGAAGTTTAAGATTAATCTATACAACCTGCATGTTCCTCAGGATACAGATATTTCATGACTGCATGCATTTATCGTGTATGAATCCACTTATCTGGTGACAAAGTTGTATGTATTTCATATCCTTCATGCTAATTTGATTCATGTATAAATCGGATATTTTAACTGATCTAGTTTATACATCGTTGAGAAGCTCGTCCAAGCTGTGAGCTGCGCTATCAGTGTGCCAGACCGAAGTTTTTAATAAACATTATAGGTCATGACAACCGGATTATAAGTTTAATTAATTAAACCGCTCTCAGCAATAGTATTCGAACATAACAGTCTGATGGTCAAGAATCTCGTTATCAAAAATTAACTGTAGTGTCTCGTAACGTATGTAATAAAATGTGCTATTTTTATCGAGTATTTATTATAGATCATTCGCAATAAAAGAGGTGTTTTTGAACGATTTGAATACCCACCTAGATCTGCTATCCCTAAGATTCTGGACAAATATCACGTCGATCACCCAGGCATTAATGCTATGACATCTTCGATTAGACAAAGGTATTTTTGGGATAAAATGTATCAGACTATCGAACAATACGTAAGTTTGTTTCAAATAGTTTTCAGAAGCTTATTAGTAATATTCTCTCATTGTTTATCCCTGTAAACAGGTAAAATCTTGCCATTCTTGCCAGATCAATTCAGCTAAGATCCCTCATCCTCACAGGGAACTCCAGCCCATAGTTCCACCTGAAAGACCTTGGCAGCATATAGGCATTGATCTGTTTACCGATATGCCAGATAATGATTTGGGATACAAACATGTCCTTGTGATTGTTTGCTATCTCGTTGTTTCGTTGTTGCACGCCCTCTCAGAACAAAAACTTCTGCTGAAGTTGTTGCCGAGCTGTTGAGTGTTTATCTCCTGTTCGGTGTTCCTAAAATATGCCAGCATGACCAGGGTAAAGAATTCACGAGCAAGGTAGTATTTTGTGATTAGATTATCCTCACTTTGAACTTTCCATTACATGATTTATATTTTGGTCAGAGTAGTACAAGTACGTACGTAGGTATTATGCCACTTTGTCAATTCCCACTTCGGCAACAGCTTACAATAAATGTCAAATTCAATTCCCATATCGTCAAAGTTGACTAAATGAGAATTGACAAAGTGGGAATAAATCATACAAACTTGCCATGAAGTTTCCAATAGTATTGATTTGACTTCTAGTAAGTGAAAAACCATGCAACGAAATGCTGTGTATGCCTCATGAATAATTTGTAAATATTTCAAAACAGCCGTAAATTGTTGCTTATACTATGTTGTGTTTTAAAGCATTTGCATTCTGTTATGATTACTTTCTCAGATTTTTACGTAACAAGTACAGATCATGATTCCTACAGTATGATTTCATAACACTGTCATAAAACAGTGAAAACACTGATACGTATTTTTATTTTATTTATCACAAAACATCATTAATAATTCCCCCCAGGTATAGTCTAAAATTTCATTCGATTGCCTGTACCTGTGCCCATAGTTTTAAGATATTTACAAAAAGAATAAGAATTTTACTTAAATTTCTTAATAACATTACCCAACTATCTTTCGCCTTATGATCAAGTAATTGTTCAACATCTTCAAGGAGTTCAATGCAATGCATCATGATCTTGGAGTAGATAACCGGCGTTCAAGTGCTTATTACCCTCAAAGTAATGGCCTTGTGGAGGCGCACAACTAGATATTGAAGAGGTACTATGTTAAATAGTTATTTTGAAATATGTATATATGCACGTAATTATTGTGTCAAGTATTCAATAGTTACTAGCAGCAGACTTGCCATTAAAGTATATTACGTGATAAATTGTATTGTACTGTATTGTACGAATTTGATGCATATTTATTTACAGAAAAATTGAAAAACTTCGGCAAACTTCTGATGGATCTTGGCCAACAAAGCTACCGTTTGCAGTGATGGCTGCAAACACTAAGATCAAGCGCGCCACGAAATTTACATCTTTTGAACTTATGTTTGGCCGAAAATGTGATGCTATTCCTTTGCTTAATCTTAGCAGGAAGTTGTCTACATACCCTAGCGAAGAACCACAGTCATCAGAAAATGAGTCAATTATTAATGAGACTAGTTGACCCATTCGATATTGAAATGGAAGCAAATGATGATCTAGGTAGTGAAATGGAATTCAATCGACATCAAAATGAATCTGAAGCTCGCGTAAACATCAAAATCGAGCAATCTACGCGAAAAATATTTATGATAAGAAGGTGAAGAAGAATAGGTATATACGATAATTATATATAATCTCCTTATAACTAGCATTGTTGATATTTAATAATATGAAACCAATTTTGGAATTTAGTTCTAATATCCAAGAGGGGGAGCTGTTTTTGGTGCGAAACATCAGGAAAGATAAAAAGCTTCCAAATACATCGAAACAACTTAAATATACTGGTCCTTTCGAGGCAACAAAGGTAACAAAAAGTCATGTAGTCGCCATCAAAGATGAAACACAACGTATTGTTACCTATCCTCTTCACTTGTCTAAAAAGTATCGTCAGCGAAATCGAACTCCAGGTGAATGACACTTGATCAATTAAGCATACCTTACCTTATAAAGTATAATATTAATATTTGTAGCCACTCAATAAGCAGTCTACTATAGTAGATGCACCAACAAATACACTTTTTCCATCTCGAGGAAAACCTTTGAAGAGAAAAAATACACACGTTTCATCTAATTCTGCTTCCAAGAGACCCAAGGTATAGTCCTATAGATTGATGCAAAATTCGATTCAATTAATTAGATCTTTGTATGATTTAACTAACAATCTTGTTAGGTGACGAATGTGAACGACGAACAGTATTTATTCGGTATTTCACGAGAATCAATAGTGGAAGAATTAAATCTGCTCAAAGTAAGTCAATTTAAGGTGTACAACTTATATAATAATTTTGTGAGTGAACCCCAGGACTTGATCTAATTATTTTCTTTAAATATAGGATGATGTAATTAAGAAATTAAAAAACGAGGCGTTTATTTCGCAACTGCATGAATTACTTCATAACACACCGAACAGACAGATGTGTCCAACGATTACTGTCCTATTCTCTGTTCTCAAAAATGTTACTCCATTCCAAATGGTTTGTTGCTATTATCTAATAATGTATAAAATGTTTCTGTGAATCAAATATAATCAGTTCAATTGTGTTTTAGAGAGAAGAGGTTATGAACATGCTTCTTCAGTGGACAGAAGAAGCTTTTACTAACAAATGTGATAACCCCACCATGCAGAGCCGACATTGTATCGAGTACGCACATAAGGTTCTATTCCCAGTTGTGAGTAAACATACTAACTATATCACGATCGTAGTCTGGTATGTAATTCTAAGTATATTTTCGTCTTTTATTCTTTCAGATTTGTGAACACCTGGAATCGGATTTGATTAACAAGAGATTTGCCTCCGCGACAGAAAATATGCCATTCAGATTGCCAGCTTGCCCCAAATTAGGACCGTGCTATCATCCTATTACTGAGCAATGGCAAAAGGAGAAGTGTCAACTACTTGGGATTGCTTATGTTGAGAGCCTCGAACAACAACCAGCACTAGCCGGTTCTCTTCTGTCTCAGTTCATTCCGTGGCAGACTGAAAAGATTGGAATGGATGGGAATTGTTTCTTTAGGTGCATATCTAAGATGGTATCTGGTCCCGAAAACCACCATGTCAAGCTCAGAGCAGAATTGTGCAGATACATGGTAACGGATGGGAAATCAATCGTTAACCGGTACCTTAAGACTTTCAGTAATGATAGATCTCCTGTGACATACTTAAAAACGTCAGCTATGACAGAAAATAATGTATGGGCTAGTGATGTCGAGGTGATGGCCATTTCTTGCATGTTGGACTCGGACGTATTTATATCTACAGAACTGTATGATGCTACCAAACTCTGGACGCGAAAAATCTGGCATCGGTATTCTGATCATGCCAGAGATCCAAATGCTATCTCCATCTACATATCCAACATTAATCACAATCATTACGAGCCAGTTATTCGCCTAATGAATTCGGAGTACGAATCATTTAAGGTACCAGATGTTAGCAACAACTCAACGAATCACTGAAAATGAACTGTCGTGGGAACTGTTGGGTGTCATGGGGAAAACATACCTGTTTTTCAATAGGGGCTCAGACCAGTTCTGGGTCTTACCCTAAGCCGGGTAACTGATGATGACCTATGGAGGGTCGAAACCTAGAACAACTGTCCAAGCACTATTCAAGCTTCTATCTTTCCAGTGTTTCTCAACACTAAATTATTTTGTTTATACGTATATGCATACTATATTATTATTAACAGAAATATTATTAATTAACAGAAATAATACATGTAAAATTGGTGTGAAATTTTGTATATATGTCTATTTAGAAATCAAAGGTTGGGGCGCAAACCTGATATTCTGTTTTAATTAATAATTGTAAATCTCGAATATCCGAGGTAATCACTCTAGTCCACAAGTTACGATAGGCATAACTCTACTATTGTTATGCTGTGGTCAAGTTACGATAGATACAATGCATCCTAATGCGGGTCAAGTTACGATAGATATAATGCATTCTAATACGGGTCAAGTTACGATAGATGTAGCACATCCATGGTGCGGGTCAAGTTACGATGAAACAGGCCCCACATGTTCTACGCGAAAAATTTTATAATAAAAACAGAAGTGCCCTTAAACGACCTCTGAAAATCACCAAATTTGTCACGAATATACCCTATTCCGCAACCATATGGTGACTAATCTAAATTTTAACAACGGATAGGGGTATTTTGACACCATATTTATATATGCTGATAATACATTCCTAAACTCTATTGTGCTTTGTTAGGCAGCTCATGTATTAGTTCAACCATTTTCTACCGCATCCCTAGTCCCAAATTCGCAAGTTACTCTGAGGCCTTATTATAGTAGGCTATGGTTCATACATGCTTAATTAAGAAGGAAAAAAGGGAGAAATAATTAGTATTTTAGAGGGACATTCGAGATATTATTTATCGGGATATAATATATTAGTACTAGTCCTGGAGGGAGGGATACTTTAGTACACTCATCAGCTATTATGTGCAGCAACTGGGTAAAGTTACTGTCAGCACTATCTCTGTGTCATCCCCTTGTCGAGCAAGAAAACGTAAATTCTGAAGAATTAACATAGACATCGCTCTATTTTCAGCCATATGCTGCTTATGCACTGGGTGAGTTTTCACTACATTACCGGTTTACTTTGGAAGCTCCAGTGCCAGTGACACAACAGCTTTTTGTGACACCGACTAGCCAATTGTGTGGTGAAAGCAGTAGTAGCATCCTTCCAGTTGATATACTCTCTGCTGATTGCAAGATTGAGCGTGGTACTAGCAATATATTTTTTCTAATGCTCTCCGTCATACAAAGGTCAGAAAGCATCATCGGCAGCACGATCGTAAAGTTTGTAACCGCGGCCCGCAATTTTGATAATTTTAACAAATCCTGGCCGCTGCCCGGTCCACAAAAATACAGTACAATGTGTAAGGCCCTTGTTATTCATACAGCGTAAATATTGACACAGCCGTGTTTTATTAGACTAATTTCAATAAATTAATACAATTAATTGAGTCTAGCTGACTCTAGCGGTCCTGTTCGATGGACAGAACCAATAAATTCTAATGTTGGTACGTATTTGGGAGAGAGAAGAGATCTTCTTGCTGGTGGATGGTTGCCCAATAGGTCATAGGGTCCTCTTCATCATAGTATGATGTAGCCTCCACATTTCATACTTCCTGTAAGCTGAGTGCTGCATTTTGAGTGTGCATTGAAGGCTGTATATTGTCGCGTATGGATCCAAAGAAAGATTTTTTTCTTTACGGTGGCTCCTCTATCTCTGGCTCAGATAATTCAATAGATGAGACTGCTAAGGGTAATGATTCCTGTGTCGTCTGCTGGTGGTCTGGGCCAGTGTAGACAACCATCCTGGGAGGTCCTTCAGCAGATCTCGTTTAGACTTCCTGTCTGAAGGGGTTGTGCTGAGGAAGTTGAATAACTTGAAAGCAGGGCCGAGGAAATTAGCAATCCAATGGAATTGGGTTCTTGATCGAAAAACTCTTCCAAGGGTTGCATTATGTTGGCTTTAAGTCCTGCGATCTCAAGACTGTCCTGTTCGTCGAGGGCGCACATGGTAGATGACTTGGACCATGACGGGATGATGAGGTTGATTGTCGGACGTGTGCTGTACTGCAGGTTCTCGAGAACATCATTGTACAACTCACATCTCTTACTTTTAGTTCAGTCATTTGTCGACAGCAGCAAGAATTGGCAATCGCCATCTCTCTGTAAGCTTCTCCGATAGTTTCATGTAGCTCTGGTTAAACTTTGGCACTGATTCTGGGTCCCCTCATAGGAATCGTTGAAGACAGTGTGCAGACGGCGACATGCACAGTCAGTCTGGGGAAATCACGCAATCCAGCGATCATGTTGGACCATTTGGTTGTAGTGTTTCAAGTTGTTGTCACCAGTGTGGGGTCCGTTCCGAAATGATCAACTGCAACAGGCGTGCTCCAGTATGAATTCATTGGTGATCCAGAATGCGTGCCTTGGTTAATATAATTCGAATGCGTGCCCCGGTGTAATATAATAAGATTTCAATATAGAGCCTAGACAAACAAACAACAAGCACATAACAAAGGAGTTATAAAGTACGAATAGTAAATTACAGTAAAGTAGGGGTAAATCGCTGAACTTTTGTCGTCATTGACTTGCCTGACTGACTTGACAGTCGTTGAGTAGTACGTATTGTGCGTGCCTGTTGCTGGCCAACAGCCCTGAAACAAAGATTATGCAACGTTTCTCTTCCTTAGATCATAGACAAGTACATGAATCACGTAGCTCCTGGATGGATTGAACTTAGCAGGAATCTCAAAATAGAGTCCTTGAGTCTCGCCAGCACATTCAGTTGCAGAATCCATCTCGATCAACGCTTCGATAGTAAGCCTAATATGAATATGGAGTAACTTGGAGCAAACATTGGTCCTGATTCTCAATTATTTAATTAGAGAACGTTTCTCACATCCGAATTATTCTTGAACCATGGATAATAACATATAACTTCAGAAAGATTATATTAAATCATTTGATTCATCATAAATATAAATCTGATGAAGGTTAAACTCCAAATTTATAATAACCTAATTACCATCCCTTTTTTAATCTTTAGCGATGAAAAAAGATCCAGCGCTAGAAAATTTATTTTGTCCTACAAAAATAATAGTCTAGCAAACGGCAGCGTTTTAAAATGGATTGTATACATATAATATCATTTAAAACACTTCCCATATTTGAATATTTATAAATACTAATCACATACGTAGTCCCTTATATTTTTACTTTGGATGATAATGGATCAATCGAAGGTAGTATCAGAGTTGATTGATTGATCTCAATTTTATTTCTTATATTCCTAAACTCAATTTCCCTTTTAATAAATTGGTTAAATATTTAATTGCTAATGATAATATTCATCCCTTTTTCCCAACATCTTATGATTACTAAATTTTGTTACTGTTTATATAATTCTAGGAATTGATTCATGCGATATATTCATTTACGCTCAGTATTTGATGGCTAGTAATACACCTTTGAATTTGGATGGAGAACTTGGTGAAAAATCTAGTACTTTCGAATTTTCCCTCGAATCTCTTCCTGATCTTCCTGCTCCCCGTGTATATTGCTCACTTCTAACAATTGATGACCAAATATTTGTTTTCGGTGGTTGTGATTCAACTGGTAAGTCATTGAACAATGTTTTTGTATATTCCTCTACTCTAAAAGTATGGACCGAGTGGCCTGTTATGATTCGAAATCGTTCTGGTTCAACCGCCGTACACTCAAATGGTTTGATAATTTTAATTGGTGGAATAGATGAAAAACAGTCTGCTATTATTGATATTGATTGTTTAAACTCAAAGACTAAGTTATGGAGCCGAATTAGTGCTCTTCCAACTGCAGTTGTTGGATGTGGAGTGTGTATTAATAACAATCGGATATATGTAGTTGGCGGCGCAACAACTGAAAATGTTTCTCAATCCCTGTTTGGGTACTTTGATTTATCAAGTTATGATTGGGTTTCTTTACAGAATCTTCCAACTCCAAGATATGCAATAACCACTTATATTTTCAATGATTCATTGATTGTTATTGGGGGCAGAGATATTCTGAAAGCAATGGTTGAAGTTGAAGCTTATGATCTTATCGATCAATGTTGGAGAAAATTAGCGGCTATTCCTAGCAGAAGGGCATATGCTTGTACCCTTGGATTTGATCAATATATTTACCATGTTGGTGGCGTAAGTGAAGGTGTTGGAACTTGGAAACCTAATGTTAGAAAGTTGGTAGAACGTTTTGATATAATACATAATAGTTGGACAAAGCTGAAACCTTTAAAATTGAGAAGAACTGATTTCTCTGCATGTATTTTTAAAGATAACTTGATCGTTGCCGGTGGAGTGTCCGAACAAAATGAACAAATGGTCCCTATTTCTGATTCAGAAAATTATGTCATGTTAGATAATAAATGGGAATCCGTAGCTAATTTATCAATTCCTAGGTGCAGTATGGCTAATTGTGCATTTTACGATGGGCTTCTTATCATAGGTGGGATGGGACCAGGAGGGCCGCAAAAAAAAGTCGAAATTATCAAATCGACATCATCATAAATTTGTTTTCAAAAGAATCTATATTTATTTAATAATTAATTCGATATTTTTGGTTTAAAAATATTAAAGATGGTTATTAGCATCATTTCTCAATGAATACGAATATTCATCTTAACATTAAATTAAGATGATGAGCCAATATTTATATTAAAATGGTAGGAACATACTCCATCCTGCCTGTGATTTTTCTATAATCCATCATCTTATCCATTCCAATAACTTCTTATCTCTATAATATTTAAAAGGCACAATGCACGAACGTATCCCCGAGGGGTTGGGGGTTGAGGGCAGTAATTTACCCTTAAGTATAATTCATGCTGTTCGGGCTAAAATAAGAAATGTATTTTAATAGCCTGCTTTTGGACGGTTATGTGATTTCAACTCTAATCCATGGTGCCAGCATAACTGAAAGATTATTTGATATATCTCAAGAAATATTCCCGCTACAATGACGCCCCGTCTTCTATACAAATTGACCGGCTTTGATTTATGAAAAAAATGCTTTTTAAGTAGTATTAAAATTGTCTTGCTACTATTGTTGATGAAATTTAAATGATATAGGTTGAGCACTTATAATAGCTAGGTTCATTCGCTTATTTTGGTTTGGGCATTGTCGTTACTTTGGGAGATCTTGCGAATTCACTAGTTGGACTTTGCAGAGCATGTCAAATTGGATTTTTTGTTTAATAGCAGTTATATCAAACTTTTCTTTCATGAATGCTAGCGTGTTAGTCGATCGTGAAAAAGAAGATCGCGACCTCAATCCCGATCTTAGCTGATATTATTATAAGATCTGCATTCCCGATCAAGAAGGACATTTCAAAAAGGATAGCGATTCGAATCATTTTCCGATCGTTTTTGTTACTTAACACATAATTTTTATGGAATTTAAAATTCGAACTACAATAAAACTTTGCAATCTGAATGCATAGTAATTTTTTGTGCTGGAAAGACTCAAATTGGTAGCATCGTAGAAAATTAGAATAAATTAATGATGGTCAGGGGATAAGACAATATAAATCTCCAAAAATGTTCAGAAAAATGATCTTACATCCGATCATTCAAAAAAAAAAGCATCGCTGATCCTCATTTGATCGTCAAAATAGGATCGAGAACGTGATCGAACGATCAATGATCGCCTGATACCAATGACCTAATGAATGCCCCCACCCTCCCCTCTCTTTACTCGTATTCTTAACAATGTGTTTAAAGATATATACGAGTATGTATGATAACCATTATCTTGATAATTTATTTCATTAATTTAGATTTCATATCGAATTTTATTCCATTTCATCATTCGTAGCAGCTTAAACTAAGAATAAGGTTGCAAATATACTATATAGAGTGATCCAAAAGTTCTGCCACAAAATTTTCTGTAGTATTATACTTACTCAAGTGGAACTAACATCCGACATTTCGTTTTACTTGAAAATTAAAAGAGTTATTTTAATTTTTTTTGCAATCCAATTGCCTTTATTTCAGAATATATTTGCTAAGGTGGATCATAAATGTGTGTGTTAAGAAAAATCAAAAGAAAAAATATTGGATGCTAGGTACTTTCTATGATTATACTTTAACAATTGTTATTCTTATTGATGATTACCGGTATATAAACCAAAAAGAAATAATCATATATTAGTATTTTGAATTTCCCATTTTTGATGCGTAATGAAGTTGTTATAACAAAGTGATGAGTCAAATTTTTTTGATGAGAGTTGTATCATATATGAAAATTGTTAATACAAACTTTCTATTAAAATTTCAGCCTTCTATAACCTAAAATGCCTGAGTTAGAGTCATAAGCTGAATTTTTTTTTCTAATCACCTAGAATGGCTAGTTATATTTAAAAACTGAAATTTCTAATTTTAAAAAGGTGACAATGCCGTCATAGCGTGCCACAATTTGGTGGCGATGGTTATCAAAGTATGATAAAATAGATTGAACCACAAGGTCATTTGTGTAAATGAAATTATTCTCACGATTCTACTGATAATCTCAGAATTCTACGTTACAAAACCATCCATAGTTACAGTTGTTCCATAATTATTGTTACACATAAATTAAATTCAACCATAAAGTTTGTTTTACCATTATATGTCTCGGCCTCTTTTAATTGCTCCAGCTTATGTTTTTTTATCTATTTAGGACTTATATCAAATTTTATCGGTGTAAATAATTTGATGTCGCAATTCATTTTTGAAATTTCGAATTTCGATGAAGTCATCACTTGGTGACCAATCACAATTTCTCTCATCCTCAATATTTATACCTTTTTACGTTGAATAATCGTTTCATTCATGTGATATTAGATACAATGACTCAAGAAGAGAAAGGAAACAAATAACACCACTTCTGAACAGTGGAATATCATGCATTTCAAAAATTTCCAAAGATGTTCGGTTGTCTCGGCTCACTGTATATCTTGTGAAGAAACGTTTTGAAGAGAATGGTCCTTTGAAACACCAGAAAGGTGCAGGTAGACCGTCCAATGTTAGGAATAAAATCAGTTATAGTTGCGCACGATATGTTCAGCATGACAAACAGAAGCCAGTTCGTGAAATTGCGTCAGAAATAAGCCAGAAGCGAGGGTTTGAGGTGTCTAAGAGCAATGTCTATCGGTGCTTGAAAGACATGGGTTATAGTAAGCCTATTGCCAAGCGTGTCCCCATGCTATCTGAAAAAAAACTCTTTAGGATGGAATGGGCTAAACAAAATATGAATAAACACTGGTATCGTGCTGTTCTTCAGCGACGAGGCTTCTTTTTGGCTACGAAATGGAAAGTTACGAATGTGGACAAAGGGTAAGAAAACTTCCATTATTCCGACGGTGAAACATTCACCCAATCTGCATATTTGGGCTGCTTTCTCATTGATGGGCACCTTTCCTTTTTGTGTTTTCATAATACTGAAGTTGCATTTCCTCGATCAGGCGAGAGCATTCCATGGGGATAGTTGGATTCTCATTCAAGATAATGACCCCAAACACACATCTCGTGTGCCGAAGACATGGATGTGTCAAAATATGAAGAAACATATGATGGATTGGCCCAGTCAAAGTCCAGATATCAATCCTATTGAGAACTTATTCGCCTGGCTAAAACAGAAGTTATCGAGGAATCGTTTTCGAACTTTAGAGGAACTTAAGTCGGAGCTGCTCGAACTATGGGAATCGATAACTCCGAATTCTTAGAACCATATTACAAGTCAATGAAGTGCAGATGCTAGTCATAGAAAATAATGGGTATATATATATCAATTATTGAACAAGACTGTTCTGGTAATAAGATTAATGCATTATTACTTCCAAATCTTATGCTATGTTGGAATTTGAAGGGATTTAGTGAGCGTCTCGAGTGTAACAATAATTATGGGACAAACTGTATGTAGTATAAGAATCTCACGAATCTACGTTCTCACGAATCTATGCAACCGAACCAATAACTTCATTCTGCATATTTTAGTCATTATCATACGTTTAAGGCCGCCCTTAAATATGACGGTAAAAATGGTACCTTTTAATGAACTTGATAGTGTTAAAAATATGAGAATGCAATTGAAATATCATCATAAAATTTCGAAATGTTTATGAGATAAGTGTCACAAGCACTTAAATTATGCTGGAAGTGAATTTCTGGCATTACTCTCTCGATACTTCTTCTATCCTAAAGTTCTTATTTCTCCTACCAACACTCGGTGACTGCTTTTTGTGACCTTTTCAAAGTTTTCCATAAGTTTAAAGTACAAATTTTGTCTCTTAGCACTTTGCAGAGCAAAATTTTTATCCATTTCTGATCAAAGAAATTCCAGAAATAATAAAATCTTGAATATTATGAACTGACCCCTTGGCAACGCAAGAAGAAATGAAGTTCAAAATTCATGTTAATGCATGAATTACTTCAGTAGTGGATGAATTTAAGTGTAAGATTGAATAACAAACCAATTCTAATTAATAGTGTAGATATAAACATGTTAAAATCATAATGGTCTTAAACTTTTGTTACTGAATAACTACTAACATTGATTATTTGACAATTCATTTATTACATATCCGGATTGCTAACGATGTATATATAATTAATCTTACACCAAAATTAAATTATCCAACTCAAAGTCCACAATTCTGGACAAGTTATTTTCCAGTTTTTCATATACCTCTCTCTTTGATTCTTTGGTGACCATCGATAGTGAGTTTGAGACGCTCCATTTTACACCAACGTCTAGTACCACTATGTCTATCTTCGGAGCATTATGCTTTTGATGTTTCAAAATCTAACAGCAGTACTGTTAGACCATAGTTAGTGTTATACTTGTATATATTGCGTCGAGAAGGCATAAGGTATAAAGTGGAAGATTTCTGGAAGGAATTATTAGCGACATCACTTGGCTGTCCGGTCAAAAATAGTTAGAAGTCTCGAGGATGCATTGAGTAATCCAAATACACACGCTACGAACATTTTAGTGAAGTTAGAGGGGTAAAATTAAGATATATATATATATATAATAAACGTCGAAAATAATAAATCCCACATTTTATGATCAAATCTATTAAAATATTTAAGTTGGGTTGAGTACTATTAGTATTAACCTGAAAATTGAAGAAGAGGGCTGAAATTGTCGATCATTTGAATCAATTTGAAAATATTGCCAAATTTGTTGCAATAGGACGAATATTGATAGTGCAGGTATGAGTATATATCCTATAGAGTTGAGCTACAACAATGAGTTGTTTCGATTCTATTTGTAAGGCATGATATTCATCTGACTATATTTTGGTCAATGGGACCTAAAATTAGAAATTCCATTGGAATTAATGAAAATTTAAAATTGATGTTTTTAAAATGTTGTAGCTAAAAATCACTTGAATCATGTGAATGATTATTGCTCCGCACCGATCCATGAGTAAGTGTCCAATCATAGACCAAAAATAGTTATGCAATAGCTTAAATTTTGTAGTACACGTACTAAAAATTTAAGATTTTAATTGAGATAATGTCACAGGTTAAGGTCAACAAAATATTTCAAGTTCCCTTTTTTAAGTTGTTGTCCTTGTGACGATTTTATTATACCAAGAGCCCATTTTGTGCCTTTAGGTGGAGAATACTTAAGTTAACCGTAGAATTCCCACTGGGGACACAGTTTCCCCGATATCGCGGATGTCTCCCAGTCATTTTCTATGCACCTGAAGCCATATAAATGCTGGGCATTCTACAGTTAAACAAATACTTTGTCATCAAGACTTTTTTGAAATTCAATTACTAATTCGGATTCATTGAGATGATAGTTATTCCAGATTTGATTGGTATAATATATAAATGCCTCCAAATGGAGCTTTAGGTATGTTATTTTTGTGAGTTATAACAAGTTTACCCGGCTCTACGTAGAAATGAGGCTTTTTAAAAACAGTATTTACCGTTACAGTTTTTCCCATTGGCCATCGTACATTATATTTATGAGCCTGATAAATCCTTCAGGTTTTTTAGGCCTTTGGCAGCGATATAATGGCGGTTCCGACTTCTGTTTTGCTTGTGCTGATATTGGAATGAAATAATTATAGTACTATAAAAATAAATTATTTGTATAAGTATATATTGCTTCTACAAGTATTATTTTTGAATATTATATAGTACAAGCGCGCTTCGCTTGATTGCGCTGCGCGGCTGGCGGACACTTCGTGTCCGCCGGAGGCTCCCTTCGGTCGCCTGAGGTCTGGGTACTGTACGTACGTATTTTCTCTGTTTAGGGACATGTTCCTTTTTTAAAAGATCTAATTTAGTACTAATTGTTTGTAAGTTTCGTGGTGGTCGAATACTTTTGTCCGGGTAGTGTATATACAAGCGCGCTTCGCTTGCTTGCGCTGCGCGGCTGGCGGACACTTTATGTCCGCCGGAAGCTCCCTTTGGTCGCCTGGGGTCACATTGGTTAATTATAAGGAAAATAACATCTCTAAATATGTCTGTCCTACTGTTATAATCGATAACACTCGAAAAATCACCAAATTTGTCAATTTTTGAATTTTTTGATGCGTAATGATAACATCATAACAAAGTGATGAGTCATCATTTTTTGATGATAGTTGCATTATTTGTGAAGTATGTTAGTACACAGATTCTATTAAAATTTCAGCCTTCTATCTCCTATAATGGCTGAGTTATGCACGAATAACTGTGTTGCTTAACTTTTAAAAATGTGACAATGACGTCATAATTCCATAATGAGTCACATTTTGCTCTGACCTCAGAACTTACTAGAGCCATAGCCAAAAGACTCCCACATGCCAAAAATCAGCTTTCTGCGCCAGGCAGTTTCTTCAATCAATTCGTAACATATATCCTTACTATTAAAACTCGATTAATGTATATTTATTTATATATATATATATATATATATCTGTACCGAATTGATTTTAGAAACTGTCGGGCGCAGAAAGCTGATTTTTGGCATGTGGGAGTATTTTGGCTATGGCTCCAGTAAGTTCTGAGCTCAGACCAAAATGTCGACTCATCATGGAATTATGACGTCATTGTCACATTTTTAAAAGTTAAGCAACACAGTTATTCGAACTCAGCCATTATAGGAGATAGAAGGCTGAAATTTTAATAGAACCTGTATACTAACATATCTCAAATATCATCAAAAAATGATGACTCATCACTTTGTTATGACGCCATCATTACTCATCAAAATTTTAAAAATTGATAAATTTGGTGATTTTTCGTGCGATATAGATTAAAACAGTAGCACAGACGTATTTAGAGATGCTATCTCCCTTATAATTAACCAATGTGACCCCAGGCGCCCGAAGGGAGCCTCCGGTGGACATAAAGTGTCCGCCAGCCGCGCAGCGCAAGCAAGCGAAGCGCGGTGTATATATACATATATATATACGTACACACACACACACACATTAATCGAGTTTTGATAGTAAGGATATATATCTCTGTGACGAATTGATTGAAGAAACTGCCGGGCGTAGAAGGCTGATTTTTGGCATGTGGTAGTCTTTTGGCTATGGCTCCAGTAAGCTCGGAGTTCAGAGCAAATGTCGACTCATCATGGAATTATGACGTCATTGTCACATATTTAAAAGTTAAGCAACACAGTTATTCGGGCATAACTCAGCCATTATAGGAGATAGAAGGCTGAAATTTTAATAGAATCTGTATCCTAACACGTCACACATATGATGCAACTATCATCAAAAAATGATGACTCATCACTTTGCTATGACGTCATCATTACTCATCATAATTTTAAATATTGACAATTTGGTGTTTTTTCGAGTGATATCGATTTTAACATTAAGATGGACATATTTAGAGATGTTATCTCCCTTATAACTAACCAATGTGACCCCAGGCGACCGAAGGGAGCCTCTGGCGGACACAAAGTGACCGCCAGCCGCGCAGCGCATGCATGCGAAGCGCGCTTGTATACATATATATGTTGCAGTGTAAATGCGAAACTGGTGTATTCGCGAATACACCGGTGGATTCGCGAATACACTGAATATAGTTGGTGGATTCGCGAATACACTGAATAGTTGGTGGATTCGCGAATACACCGTTGCAAATGCGAAACCTCTTTATCTTAAATCTTATGGTTGATTTATATTTCTCATAGGAGCAACTAGATTACAACAAAACTTTTAATCAAGATCAATGAATGTAAAACCTCATTCTAAATCGTTTTCATGTAATCTTCAAGCATGATAAATTATTCTTACATTACATACATCACTCCTCATGCTATGTTATATTATTTGATTTTTGGTATGTTTTAAGTTTTAGAAACTTTACTTTCTCACGCCAAAAATGTAGTTGTATAGTAGCTTTGAAAACATGTTGTTTACATCATATTACTGTCAAATTTTTAGTTATGAAACAGCTGAGTATTACTAATAATAGTGTAAATACTACGTATTTCCTTTGAGTTATATAATTAACCAACCATAAAATTTAAGATAAAAAGGTTTCGCATTTGCACCGGTGTTTTCGCGAGTCCACCAACTATTCAGTGTATTCGCGAATCCACTAACTATTCAGTGTATTCGCGAATCCACCAGTTTCGCATTTACACTGCAACATATATATACACAAACAAACATTAATCGAGGTTTAATAGTAAGGATTATATCCCGGAGATTTAAATAACTGCATTAAACTTCTCAAAAATTTTTTTTTTCTTGTTAATTTTACAGTATTATTTCTTATAAGTTTCATTAAACAACATTATTTTAATTAACAGTAGCACAGCGATACTAAAAAATGGTACTGCCATTGCCCATACTTTAGTGTTAGTAGCTAAAAAATTTACTGCCATCCTCATATCAAACAATACTGGACAAAAAGTGGCCGCAGCCATGGCCGCCACAGTTCCTACACCACTTCTTTCCTAGTCAATAATCTCAATTTTGATTTCTATGATCTTAAAATTAGATATTATTTTAGCATGGAAATATCTGAAGGTGACACTAGTCTCCCTACTCCAAATTTTCATTATTCTAAAACCTTTAATGTTAGACGTGGATCCGCACGGTTTTCCCATTCATTTCAATGCTTTCCAAAGCTATCCCTTAACAGTGATTCTTCTCCACAGGAAAATGTATATGAAGGTATCACTCAACCTATACCGTTGTCCAACAATGATAGCTTATATTATTGTGAAAATATCAGAGATCCGGGTATTATTTTATCTAGAACTGGAGTTTCTAAAACTAATCAAAACTATGAGTTGATTGGAAATTCCAGTTTGGAACACCGTTTTGATATTCTCCAAAAGATTGGTGAAGGAAGTTTTGGAATAGTATATCGCGTCAGAGACTGTCAAACACAAAGTTTGTATGCACTTAAGATGGCTAAAAAGATCTCAGGAAATTTTTCTAATAAATTTCTTTTTTTGAAAGAGGCTGAAAATCTCAGAAAAATTGGTACTCATATAAATGTAGTTAAATTCTACTCTGTTTGGGAACATGATGATCATATTTTTATGCAATTAGAACTTTGCTATTGTTCTTTGAAGGATATCATTATGTCTCGCGGACCTATTATTGCCACAGATTTTTATTGGGTTCTGAAAGACATAGTAAGCGGGATCAAATATATACATGATAAAAACTTCATTCATTTAGACATAAAACCCGATAATTTATTTCTGTCAGTTAATTTAAAATTAATAAAGATTGGTGATTTTGGGATGCTGTATAAGCTCTCTGATCCCTTAGTTACTGCTTTCGAAGGGGACAATAAGTACATGGCTCCTGAACTCTTAGTAAAGACATTTGGTAAACCAGCAGATATTTTTAGCTTGGGTATAACCCTACTTGAATTATTAACGAATATTGAATTACCTTCTGGTGGTCAGCTTTGGCATGAACTTCGTCATGAAGAATTTTCATCGTTGAATGTTGAGATTTCACAAAGTTTCAAAGAGATAACATTTATGATGCTACGTACCGATCCTGATAAACGGGCATCAATTAATGAATTATATGCTATATCTCAGAATTTTTACTATTCCCAAACTGAAAGAGCCTCTAATATTTTCTCTTCCTGGTTGTTATATATATTATTTGTCTTTTTTTCTACAATCGGATTTATTTTTAACACTTTATTTGAAAAAAATCACAAGAATATACCTTTTCTCCAAAGTAATCATACTACCATTTCACCAATCGGTATACATGAAAGAAGAAAAAATACTTTAGAAAATTCCTTTTCTTCAAATTCATCAAATATCCAAAATTTCAACTCCAAAAAACTGTCCAATTCTTCCCCTGAATTGACCTCAACTCCTTATTGCAAAACTTATAATTTCAAATCTCTTGATTTAGATAATAATTCAAATGACAAGTCTAAAATTCATGATTATTTACAAATTCAACCAAAAGCTTATTCATCTAATACATTTCATTACAGATCTCTAGTAGATAAAAATAATTTCTCATCCAGAAAATTAGTATTTGACTGAAAAATCAAGTTTACTCTGTTTCATCCTATCAGTCTTGATTACTTTTGCTGTATTATTAAGTTCATGATTTACAAATTATACATCTCAAAATTATGTTTCTCAGGGAACAATATTTACATTTTTGAGGCTCATTGAATGAACGGATAAGTAGGAAAGAGAACACGAACATTTTAAGTTCGAACTTAAGGATACCGCAATCGAAAAAACATATGATTTGACTTACAGAATACGATGAAAGTAGAGCTATAAAAGATGTTAAGCGTGGGCAGGTATCTCCGTCAAGAAATACTAACACATTCCAAACCGTTTTTGAGATACAGTGTCTCAAAGTCTGTTTTTTTCGTTTTTCACTAGCACATCTTAATGATGGAAATTCGGCCACAAGGAATTTTTTGGACAAACCAAGGAATCAAATGCTTCCAAAATCGAATCATAGATAGTCTACCATATTTGCAAATTCATAGGACCAAAATAAAGTTAAAATGACAAAAATTGTAAATTTTATCGGAGTTCGAAAAAGGAGTTCGAAAAGTTTTTTTGGGATATCAGGAATAAAATCACCAAGTTATAAGATATCGAAAATAAGATGATAATACGTTCATCGCCTAATAATATGGAACAACACTTGAAATTTTCAAACATCTATCTCAAACCAATTTGAGTTAAAATTCTGTAAAGACGGTCATTTTTGAAATTTTAAAGTCCCGAGAAATAGAGATTTTAAGTTTAGATGTTAAGAAGAATGTAAAATGAGTTATTAATAATGAACAAAAGCATTCACAGATATTTATTCGCATTAATACTACTGATTTAGGTATATTCGAACCAAATATTTGCAAAAAATAGCAAAAGTACCCTGAAAATCCACAAATTTCCTTGAGACCCCTAACCCCGAATATTTTGAGATAATTGTAAATAATAATTCATATTCCTGGCACAACGAAGTATAATCTATCAGTTTAGAATGAATAATGAGCTTCCAAAAAGTATATTAGGGATTTAGAGCGAAAGTCTACGACTTTTGGTTTTGAAGTTATGATTTTCGAAAAATGCTACGTCATCATATGACAAAAATCTAAAACTTACATTCCATAGGACGTAGTGCAATTATTATCAATGAATCATATATGTACCCTCATAAAAAGTATATAAGTGAGAACCTAGAATTTGGGGTTATATTTACAGAGATAGAGAGATATCTCTTTTTGGACCCTAAATGGGGGTTTTTGACCGAATCTGCGAGGTCCAATGCCAGAACTTTCAAAATAATTATCAAAAGTTCTCCAATTTTTCTGTACACATTATTAACGACAATTGTATTCATCATTTAGCGAAACAACCACATTTGGATACATATTTAATGATTAGATTCGCCATTTTCTAATATATTCAAAGTTCTCCATATAATTTGTATTACAATTAAATCAATGATAAGTCGAGAATTATTTATTTTTTGACAAAGGAATGTTTGAGGAACCTATATATTTTCGCATATATCCTTTTATTTAAGAATATAATAGATTATATATCTTCAATAGTTTTTAAGATATGACATCGGCCTCTTTCTGGACCATAGAGAGATATTATGCCCGAACTTTACCTATAATGGGCGATATCTCACGAACAAATGGTCGGATCCGAACAAATTTTTTTTTGAAACGATCAGAATTTTATTTCTGATCCAGTGATCGCTAAATATCTGATATCAAACAGGCGATTTACCGAGCATTATATAAATGAGCTATTTTGTTTGGATTTTATTTGGCCATTCTTCTAAATCTTTGTGTTATATAATCTCCAAAGGTGCCAAAACAATGTTAAGGTCCATATCATTAAAAAATTATCAAATAAGTTAAAAACTAATTGGTAAATGCGTCAAAAACCTCCAATAATTTTTTCAATTTTAAGTACCATTAAACTTTAAGGGGTTAACTCATAAAAATAAAAACCTTCCAACTAGTACCATCAGATGGTAGACCGCTCAGTAATACAATGAAATTAGCAATAAAAAATTTTGCTCTATTTTTTTACGCCAGGCAAGGTTTTTCGAGGGCGGTATCCTTAAGTACAATGTTCGAACTTTTAATTACCGACATTTAGTCTATATTTAGAGCTATATAAAGTAATATAATTAGAGATGTTATTTACCTAGAGATGTTATTTACCAAATTATTCAAAGTGAATCTAGGCTCCCAAAGGACGCATTTGCTGGACGCCTGCGCATTATTATTATTACATTAATATTACTATTTGCTATACTGTATTAAAGTTGAATCACATCTTTACTTTAAAACCTAAATCACAAATTCACGATTCAGTCGTCCATGTCCTACTTAATACACAGCCGTGTATGTTACCGAGAAGGCATGGAAAATAGAATGCCAGTTTTAAAACAGTTCAAAGTGTAATTAGATCGATGAATCAAGAACTGTATACGATAGAACTTAGAAATATATTATTACCAATACCAACATCATATCAGGGTATGTAATTCAGCTGTCAAAATTTGTTATGTCATCATGTGATTATGCAAATGGGACTTTTTATAACGAAAAATGCTGTTGTTCTAGCTCATTTTAAACATCGTTATCTGCATTTCTAATGCTTGATTTTTTGAGAGAGCAACAATAGAAAGGCCCAAATTCGATAATTTGAAAATCTTATTTGGAAGTTCTATTCACATTCCAATGTTGCTATAGAAACAAAAAATTGAATGTTTAATTCATAACTCAAAAGATATAGCTCTTGTTATGGCTTAAAAATTCAATTTTTTCTTTCAATAGCAACTGAATAATGCATAGACATTCCAATTAAGATTTTCAGATTTGCTTCACTATTATTGCTCTCTCAAAAAATCAAGCACTAGAAATGCAGATAACGATGTTCAAAATGAGCTAGAACAACAGCATTTTTCGTTATAAAAAGTCCCACTTGCGTAATCACATGATAACATAACAAATTTTGACAGCTGAATTACATACCCTGATATGATGTTGGTATTGGTAGTAATATACACGGGGAGCCTGCACATGTCAGAAATTGGAGTTATGATTTTGTCAGAATATCTAGTTCTGCACATGTCAGAATCGGCTATTATAGAGTTCTGCACATGTCAGAATCGGCTATTGTAGAGTTCTGCACATGTCAGAATCGGTTTTCTAGAGTTCTGCATTTGTTAGAATGTAATTTCTATAGTTCTAGTAAATGCTACTCGACCACCTCGTAAAATGCCACTTTCAGACTCAAATGGACACTATTCCGAACATAAAATGCCCCTTTTCACATCTTTATTTACATATTACTCTCGAAACTGCTCACTTTCGCTCTTCCATTCATTCTAAAAAGAAATAAAATGCCACTCAAACACCCTACCACGAAACTAGAGTAGAATTTGACTCCCATTCTAACAAAGTCATAACTCGATAAAACTGATTCTGACATGTGCAGAACTCGATATAACTGATTCTGACATGTGCAGAACTCTAGAAAACCGATTCTGACATGTGCAGAACTAATTATTCTGGCAAAATCATAACTAGAAATTCTGACATGTGCAGCTCCCCCATATACACTGCCCTACCAAAAGTATTCGTACACCTCAATATTTTCCATTAATATAGTACTAAAATGGCTATATTGAAGAATGATCATGCAGTTAAAATATAAGAGATATAGTATATTTGATTTCAGATTCGTATTCTAAGCAATTGAATGACCTATTTTCGAAATTTCAAATCAATTGCTAATTGCCAAGGTTAAAATTCCCGACCTGTGCCACCATCTACCACTTTTCTAGAGTCTTAACCACTGTAGCAGATGGTGATAGGTGACACAGGGTAGCACAGGATGATAAATTTCGGCATAGTTAAAACTTAATTGATTTGAAAACTCTAAAATAGGTAATTCGAATGCGTAGAATACGAATCTGAAATCAAATATACTGTATCTCGTCTAGTTTAACTGCATGACAGTTCAGTAATAGACGCATTTAGTACTATTTTAATGGGAAATATTGAGGTGTACGAATACTTTTGGTAGGGTAGTGTATTTCTAAGGTCTATCGTATAATATTTCTAATTCATCGGTCTAATTACACTTTGAACTGTTCAAAAATTGGCCTTCTATTTTTCATGCCTTCTCGCTGACATACACGGCTGTGTATTAAGTAGGCCATGAGTCATCTGAAAACTGAGAAGTTCGAAATTGATCCTTAAGCTCGAGCTTAGTGCTAACTTCTTGGTGAATCGAGATCGAACGTCACTCGGCCAAGTTTAACAAAAGTACTAGATAGAAATCAGGGTTTCATACAGAGGGGGGGTGGCCCTGGGATTTCCCCCCTCCCAGCCAAAGTTTCCCCCCAGGACAATATCAACAATCTTGAACATGTGGAGGTGGTTTTGGAAGCAGATCATCCATGGCAGCAATTCCTGGATTTTGAGAGGAGGGTGGAGAATGACTTCCACTTGATAGTTGTGATAGCTCTTCAGATGCACCTTTATCTATATCCATTTCACTTGGAGTGTCTTCATGTGGCCGCTTTTGTGAAATGAATCGCCTGATATCCATATATACAATACTTGTAGGTTTACTCAGATCTAAATCTAGAGATCTTAAAAATCTAAAGATATGTAGGTTAAATGACAAGAATGGTTGTAAATCGATATTTAAGCGTCAATGATTCAAAAAAAAATCCTCCCCCCCCAGAAAAAAATCCTGTATGAAACCCTGGAAATAATACAATATAACCTATTAACTACAAGGAATAGCTATTCAATACATTTGTCTTAGCTTTCATCGTCCTCATCGATGAGCTTAACTTCAAATTTTTAATTCAGAATTGCAATTAAGGTTGCCCTTTCCTATGGGCATTTTGCTTTTTATCAAAAAATTGCCAAAAGTCCTTTTTAACCATTTTAGGATAACTAAAGGGGTTCTAAACAATAATTTTGATTTTTAGAATTTCAATGCCAATATTTCGCCACTTAGAGCCACTTGGGCCACCTGGTGTCGCACAAAAAAAGGTCACATTTTGTCTCATATCCATAACTTCTTTGAACCATGTCAGATCATCAATTTAATGCAATTTAATGCAAATTCGTGCTCAGCACTAAATTTCAAGCAATTTGATATATATATTGGACATTTTTGGAGAAATTCTTTGGCTGCGGGTTCCTAGCAACGGCCAGGAATGTGAAAAAATTTCTGGCCGTTGCTATGCACGGACATCCAAAACTTCTCCAAATATGGTCAATATATATATCGAATTGTTGGAAATTTAGTGCTGAGCCCGAATTTGGTATTAAAATGATGATCTGACATGGTTCGAAGAAGTTATTGATCTCGAATTCCGGTGGACACTATCGAATGTGGTTATTTTTGGGTGGCCAGTCAGCAATGACCATTTTTTCCCACTTTTGATGGAGAAAAATTTGATATACCATATTTTGAAGTTAAGTAGTGCTATAAGTTGTCGAATAAGGATATTTGCATGTTATTTAATATTCCAAAGCAGTTAAAACTAATGGAAATTGAGGGACATATATAAATATTTTCTAAATCATATTTTCTGAGACTTTTTTTTCAGCAATTATAAAGGTGATTACTTTTTGTAAATTCAACATAGGGACGAAAACTTAACGGTTTCTGATAGATCTCGAAGAGTAGAACATAATGAACAGACAGAATTTTGATAATTTTATATATTAAAATGCTAGGATTTGTTTGTTTGTTTGTTTGTTTGTTTGTCCGAATTGATTGAAGAATTGGCAAGTCGTAGAGATACGAAAATTGGCATGTAGGTTTCAAATGATGAATCTACGATTATGTTCTAAGATCTAAGCGAAATTTTCACACCTCTGCAAAAAAAATGGAAACAATTTTTCACACCTTTTCTATACAATACTATGTACGGTTTCACTCTCACAATAGAAATCATTATACGACAATATTGTAGGCTGTAATTGTAATTAATACTTCAAACAATAACTTATATGAATGTCTCAATTATATATTATAGGGTATGGCAGTTAAAAAGGTTATTTGTATATTTTTACACCTTTATATACATATTTTCACACGATTTGACGAATTTTGAAAATTATGCTAGAAACACGCTTCCAACGGTTGACAAGGGGTTTTTAGGGGTGTAGATTTCATGTCGAGTCATGTCGAGGGATCATTGGTGGGTTCAGGCCTTTAGCTACCCATACTTTGTTGCTTTCTTTGATAAAGGCTCGCTATAACTCATCACCATTCAAGATCTCAAATACGCTCCTGGAGTCGGTTCTATCGAAGTCAGAAAGCAACTTTTGAGCACATTGAACCCTCTTAGTTTTCTGGGCCTGTGTAGTGCATGCGGGACCCACCGAGCGCAAATTTTCCTAAATTGCAAATTGTCATGCACAATGGTATGAGCGGTTCCCGTTGAGACCCCAACCGCACTAACTATCTCCAATGAAATATGATGGTCTTCCTCAAGTAATTCGGAAACCTCGAGGACACATTTGTCAGTGGCGCCGGAAATCGGCCTCCTGACATACACGGCATGTATTAAATAGGCTATCCTCAAGTTGTTTATAAGCGAATTCCACTATGTTAAATTCGCTTTCCCCATTTTTATAATGTATTTTGTAATGAATTATCTCCAAATATTATATACACAAGAGCGCTTCACTTGCTTTTGCTCGCGGCTGGCGGACACAAAGTGTCCTCTAGAGGCTCACATTGATTGAATATTGGAAAGATGACATGTCTAAAATGTATGTCTTACTGTTATAATCAATGTCACTTGAAAAATCTAATTGTCAATTTTAATTTTTTTTGAACCGTAATAATGACGTCGTAGCAGAGTAATGAGTCATCATTTTTTCAATGAGAATTATATAAGAATATTAATATAGACATTATATTAAAATTTCAGCCTTCTATCACCTAAAATGGCTGAGTTATGGTCGAAAAACTGAAATTTCTTATTCTCAAAAAGGTGACAATGACGTCACACTTCCATGATGTGCCGACATTTTCGTTTGAGTTCAGAACTTAGTGCAGCCATAGCCAAAATACTGCAAAATGCCAAAAATCAGCTTTCTCTTCTTGGCAGTTTCTTCAATCAATTCGTTACAGATATATATATATACACTCATATATTCATATATATAAACATTTATCGAGTTTAATAGACACTATTTCCGTTTCATAATTCATATGAATCGAAGTGAGGCACTAAGGGGATCTTCAGTATGCATGCAAGCAGGTAATTGTTCAAGTTTCTGAGACCAGATGCCGACTTCTCACACAAGCATGAGCAAAGTGGTATTGTTATAAAAAAGTTTGGTAGTGAGTAAAAATGTTTTGAAGAATACTAGGACAACAGTGCTTCAAGGAATCAGACCATTCACTAATTCTATAAAATCTAATACATATTTGTATTTGCATAAGAGTATTAGGAGCGTACAATGGATTCAAAATAAATTATGTTCAATTTTTGAAATACATTCAATTTCCTGACTTGACTGGACAATGTTTATCTTACTAATAGATTCTAGTTCTGAGGACTGACCCAATTTTGCTATGATAGTACAAGTAATGAATTTCCATTATTGGGGTATGTATCTTGAGCTGGGGTAGTCACGTTAGTTAAATTTAACTAGGTTAACTGTTAACTTTACAGATGATCAAAAGTTCAGTTATAAGCTCATTAGTTATATAATTTCACAATGATTTTAAAATATTTTCGCGTTCAAGACCTGGAATTATGTTTTGTATTGTAAGTTTATGGGGAAAAAGGGTGTCGAGGCACGCTGCGAAAATACCCTGATTCGTGGTTTTTGTTGAGTGGCCAATACTTCTAAATATTTTCATAATTTATGATGTTCCAAGACGATTTAGCACCAGATACCTTTAATTCATCACGGAGATATTCCACAAATCTACTCAATTCATTATAACAAATGAGTGAAGGTCATTCTTTCGCGACTTCAAATTAAGGTTGGCCTTTCCTATGGGCATTTTGTTTTTTATCTAAAATTTGCCAAAAGTTCTGATTAATCATTTTTAGATCCCTAAAGGTGTTCTAAACATTAATTTCGATTTTTAGAATTTCAAGGCTAATATTTCGCCACTAAGCGCCACTTCCACCTGGTGTCGCCCAAAAAGGGACACATTTTTGAAGCGAAATGTCTCATATCCATAACTTCTTTGAACCATGTCAGATCATCATTTTAATGCTAAATTCGTGCTCAGCACTAAATCTCCAGCAATTTGATATATATATAGGACACATATGGAGAAATTTCTACTTTTTTATACTATAACTTGCATTTTTTTTTATACTATAACTTACGAACTAATGGTCGAATCTGAACAAATTTTTTTTAAAAATGTTCAGAATTCTTTTCTATACACAATAGCTAATATCACAATGGCCATCTCCCGAGCATATTAGAAATAAAGCCCCTCATAGAGATATTTTGATTGGATTTTATATGCCTCTTTTTCTAAATGCATCTGTTTTATAATATTTAAAGGGGCCAAAACCATTTTGAGGTCCATAAAATTGAAAAAATATCAGATAAGTTAGAAAATAATTGATGAATGCGTGCCGCAAAACCTCGAAAAACTTTCCGATTTTTAGTACGACTAAACTTCAGGGGGTCAATTCATAAATATCAAAATAAATACCGTCCAACAAGTACGATTAGATGGTAGACAACTCAGTAATACAATGGAATTAACAATAAAAAATTTCTCCATTTTTTTATGTCAAGTGATGTTTTTCGAGGGCGGTATCCTTAAATACCTTGATTCGCTAAATAAATCAGTATTATAACTACATGTATTTGTATGGAGAATTATAGGGTGTACGAATACTTTTGTTCAGGCAGTGTATATATATGGGGAATTCCATGTCAAAAAACCAATCATTTCACCACCATCAACTGTGATTGGTCTGAAATTTGCTGTGCGACAAGCCACTGATATGTCTTTACTTTTGAGAAAATTTCAGGTCAATCGGTCATGTAATTTTTGAGTTATGACGTCACAAATTTTTGAATTTTTGCTTTTTGACCAAGGATTTTCACAATGGCAAAATCACCATCCCATTTTAAACTCGAATAACTCGAAAAATATTCATCAAACTCTTTCATAAATTGCTATATTTATGTTTTTACATATGGAGAATACGAAAAACATGAGTAAATTAAGTTTTGAGTTCCTTTTCTTTTTGAAAACTGGAACTGAAACCAACTCCGGAAGCAAACCGGAACTATGACGTAGCAAAAATGTTTATTTTGGAAACTGTTTTATTTTTTGGTCGAGTTTTAATAGTAAGGATATATCTGTAACGAAATGATTGAAGAAACTGCCAGGTGCAGAAAGCTGATTTTTGGTACATGTGAGTCTTTTGGCTATGGCTCCACTAAGTTCTGAGTTCAGACGAAAATGTTTACTCATCATGGAATTATAACGTCATTGTCATATTTTTAAAAGTTAATCAATACAGTTTTTCGGGCGTAATTCAGCCATTATAGAAGATAGAAGGCTGAAATTTTAAAAACTCTGTATACTAACATGCCTCACGTATGATGCAACTATCATTAAAAAATGATGACTCATCACTCTGTTATGACGTCATCATTAATCATAACTGTAGCACAGACTTATTTAAAGATGTTTTCTCCCTTATAATAAATCAATGTGACCCTAGGCGCCCGCATGGCGCCTCTGACAGACACAAAGTGTCCGCCAGCCGCGCAACGCAAGCAAGCGAATCGCACTAGTATACACTCGAACCTCTCTTATCCGGACCTCCGATATCCGGGCACCTCTCTCAACCGGGCAGCCCTTTCGACATTTAGTCAATATGCATTGTCCTATTTTCAAGTCAATTATTAACCACAATTCCAGCAATCATCATCATGTAATATTATTTAATGAACTTTGATAATTAATTCGGAAGATAATTGCGACATCTAATATATTCAGGGGTAAATACTGCTTAAAATGTATTAATCAATCGCAATGGACTAGTTTCTTTTCCTTTATAGAATTTCTATTTTACAATCACCTCTCTTATCCGGAAAAATTTTGATAACCTCTAAGCTCCGGGCACTAGATATTGTTTAAACTCACCCATTATACAAATTGACAGTTTTAACACTATAAATTGCTATTCAAGTTGATTTATGAGTTACGGGCACCTCTCTTATCCGGCCCTCCGATATCCGGGCAAATTCTGTTATCCGGGCACCCTCCGGTCCGGCACTGCCCGGATAAGAGAGGTTCGAGTGTATATATACACTGCCTGGACAAAAGTATTCGTACACCCCATAATTCCCCATACAAATAGTTATAATACTGATTTATTTAGCGAGTCAAGGTATTTAATGTGTAAGAGATAATGTGTAAGAGACACTTAATTTGACTTCAAATTTGAATTCTCCACATTCAAATTATCCACTATAAGTTTTCAACTTTATTACTCTTCTTCAAGATGAAGTATTTTTAGCATTTGCTTTCCTATGCCACATGTCGCGAGGGATCACCATTGTATATGATGGCATTGGTGGTATGAGGTGGCACAGTTTGAAGTTAAATTAACCGTATCTCATCAATTAAATACCTTGACTCGCTAAACAAATCAGTATTATAAATATTTGTATGGGGAACGAATGCTTTTGTTCAGGCAGTGTATATACACACATATACGTGTATATATATATATACATTAACCGAGTTTTAATAGTAAGGATATATATATATATATATATATATGTAACGAATTTATTGAAGAAACTGCCGGGCGCAGAAAGCTGATTTTTGCATGTGGTAATCTTTTGGCTATGGCTCCACTAAGTTCTCACCTCAGATGAAAATATCGACTCATCATGGAATTATGAATTCATTGTCACCTTTTTTGCTAAGTATAATCAGAAATTTCAGTTTTTCGACCATAACTAATAAAGCCATTTTAAGTGATAATATAAGGCTGAACTTTTATTAGAATGTGTAATAAGATAACTCACATATGATACAACTCTCATCAAAAAATAATGAATCATCAATCTGTATTGACGTCATCATTACATATCAAAAATTTAAAAAATTACTAATTTTTGTGATTTTTTGAGTGACATCGATTTTAACAGTAAAACAGACATATTTAGAGATGTTATCTATCTTTAATTAATCAATGTGAGCCCAGAACCTAAGGGCGCCTCCGGCGAAAACAATGTCTGCCAGTCGCGCACCGCAATCTAGCGTTGAGCGCTTGTATTAATTAATAGAGCAGATAATAGTTTTGATAATAAAATTTAAATAATATTTACAATAAATATGGTTCATTATTATAATATTTTGATATTAAATATTATGGTTTGATGAATATTATCATCTTTCATCCTTGGTCCTTATTTTCTAAGTTACTGTCAGGCCTTATATTATGTAGGCTATGAAGAGGACATTCTAACTGAATTGGATATTGAGATGCTAGCTTCTCGTATATCAATGTCAAAGGATGGAGCATAGCATTCTAATACACTAAGGCAGGGGTTCTCAACCTTTTACGAACTGCGTACCCCCTGAGGCGAAAGGAAAAGTCCAGGTACCCTCGATTCAAATCTAGCAAGATTCCGCTAAATTATTATATGTTGATATAATTTGGAATATGATGAACAAAACATAATTTACGGATTTAGAAAAAGCTGAATAATTAGGACAGTTTAATGAGATGGCTGGGCCTGCTTTGCTTTTACAAGATCATCAATTCTTGGTTCGGTTTTAGATAAAGCTACACAGCGGTCATGCTCTACGCATAAACGAGCACGATATTTATTTTTAATACAAGCGCGCTTCACTTGCTTGCGCTGCGGGGCTGGCGGACACTTTGTGTCCGCCGGAGGCTCCCTTCGGTCGCCTGGAGGTGACATTGGTTACTAATAAGGGAGATATCATCTCTAAATATGTCCATCTTAGTTTTAAAATCGATATCACTCGAAAAATCACCAAATTTGTCAATTTTAATATTTTTGATGCGTAATGATGACGTCATAACAAAGTGAGTCATCATTTTTCGATGATAGTTGCATCATATGTGAGATATGTTAGTATACAGATTCTATTAAAATTTCAGCCTCCTATCTCCTATAATGGCTGAGTTACACTCGAATTACTGTGTTGCTTAACTTTAAAAATGTGACAATGACGTCATAATTCCATGATGAGTCGACATTTTGCTCTGAGCTCAGAACTTACTGGAACCATAGCCAAAAGACTCCCACATGCCAAAAATCAGCTTTCTGCACCCGGCAGTTTCTTCAATCAATTCGTTACAGATATATATATATATATATATATACACAAACATTAATCGAGTTTTAATAGTAAGGATATACACACACATTAATCGAGTTTTAATAGTAAGGATATAACAGTGCCGAGAATCCTTGTTCGCAGAGATATGTACTTGGAAACATCAGCATCCCAAGTACAGCAATAGCAGCGGTACTAGAGAAATGTTCACTCATTCTAGACCAGAACTTCATCAATGGCAAAGTTTCAAATGCATCTCGTACTGTAGAATCGTTCAAAAATTCAATGAATTCTTCCTGCACATTGTTGGGTATTAGACGCAGGTCTTCAATGAACGGATTTCGAATTAACTTAAGATTCAACACACTCAGGTCTGGGAAGTATAATTTGAACTCTTCTTTCAAGCAAGAAAGGTGCGATTGCACTAGCTCCATTATGTCCTTTTTCATTTATTCTCCCTCAAGAAGAGTTATGACATTTTCAAATATGTCTAGATTTCCGTCCTTGGCTTTTCTTTCGTCCAACTTCATTATGAAAGCTCGAATTTTATCAATGAAATAAATTACAGTTGTGAACTTTCCTTGAAGTGACTTGTTTAGGAAATTTAAGCATGAGAACATATCCTCTAAGTAAGAGAGTCTAATAATCCATGCTTTATCTACCAACTTGTCCCAAAAAACTCTTGATTTGGCTTGGTAGTTGTGCAATGACAAAACAGGAATTCTTCCTTAAAGTCTCCATCCTTAATGTACCGTGCGAAAACAAGAAGCTGAGCGCAACTAGATACATCAGTCGACTCATCTAGCTGGATTGCAAATTTGTTCAGGGGTGCACCACGTGTTTCTGTTACTACATGTACCTGCTGCTCAATATCTTCTGCAATATCACATATTCGCCGTTGATCTGTATCGTTGGAGAGAGGCACATAACTGATCTTCTTTTCTCCATCATCTCCAATTAGACAGCGAACGATGTCCTTGCAACATGGTACTATGAGCTTCTCAGCGATTGTATATGGAGCTTTCTCTTGAGCGATTCTCAGAGCAACAATGTATGAGGCACGAAGGCTTGCAAGATTTATTTGATTTACCTGAACACTCCTATCTAAACGCACTCTCTTACTCCGATTTCCATTCGTTCGAAGAATGCAGCAATCTTTATCTACTAACTCTGGATGACATCCGCTAAGATCCCTCTTGAGTATGCTTGGGTTCATCGATTGATCAGAAAGGACCTTAAAGCACACTACGCACTGTGGTAGTTCGCGTCCATTTTTCAGTATAAGTGTGAAACCGTGTTGAATATAATTATCATTACATTTTCGTTTTTTCCCTGATTCCTTAAGTAATGAATTTGCCATTTGAGTAATGGTTCAAATTTTAAATTGATCTCAAATTGTATGAAATAACAATTTAGTATTTTAGAATTTATATCTATAAATTGAAACCCAAAATGGTATAGTCAAATGAAGCTCATAAATAGTATCCACCCAGCTTTTATTTGTCCATTCATAAATTCGTGTCAAAATAAACACTGGTAATTAGCAACCTTACATAATTACCAAAGAATACGTACTGTCATAATTACAGTTTACTTTTGACAGGTCTCGAATCAGAAGTAATTACCAGACATCATTTCATAGTACTCCTAAACATTTAAAGTCGAAAACATCTGGCGTACCCCTCGAAAAACACCTGGCGTACCCCAGGTTGAGAACCCCTGCACTAAGGCAATGGCGCAGACCTTTTATTCTAGACCATGGATTGGTTAAACGAGCAAATTAATTTTTTTGAAAATGGTTAGATTATGATAGTATCTAACCTCGTATATTATATAATGATCCTTTTCATTAATACTACATCGATTTTCTTCAAAATGGTTCGAGGTTGGCACTGTAGAGAATTTGTGGCTAAACTAATTTTAAGCAACCATATTACTTATATATTAACATACTACTTGTTTTCTTTTAAAATCAACCACATGAATTATATATTTATTTGCTACCTTGTTGTGAAGTTTTACAAATCACTGTCTTTTCCTATACACGACTCAAAGTTGATCCGAAACACTCCACATAAGCATTAATCTTTATTACTCTTCCGGAACGACAATGTGTTGTTGCAGGCTGCAAGTACAACTATAAAAGTGAAGCAGAATATCCCTCTGCTTTTCATTTCCCAAAGAATCGTTTAGGGTAATTCCACGCCCACGGAAAGACTAGGAAGTAAACACGCGAATGTCAGTAAGTTTCTATAATTTATGTGTTATACGTATTTATTGATTGTCACATTTACACTTCTACACACCGTTTAGATATGTATACATTATTTCAAACCAGATGACATCGAGGGAACCATTACCTACAATGACGGGCTTCGTACTGTTAGTTTCCAGGATAGAATAGCTGTAAAGAAAACTTCAGTACCCAGTTTATTCCCCGCCTACCCTTCCTATCTTTCTGAATGGAATTCCAAGCCTCAGAGACCATCTTTGGACCACACTGAACGATTGCTGATGGAATCTGCCTACTTTAAGACCATAACTAACAACAAAGAATAGGTGGATAAGTTCTTAGTTAGTTCATTTTCAGATCTTCTTTCTTAGCTTAGCGACCTCGACGCTCGACCTACGAAACGCCTAGATAGCTCATGTGTTCAATAACAATATTTTATTAAGATAATTACAAAGTGTCTCAAAAGTTCTGCAACAACCAATTTTTCTTTGTTAATTTGACTAGGATCAAAAAATATTTCTCAAAATATATTGCTGACCTGTATTTGATGATTCACAAATTGAGTACCTAAATAACGTGGCTGGGTGTGCAGTTTTCTCTTATACAAAAATCTAACCTATTTAACAACTGATAAACGATGTAAGTATCAAGTGATGCAGGATCTCAATAAATTACACTGGCCAACAACATTTTCTTGGCTGATAAGTTGATACTATTTCTAGGGTATATCGGGGTTACTGAGTTCGAAAATGGCACTAGTTCTGGTCAATTGGCTCTACTTTTTGTGATATTGTAAAATTATGTGTTTTTCAGTATCCGTGAATCGTGTTCACTGATAGTATATAGTATGTATGTATTACCTTATAACTAGAATTGAACGTACTTAAGAAGCAGATACTTTGAGATATAATATGATCTGAATACTTATCAATCATGAACGAACGTTCTCTTATACGATTTCCTCTTGTGAGGTTCCTGGGCGCAATCACGCATAAGGCTCCAGCAGTAATCTGACAACATGTGAGCGTCCCATCGTCCTTGGTACCGTTCCTCCATAGTCCTGATGTCTTGGTGGAATCGCTCGCCCTGTTCTTCGCTTAAATTACCAAGATTTTCAGGGAATCTCTCTAAATGGCTATAGAGGTAATGAAGTTTTATGCTCATTCTGGTTCCTAGACTGTGGAAGTTCTTGAGCATGCCTTCGACCAGATTCTGGTAGTTAGCTACTTTGGTGTTGCCTAGAAATCCCTTTACAACATCGACAAAAGAATACCACGCGGCAGCCTCTACCCCAGTCATGTGTGAGGCGAAATCTTCATCTTTTATCAGTTTTCTGATATGTGGCACATCAAAAATTCCTGCCTTAAGTTTTTCGCTACTCAGACCAGGATATACTGAGCAGAGGTAGCTGAAACAGGTACCATACTTGTTCAATGCCTTTACGAATTGTTTCATCAGTCCCAACTTGATATGTAGTGGGGGTAGGATGATACGGTCACGACTAGTGGCTCGTTAACGATATTCTTTTCCCCCACGGCGAGCTCTTGACGAACGGGCCAGTTCTTCTTTTCCCAGTGCACCTCATCCGCTCTGCTGTCCCACAAACAAAGAAAGCATGGGTATTTAGTGTAACCACTTTGCTGTCCTAACAGAATGTTGACCATTTTCAAGTCTACACACGCGATCCAGTGATGTTCATCATAACACAGCTTTTGTAGGACCATCTTTACAGTTGCGTAGTGCTCTTTAAAGATTACTGAATGGCCGATCGGAACACAGGCAAACTTGTTACCATTATGCAGCAACACACACTTTAAACTCCGTTTAGAGCTGTCGATAAATAAACGCCACTCATTCGGGTTGTATTGAGACAGTCCCATCGCTGAGAGAAGTCCAGGGATGTTATTACAAAACACGAAATCGCCTTCTTTACTGAAATAGCGGATAAGTTCTTCGTCTCTGCGTTGGTAATAAGTTATCATAGCTTCACTGTGGAGAACATGGTGTTCACTGAGACTATAAGCCAGGATCTCTGAAGCATCTTTTGACAAGCCTAAGTCTCTCACTAAGTCGTTGAGCTGCCCCTGTGTGAAAGGCTCCGCTTTACTTATCTGTAACGACTCAATACAGCTGCTGTAAGTGCTGTCCGACGATTCATCAATAGCCTGAGTAAACGCAGTATCAGGAACTAGATCAGGTAAGGACGTAAAAACAGGCACCTGAATTTCGCTGCAGTGTGGAATTGGCCGTCTTGCAGAATCTATGTCAGGATATTGCCACGAATTCTTTTTCTTTCGGTTCCATCCAGACATGTTAACCATGCAGAAGTAACAGTCATCGTGATGGTTCTTGGGCTCTCGCCAATCCATTGGTATCCCAAACTTCATGGATTTGGCTTTTCCTTGTGTCCATAAGCGGAGGGTTTCTGTGCAATACTTGCACACTTTGTGAGGGCTCCATGACTTATCCTGATCGCCTAACTTCATACCAAAGTAAGCCTGATAAGCTTTATTGGTGACATCTCTAACATTAAAACGATGTTCCTTTGCCATATATTCACCACAAATATAGCAAAAGACATCAGGATCATTGAGGCAACAACGTCTAATGCGCTTTGAATCCATGAAAGGTTCTAATATGCTGGAAATAGAGTGAACAAATAGATGTAAATGCTTACTATTAAAACTCGATTAATGTATATTTATTTATATACAAGCGCGCTTCGCTTGCTTGCGCTGCACGGCTGGCAGACACTTCGTGTCCGCCTGAGGCTCCCTTCGGTCGCCTGGAGGTGACATTGGTTAATTATAGGGGAGATAACATCTCTAAATATGTCCATCTTAGTGTTAAACCCGATTTCACTTCACTCGCTTATGACGTCATTGTCACATTTTTAAAAGTTAAGCAACGCAGTTATTCGGGCATAACTCAGCCATTATAGGAGATAGCATGCTGAAATTTTAATAGAAACTCATCACTTTGCTATGACGTCATCATTACTCATCAAAAATTTTAAAAATTGACAAATTTAGTGATTTTTCGAGTGATATCGATCTAAAACTAAGATGGACATATTTAGAGATGATATATCCCTTATAATTAACCAATGTCACCTCCAGGCGACCGAAGGGAAAAGTGTCCAACAGCCGCGCAGCGCAAGCAAGCGAAGCGACCTTGTGTTGTAATAAACTTACAAATCGCATATATTTGTATATTATCTCAAAATTTAAGGTTGTGTAATATCTAGAAAACTAGAGCCAATTCAGCAAAACTAATAGTATTTTCGGATTCAGCAACCCCGATATACCCCAAAAACGCTCCAACAATCTGAGCCAAGAGACAAAAATATTTTTTGTTGGCCTGTGTTATTGTAGATTTATTGTACAGGGGTCACTTATGTATCCATATATTGCTGTTATCGACTGCGTTACTACTTGTATTATCCATAAAACTTTCATCAAATTGCTAACTCTAAAGTACTTCGAAAACAGTTTATCTCAGTTCAACTCGTAATAGATTACTAGATTAATTTTAATCATAGTTGATGACAAATGGATTGATACGTGGAGAGAGAATTGTGTTGTTATGTATGACGATGGGATATATTCATAAAAATTTTAAAAGCCACATGTAACTGTCCTCGCTAAAAATTTAGGAATTATAATGCTCTAATGTCAAAAAGAGACAATTCTAAACTTCAAAAGTATAATAATTCTTCTCTTTCTTAGGAATGGTGTGACAAGACCGGATAAAGGATGAAGAAAGAGATGTCTAACGGAATAACAACGTTTTGATCTTCCTTAATCTTAGAATATTATGTTCTCTTCATAACATCTCTCAGTTTACTAATTTTAATTCATGTAATTCACCATTTCAATAATGATTATTCGTACTTAGTGTCTAATTGTTAGTCTTGCCGTGCTGTGCTATGAATATATTTCGAATGTATTTGTTTGTTTGCTAATTAAATTTGAACTTATTATTATTATAAACGCTCATTTATTAAGTACTTAACCTTTTGAACACAATGATATCACTTGAGTAAGTGTGGTTCACAAATATAAAGCGAATAAATGTTAAATTGATAATTAGTGAAAAATTCACTTATCTCGTTTAACCAATCCATGATCCAGAAAAAAATGTCTGCGCCATTGCCTTAGTGTATTAGAACGCTATGGATGAACCATAGCATTCTATACATAAGGCAATGGCAGTCACTATTTTTTTGAACCAGTGATTGCTTAGTATGTTCAAATTTACATTTATCCTTTATACGTTACAAGCACGCTTCGCTTGCTTGCGCTGCGCGGCTTGCTTGCGCTGCGCGGCTTGCTGACACTGCGTGTCCGCAGAGTCGCCCTGCGGGCGCCTGGAGTCACTTAATCTAACATATTTTGGATTTTTTTTTCCTTGTATAACTATTGTAAACAAAGGTCGACGAATAATTGCTCATATGGATCTGAAAATATGATATTCGAAATCTACACCCCTGAAAATCCCATGTCAACCATTGGAAGCTAGTCTCTAGCCTATTTTGTAATTTGTTTACTTTATGTATCTATTGTAAACAAAATAAACAAATTGATCATCAAATATACTCGAAAATATGATATTCAAAATCTACACCACTGAAAACCCCATGTTAACCGTTTAAATCAAGTTTCTGGCATATTATTGAGATTTGTTTACTTTATGTATCTAATGTAAACAAAAGTAAACAAATAATTTATCATATAAATCTGAAAATATGATATTCGAAATCTACACCCCTGAAAACTCCATGTCAACCGTTGGAAGCTAGTCTCTAGCATTATTTTCAAAATTCATCAAATGGTGTGAAAATATGTATATAAAGGTGTGAAAATATATAGATAATTTTTTTGATTGTCATACACTATAATACATTTAAGTTATCAAACATTAGTTGTGGCTTTGAAGTATTAATAATAATGACGATATATTGTAGTGTTGTACTTGTACAATGATTTCTATTGTGATAGTGTAGGTCATTTATTTAGTATAGAAAAGGTGTGAAAAATTGTTTTCCATTTTTTTGCAGAGATGTGAAAATTTCGCTTAGATCTTAGAACTTAATCGTAGTCATATCATTTGACACCTACATGCCAATTTTCACATCTCTATGAATTCCCAATTCTTCAATCAATTCGGACAAACATAAATAAAAAACAAAAAATCCTAGCATTTTAATATATAAGATATATGATTAATTAAGCCTAAACTTCATGGAGTGTTCTACTCCTCTGTAATTGGAAGTAAAGCCATGTGCTCCCCAGATATTTAATACTACAAGTGGCAGATTCGATTCATTTCATTTCTAAGTAGCTGATAAGTAGCAGAACACAACATTTACGCAATACTTACATAGCCTATGCCATTAAGTAGTGCCGCGCTGATGCCACGTTGTTTGATTGTTAGTGCAACACTGGCGCATACCAATGCAGAATTCTTTTGGAGGGACCTTACAATCCTACAAATCTTAACCTAAACTACATCCACCCACGTCGGTAAAGCAGTACCTATAGTTAATAGTTTGGTATTCGTATAGATGGTTAATATTTTGGCACTTAATCTGACCCTGAGCATATAAACACTACATGGACAAAACTCTTAAAATTTCAACCTTCTATCACCTAAAATTATTGAGTTTTAGTCGAAAAACTGAAATTTCGAATAATAAATAAGGTGACATGACGTCATAATTCCATGATGAGTCGATATTTTCGCCTGAAGTCAGAACTTACTGTAGCAATTGCCAAAATGCACTACGAAACTAAAATATAATTAATGATTATGCATAGCATTCTATACATAAGGCAATGGCAGTCACTATTTTTTTTGGACCAGGGATTGATTAGTATATTCAAATTTACATTCATCATTTATACGCTATATAGTATGATTAATTAAGCATTTTAAGTGACCCCACTCACATATATGATCATTAATTGTCAAGACATATTTGATCTTTGTAATTATTTTTATTCCGGAGAAAACAAATATGACATAATATAAATATTAAGCTCATAAATACAAAATAAACATTGGATTTCGAGAAGTACTAATGAGGCGGACTTCTACTTCTTGATGGCAGACTATGGCTTGACTTTGTTTGAGAGATAGGCTTGACTTAGCTTGAGATAGGCTCGATTTAGCTTGAGAGATATACTGGACTTAGCTTAGCTTGAGAGACAGACTTAACTTAGCTTGAGAGACAGACTTGGCTTAGCTTGAGAGACAGACTTGACTCAGCTTGAGACAGACTTGACCTGATACGTCATAAGGGAACAATATACTTCTACGAGTAATAAGGAACAATCACACACTCTGGCCTTCCAATAGGATATACCGTATTGCTTCGAATAAGCGCCCGGGCGCTTATTTATTTCGTGCACCCTTTAGACCGGGCGCTTATTCAAACCGGCGCTTATTCAAGCCCCGGCGCTTATTTTTTTCATTCGCTATTTTGACCCGGCGCTCTTTTTTTTGTTTACTACATTGACTGGCACTTTTATTTTTGCCACAACTAAGAATGTTAGTTCTATTAAAAAAGGATAATGTAATGTTTCAAAAAGCACTTGTATCTATGCCACTACTGAGAATACTAGTTTGATATGATGTCAGAGAACTAAAATGCCCCGGAGTCCGACGCTTATTCAAGCCACGGCGCTTATTTATTTCGTTCACCCTTTAGACCCGGCGCTTATTCAGGGAAATACGGTAGTTACACATTTCGGACCTCTACAGCATGATAAAATTGATTAAATAAACAAATAATATTATAAAATTAGTTCTTTAATTTCTCAAGTTTAGTTTACTATTATCATGTTTCAATACTATGGTAGTGCATTATATAGAGATCTTACCTTTAATAGACAATGAACAGTTGAATACAGTGAAAAAAGCTTTGGTAGAATGTCAAACCGTGAAGTACTGCATGTGCAAAATGCTTCAAAGTATACAATGTTCTAATTCCAGAGTAGCACATGCCAAATGAATAAAAATAGTATGGGAAGAGCCAGAATGAAGTTTTAAAATTTCTGCTAAGGGTGCAGATACATCGTCGTTAAAATGACTATTCTTCTCTACCAAATTCACATAGAACATTTTCTAAACATCATTGGTGAATTTCAAGAATTTAACAGTTTGGTTCTCACAATGTTTTTTCCATTTTATAAGCTAACTGTTCGACAGAAGTTGACTCATGGGAAACCTTAAGGGCCAAATTTATATTTTGCCTTTCCAAGCTGATAGCCAGCAAGCTTTCGATGTTAATTTGGGGCACTTCTAAATAAATTGCATTTATCCAAATTAAATAAGGTTCTTATGCACATGTTTTTGGAGTAACGAGGATTGAATTCACTAAATTGGGCAAAGGTAAACACTTTTTCGTAGTCTTTTAAATTCAGTCAATTGTTTCTAACAAACTTGAGCATACACATGATTCTAGAATAATTGCATTACTTAAGTCTTAAGAAACCACTCACCTTTGGAATCTTGTGCTTGTTGTTTTAGTAGTCATCACAGGTCCATTTTCACGAAGAGCACCATCTTTTGGTAAATAAAAAAAATGAAATGTTCTATTCCTCTGTAATTGGAAGTAAAGCCAGGCGCGACATCTCGTCCAAATATTAATTAATGCAATTAGTGTTGTCAAATGAGATTATAAATGAGTAATAGAAATGATATACAATAAAACAATACGTAAGTGTAATACACTAGTGTATTATGCGAAGTAAATATAAATATTGTGGATACATAATATTTTCAAAATGAATATTTAATCAACCATGAACACAAAATATGTAATAATTATATAGTTGATAATAACAGTATTAATTTAGCGGTTTTAGGATTGAATATACTAAGCAATCCATTTTACTAATTTTTTGGTGACTGCCAATGCCTTATGTATAGAATGCTATGGATTAGGTTAACATATAATAGGGGAAGAGGTCTGATAAATTCCATTACAGTGATTTTATAACTACAAAATATGATTTTGAGAGAATTTACGTCACTCATTTTCCAGAAGCCATTATCTTGGCATTGTATTACTCGGATTTCTTTGGTACTTTTCTTTCAGACCAAAAATAATCACATTTTTTGTCATCTTAACTTTCTTTTAGTTCTATGCGGTGGCAAATATGATAGAGTATCTATGATTCGATTTTGGAAGCATTTGTTTCCTTGGCATGTCCTAAAATTTATCTAGTGGTCTACCATTAGGATCTGTTAGCGAAAAACGAAAAAGAAACAGACTTTGAGACACTGTATCTCTAAAACTAGAATTGAGAAACAAAAGCTGTTTGGAATGCGCAAATATTTCTAAAAGGGACACATTCCCACGCTTAACATCTTAAATAACTCTCCTTTCATCGTATGCTGTAAGTCCAATAGAATGTTTTTTCGCGAGCGGTATACTTAATCTCGAATGTGAATCATTTATTTATAGTAGTAATATACAACATCCATCCTTTTGTGAAGGCCCACGGCATATATAACTTTATTGGATGCATATCCTTTGATCGTACTCACCTGGAGGATGAAAAGGACTGATGTGCAATTTTTGAATATTCCCACTTGTCACTCGTCACATAGCATCCACAAAGACTACCCACCTGCTGTAGGTCCTTGATCCGATGGAATTGCAATTCGTGAACCTCATGATGGTACCAACACCGATTGTATACTAATATCACTAATGCTGCACTTTTATTTTTCAAAGCAACGCCTTTAACGAATATAAAAAGACAATTCTTGCATAACTAAAGCATATCGATGGGCTGATGCCCTGGGCAGAGTAGTCAAACCATAGCAACAAAATATCTCGGAAATCGATAAGGATAATCGAATGAGCAATAATTATAGTTGTTTGATTCATAGATAGCTATCACTTACAGAGATAATGTGTCGCGAAACAGACATTCCGAAACAAACGTTAGGAATCACTACTCACATCCACTAAACAGAACTTAGTGTTCTTATGAAGGAATCATATTTATGCTGTCTTGATTTTATTTCGCAACTTCTGAAACAACAAAATCGTTCTGCTGAAATCCGCAAATCTATAAAAAATTTAAAGGTTAAAAAATTCAACTTCTGTATAGAGCAAATCTTTTCGTCTAGAAAGTTCTCCTCCTCTCCTCCACATTATCTACGTTTTTGAAATAGATACCAGGTATTCGGGTAGCAAATTCTCAATCCTGTACATCACTTTGTAATCAATTTCTTCTAGTTTGAATACCAGCGTTAAAATTATAGACTAGGGATCTTCTTTTTGTGTAAATATACTAAAGGATTTTGATCTAATATCATTACTATGCTATGTCGCTCTAAACACCCTCTAGGTAAATTGATTTGTAGTTTAATTTAAAAGGGTGAAAAATCAGATAGATCATAATTTTCCATAATCTTCTTGAGCAAGCACTCTCCAATCTGGACAATTGCAGCATCTGGAGGTTGGTTTGTGTCCCGAATGTGAGAAACTGCTATGCATCGGCTGCTCGATCCACTATCGTAGAGGAGGAACTGTTTCCTTTGGCCGTCTTCTGGTATTCATCTGGCAATGCTAGCTAGTCCAGGGTGGTGGATTGCACCGGAGCTTCAAGCGTACGAGCACGCTCACGCTGTATCGTTCGCTTCAAACTGTCCAGCTTTGGTAGCTTAGTAGCAGTGCCCTCCGATATTATTTACATTCTCGCTCACAATGTGGTTGTGAAGTACCTGTTACTCTCGTGCTCTCCTCTTGATGCCAGCCTTCGTCTCACAACAACTCACATCCTGCTCACTAGGCACATGAGCATGCTCATTCGTACGCATTACTACTTTCATACCCTTGCTGTGAATTCTTGTTTTGCAAACCCATTCTGCTCACAAAGCCAATGTGCACCACCCCTGCTCTTCTCTGAAACCCATATATCTATTCTATCTCTAATAGTTTCTTCCCTCCTCTCTGAGACTCGATCAGTCTAAACGGCTGCTGATTAAGATCCTCTGCCATAATTAAGTGAAAGTCCTTCTTGATGTAAATATTAACACTGGAAATGATCTGATTTATTTATATCCATTGATTTCCGGCACAAGTGACGCATATGCTGTTTACCACATTCTTTGTTAAATCAAATTTTTTATATTTGTAAACACATTCAAGTGGTGATTATTCTAATCAGGTTTACTGGAAATCTAGATTCTAAAATAAGGTTACAATAACAATCCTATTTTATCCTATTGTGTTGTAATAACAACAATCCTACTATGGTGCGATTTGTCGTGATGCGATTTGTCGCTGGTGCGAGTAGTCGGGTGCGAATTGTCGTGGTGCGATTTGTCGGTATCCCCTCTTCCAATCCCATTTACTGAAAACAGCTGTTCCTCGATAAAAGGATCTGGCCCAACTCTTATATGCTAATATGCAGGAAAGTTAGAATCCAACAATAGACACATAGAATAAAAATGCAATCCGTTACCAGTCGCAGATAAAAAACAATTTCTAGAAATGAGATTTAGCAATACAGGGTGGAACATAAGTGCTGTCCTATTGAGTTACATATGTCAAATAAATGGAATTTTAAGTTATAGTATGCTACGATTCACTTATCAATATAATCTCCATCTCTTTCTATTACAAGTTTAATACGATTAGGCATATCTGCCACCAAGTTCGTCAAAATGTCTGGATCTATCTGACTCCACGCTTTTTTATCTATTTTAACAAGGGTATCAATATCACTTGGTTGTCCCATCTCATCGACCTTGCCTTTGACGATTGCCCAAAGATTCTCGATAGGATTTAAGTCTGGGGAGTTGCCTGGCCATTCTTCCTTCCTCCAAAAGTGGGGGAAATTGTTTTCGCACCACTCCTGAGTCAATTTAGCCGTGTGGGCGGGGGCGCTATCTTGTTGAAAGATAATCTCGGACATGTTTCTTGACATCGCAAGCTTTAGGATTGAGCCCTTCTTGGCCCTACGTTTGAGAGCATCCTTACAAGTGTTTGCCAGAATAAAATCACGATAATAAGCTCCGGTTATAGTTTGGCCTTTGGGTACAATGTGCAAATCTGACAGAGCCTGGTGTGACATCATACCCCACACATGGACTTTAGGAGGAAATTTCACCTTGTAGCATGGAGGGACAACTTCAGGGTTTCGTGCCCAAACACGATCATTTTGGCGATTAGGGGTAGAGAATAACTCAAAAGGACACTCATCTGACCATAAAACCCTTTTGAAATCATCAACAGTCCACTCTTGGCGCTCTCTGGCAAACTTGAGACGATTTTCCTTCTGAAGATTCATTAGTTTCGGCTTTTTCATCCGTTTGTAAGATTTAGTACCTAAAGAATTCGCAAAATATCTTCGAACAGTGGTGTGAGTGATCGGGTAGCCCATGCTTGTTATTCTTTTAGCCAATTTTCTGGTAGATTGCCTTCTTTTAGTAACTGATTTAGCAATTACGATTTTTGACACACGGTGAAATTTCGGCGGTCGTCCAGACCGCGCTTTTGTCTCTAGCGTTTTCCCAGAATTGTGAATGCTGTACCAACGTATAATCGAGCGTTCACTAACGTTAAGAGTCTGGGCAACTTCTTTTTGCGTCATACCTACTACAACCATGCCGATTGCCTGAGATCTGAGCTCTAAACCGTGGTCATTGACATCCATATGCAAAAAATAAGCGCCAGAAATAAAGACAATATATGAATATCAAAAATTAATAGTTCAATTAGGAAATGCTATATAAAATGACCTAATTGATAGTTTAATTGATTTTTGATGTATAAATCCTGTTATACTTATTGTTGCATAATAAGAGCAATTTCTAATTTATTTGATATAGGACAGCACTTATGTTCCACCCTATACATACCTCACCAGCGTTTCATTTTGGCAGTGTGCGTGATAGTCGAATACATTCCACAAAATGGGTAAACACTACAATACTTAGGTCATTTCATAAGTGCTGAGCCGTTATCTGTATCCAGAAGTTCTTGGAAATAGAATATTTCGATGTGTCCATTCCATAGCTTTCGATTTGCATAAAGGGTTGCTGTGATATGACAATTTTGTGATTGCTACTTTCGATTTATAGACATGGTTCATGTTACTGTCGAAAAATGGACTCTCCCCATTGAAAATGGGTTAAAAAAGAATTTGGTGATTTTTTTTAAAATTTGTGGAATAAGATCATAACAAAGTCAAAATAAAGTGATTATGTAACTTATAGTGGACTTTTTCTCAATTTTAGAACCCTAAAAATGGGACGTGTAAAACCATAATACAGTACACCCTCGCTAATCCGAACAGCCCTGTACCAAGGAGAAAAAAATCATCCCGATTACTGAATTTATTCCGATTAGTGAAGTGCTTATTTTTATAACCCAGAATATTGATATATACGGTTATATTGTTTCATTCCTTGTTATACATAATTTAATGATAATGTAATACATTAAGATGAGAAAAAGTCATTCAAGGTCATTTGCTTTAGACTGCTTATCCTCTTTTTCGCCGTCGGTTCCCTTAGTTCGTGGAGAATAGTTAGGTTAATCGGAACCCTCGCTAATCCGAACCCTCACTAATCCGAACCCTCGCTGTTCGGATTAGCGAGGGTGTACTGTACTACATTATGTTTTTTATACGAATTTAATGGATCAGTTTTATTCTAAATTTGCTCAGAAATGAAATACAGCCTTAGGGAACCCAAAATCACGTCCGAACACAGTATCCTAAAACTGGTGAACTTAAATCGGATGTAGGAACCACAATAATTGCCCAATCACAGCAACCCTTATATGCAAATAGAAAGCTGATCCCTTCAATGGACAAATCGAAAATATTATATCTCCTTTACTAACTTCTGAGTACAGATAAGGGATCGGGAATTATGAAATGGCCTAATTATTAATCGAGAAACACCTGTTAATACATAACAAATACCATTTTAACTTTCTCGCATGACAGCACATAGCACATACTACCAACTTTGATAACTGGTTGATCTAGTAGTACCATGTAGTGGTGAGGATCTAAAGTACTTTGTAGAGAATACAGGATAGAATACGATACATCTATCTCACACAGCTGATGTTGAATTTGTTGAAGCCATTGACACATTGGGTGATGAATGTCTATTCAAATAACATCATACTACGGCATCATGGCAGATTAGTGCACAATATTACAACCGTGAATGAACAGTCAGTATCTGGCGCTGGGAGGAAGGTTTGCTTGTGGAGCACTTTTTGGAGATAGTTCACTTGCAGAAAAAGGATGCAGAGTATCTATCAACTGAGCAAATGTTTGAAGTTCAGATGGAGAAGATTGTGGGAATGATTCTATGGATCAAACACATTCTGAGGCAGGATAACTGATTTTCAAGTTGGAATAAATAACCTTGCACCGAAGGCTCCATTTGTTCATTGCCATTGCCACATGTTACAATTGGTACATGTTCAAGCGGCTAATTCCACTCCAAAAATTAAACGCGTTTATGTAACCTTGATTTGAAATTTTTTCATTGCTCACCAGAGAACAGAATATCTCAGAGGTCTAGCGTGTCAATGAGTTGGAGCTAATTAAGTATTCAGAAACTACCTGGCTGGCAAATGAGAGATGTGTTAAAGGAGTAAATAAATGTTATGCTGCAATGATTGTTGCTCTCATATTCATGAACTTAAGGATGAGCCAGAAACGATATGACTTAGCAAACTCTAGTAAGAAGAAAATGACTGCAGTATCTTCTTACTTTGATTACACTCTTCCACAAGTAGCTAAACTCGACAAAACAATACAAACAGAGCTCCTGTACCTGTCTATTTTATCCACTATTGTAGATGCCACCCTTCACTAATTGATGATGCAATTTTACCAGTAGCGAACTGGGTTCGTTTGGAAAAATGTGCAAATCTGGAAACAGCCACTGGTATAGAAATTACAGACATAAAATTGTTCCAAGAAATCGTAGCCACGCCGTTTATCACTGCATTTAAAGCAAACATCTCGAACCGATTCACTTTCTCTGGAGATATTGTGCCAGTACTCAGTATCTTCGATCGAAAGAAAGCCCCCAATTAATGTTGATAATCTATGGAGATTCACTCAGCATCTTTCAATTCTCGTGTATTGAAATGCGCAACAAGACTACAAGGTGAGGAAACTGTGAAAGCTGCAATAATATCTCCTGACGTTTGTACAGAGTGGATAATCTTCCGCCAATTCATATTTAAGCCGCCCCTAGAGAAAACTAGAGGTTGCATTTGAAGGAGTTATAATTTTAAAAGAGATGCTCGAAAGCATGTTTCCAAACTTGAATACACTTGCAAAGATCAGTTTATCAATCCCTGTCACTAAGGCCTCAATAGATAAAAATTTCAGCAATAGCAGCCATTATTTCATTGTGAAATTACTTTTGAATCGTCAAACACAATGACAAATTGTGTTAACGGATGTTTCATCGCTGATATCTCTTCGAATGAAAATGTCGATTACAAACTGTTGGAAAACCTGAATTTGTTCTAAAACTGAATAGAATGAATAGGGGAGTGAAAGTGAGCATTTGGGAGAGTAATATGTATAATAACAAAGAGATAGTAAGCCTTTTCGATTTGAGATAATATCAAATTCCAACGTGAAAGTAACACTTATATCCCGTGAGGGGGTGGTTAATTGGCATTTTAGTATTTGCAAGAATGAAGAGTGAAGGTGAGGATTTTGGAGAATAGTTATATTTATAAGAGCAATACGTGAGATAAAAAGCATATCAGAAAATTTCTAGTTTTAGAAACTGTGTGATCAAAATTTCATTCAAAGAGAAACCAGCGATGAAACATCCAGGCTAAGTAATATCCGCAATTCGACAGATAATATATTTGAATGACATTCTAGATATATGCAATAGGAAGGGAAGAATTCATTTTAAGGAATGCTGATATTTAGAGATGCATTTGAATTAAGTAAATTTAATTATGCACCAAAACAAATACACCAAAGGGGTATTATGCCGAAGGGGGAGAGGTAAATGCCCCTTTTTGCTTCCCCTCAATGGAACCTTGCTCATTCACTAAGCGAAACCCTTTCAACAAATGTGTTGGCAAATAAATTCTAAATCTCTACATGATTATTCATTTAGATAATCCCTGTGCATAACTGCTCCTTAAACTTGGCAGAGCCTATATAGAGTATACACATCAATTTTGATAAATTTCAAAAACGATATTAGATATCTAACAAAAAAGGACTCTTATGATCAAAGCAAAGAAAACAAAATTGATAATGGATGTCGAGTTTTCAAATAATCTTGGACATTTTATTTTTTGGTAATTGGACACAACTTTCTATAGAATTAATAAATATACAATTATTTCTGATTCTAATCTAAATAACATATCTCGTTAACCGCAATCCTAAATATATGATCGAATTGTCAATTCAACTAAAACATCAAAAGCTTGTGGCCTGCAAGTAGTAAAATTTCCCCTTTTGGGCCTCTAAGAAAAATGTTGGACAAGTGATAAAGATAGATAGAGATCCCTCTGGGCTACGCCGTGATATATTTCACTCAATGTCCTATGCCACACTAAATCAAAATAATATCATTAAAGTATCTAATTCGTTAAATGCATTAATTAGGCTGCCAATTGATCCTGGAAAAATTATCTAAGATAAGTGAACTATCAGAAGCACAAAGAGACGAAGAATCAAACGAAAAATTAAAATTAATATCATTGAGCATACTAATTGTAGCTCTGTGGAAAGTCTCGGGTAAAAATTGGTTGATATTTATATTCTGTAACCTAGAAACATTCCCATGTGAAAGGTCTAAAGATTTCAATAATTCTATATCTTGAATAATAGAAAACGGACTATCAAAGGTATATTGGGCTGTTAAGTGATTGCGACTCAAACGGCACTCAATATTGTTTGAATTAGCGATTCGAATAAATAAAAGAGGTAATGGAATTAAAGATTTCGCACAAAATAAAGAATTAATATTTCTATAAGCCAATTTTCGATAAAGAAATATCTTTTGAAGCATCTCTCGGAGTCTTTCACATTTCTCTTTTAAAATTGTCTCCTTTTCAATGACGTTTGCTGAAAGTAAACGCATAATGCCTTCCCCAGATTTATCAGAACCTAATTTAAAACCATCATGAGCCCAGGTAAGTGTTCGCCCATTTTTATGTATTATCCCAATAGACGAAAGAACATTTATACAATCATACAACCTACGGCGTACACTTGACTGTAGCATTGTAAGATTATTATCCTTCACGGAATTGATATCAGTAAGCAAAGATTCTGCAAGTGCAGAATTTGTCATGGAATTAATCATTTCTAGTTTGAAACATATTATAGGCGTTAAATCTTGCAGACGAGCTTTGAAAATAGAATGAGTTATCACCTCATTATCAAAGGGGTCATTTATATTTAATAATATCTCTCTTCTTGGGAGTTCGGCAGACTCGGCATTGTCAGAAGATAAAACAACTTCTGCAGAAATATGTCCACTTGGAATTCGTAATTCTTTTGGATGGAAATCAATCTCAATACCAGTATTATTTCTATTTAACTCTTGAAATTGAAAAAAATCATTTGGTTTAGATCGTTTACAATTTGATTGAATATCACTCAAACAATCATCGGGGGAGAAGCAATTGTCAAAATTTTCCATCTGAAATATAAATAATGTAAATAAAAGGAAATAATAATTAGCTAAACCTAATTGCATATTTTTAAGACTAGAGTCGCTGATGTCGGGTGACTCGTGGGACAATTCAGGTTTGGATTAATTCATCCGGTCTGGTTAGATTAATAATCGGAACAAAAGGAATTATTCTTGTGAGCAGGGATTTGTTTTAAGGTTGAGACCTTGGTATAACTCAGCTTAATCACGGTGTAATCACCGAAAAAATATTAACCAAATATTGGCCACGCTGCAGCGGCCGACCCAAATCGTGGTGTAACTCCCAAAATTCGTGGTGTAATTTTTAGACCACGATCGCACTTAAAAAAAAACAAGCTTGTGAGTAATAGTATCACAGGTAAGCCTCTAAATACGGGACCTCAGATATATGGCAAGAACCAAATCTATTGATTTTAGAAAGCTGCGTTTTCGATGAAAAACTTGCAAACTTTGCTATTATGCATTAAACACCCTAAAGGCCAAAGGTTTAGGGGCAAAAAGTTATCACCTTTATAATTGCTGAAAAAAAAGTCTCAGAAAATAGGATTTAGAAAATATTTATATATGTCCCTCAAATTCCATTAGTTTTAACTGCTTTGAATATTAAATAACATGCAAATATCCATATTCGACAACTTATAGCAGTACAGGTATCCTAGCCGTTCGCGGGTCTTACGTTCCTGAGAATTGTCGCGAATGGCAAAATCGCGAACGGCAAGACGTTAATTCAATGAGAATGGTGGGGTTACGTTCCTAGATTATAAAAACGACGCTAGATACTATTTGCTAAATACGTTATTGAATCAATAGTTGATCTGTAATACTCATACAAACACTGGCACAAGTAAATGGTAGTAATAAATGAAATATATAGATCCACTAGTAGCAAACCTAAGTACCATACCTAAATAGTAAAGTCTAGCCTTTAGTACTAAACCTGAATTGTAGATACGTATAAGGTTATGGACTTATGCTAGCCCAATGGCCCCCCCCCATAGCCACGCCACTGCATAGGAAAGGCCAACCTTAAGTATGATTATAAAGTTATGAAAATAAGCATAAACCTTTTTTATTGCTACAAGCACGCTTCGCTTGCTTGCGCTGCGCGGCTGGCGGACACTTCGTGTCCGCCGGAGGCTCCCTTCGGTCGCCTGGAGGTGACATTAGTTAATTAAACGGGATATATCATCTCTAAATATGTCCATCTTGGTTTTAAAATCGATATCACTGGAAAAAACACCAAATTTGTCAATTTTTAAAATTTTGATGAGTAATGATGACGTCATAGCAAAGTGATGAGTCATCATTTTTTAATGATAGTTGCATCATATGTGAGACGTGTTAATATACAGATTCTATTAAATTTTCAGCCTTCTATCTCCTATAATGGCTGAGTTATGCCCGAATAACTGTGTTGCTTAACTTTTAAAATGTGACAATGACGTCATAATTCCATGATGAGTCGACATTTTGCTCTGAGCTCAGAACTTACTGGACCCATAGCCAAAAGACTCCCACATGCCAAAAATCAGCTTTCTACGCCTGGCAGTTTCTTCAATCAATTCGTTACAGAGATATATATATCCTTACTATTAAAACTCGATTATTGTTTGTGTATATATATGTTACAGGGTATCTGTAAAATCAGGGTAATTGTAATTACCCTGATTTTTTTAGGGTAATTGTAATTACCCTGGTTCAATCAGGGTAATTGTAATTACCCTGACTTTTTCAGGGTAATTGTAATTACCCTGACTTTGTTAGGGTAATTGTAATTACAGTATAACCTCCATAAGTGGGGGAGCATGGGACGGGATAAAACTGGTTTATCCCCCATTCCCCGGTTAAAATTCAATTATAATTTTCTAGATGAGAACATCTAACAGCCTATTTGAAACTTGTAGAATTTCTGAAAATACTACATAGTACATAGTACATATAACACACCCATTAATGTACCAGTTGAGTTTTATAAGTTACACAATTACATTTAGAAAACTCCACTTCCTAATATGGTACTTAGGTGGTATAATTGTTAACTTATAGTATGGAAGGGGGCGAATTCAGGGGGGGAAATTCAGGGTGGGCAAATGCCAACCTAGTTGCTCCTATGCCCATTGTAATAGTGTAGTATTGATATTACTGTATATTTATTTCAGATAATGATCATTTACATTAGGAAAAATGATTACCTGTTAATTTTTTTAGCAAACTATATTCTTTGTGATGGATAATAATGAAATGCAAAACCGCTTTACTACTGAATTTCTTAAAAGTTTGTCTTCTATACAAGATCGTCAAAAGAGTGCTTTGATAACGAAAGAAGAGTACGAACTCCTTATTAGTGACATTATTGAGGCGAAACAAGCAAATTCAAAGACTAATCACCAATATTATTTGTTACGCAAGTTTGATGTGCTAGTATGTGGTGATGTTCAAAAAGTGATAAAAAAGCAAAACAGACCTGATGATATCCCTATATACTATGTAGCTTTAGAAAATGTGTATGATGTTGTTAAACGAGCTCATAATGCTACTGGTCATGGTGGGCGTGATAAAATGGGCAAAGAAATCCGGAAAAAATATGCGAATATTACTGATGATGTCCTTACTCTTTTTAAATCGTTTTGTATAGAGTGTCAGCGTAAAAAAAAGCGAACCACTACTAAAGGCATTGTTGTGCGTCCTATACTCACTCAGGATTATTGTTCAAGAGGGCAGGTAGATTTGATTGATATGCAATCAATGCCTCAAGGGGAGTACAGATTTATTATGGTCTACCAGGATCATTTGACAAAATATTGCATGCTCCGCCCCCTGCCTAACAAACGTGCTGCTTGTGTCGCATTTCACCTGATGGATGTATTTCTGAATTTTGGCGCTCCGGCAATCTTACAGTCTGACAATGGGACCGAATTCACAGCACAGGTTGTGAATGAACTAAAAGGATTCTGGCCCGATCTTGTGATTGTGCATGGCAAACCACGCCATCCCCAGAGCCAGGGATCAGTAGAACGAGCAAACGGCGATATTAAGGATATGCTTATAGCATGGCTAGGTGACAATTCAACCAACAATTGGACGTTAGGACTCAAATTTGTTCAATTTCAAAAGAACTACAGCTACCATAGTGGGATAAAGTGTTCTCCGTTTGCAGCACTATTTGGTTCAGGTGCTAAAGTTGGCCTTACAACGGCCAATTTGCCACAGGAGATTTTACATAAAATGCTTACAGAAGATGATCTCATGGCTATTTTTCAAACTTCGTCAATGACAGAATCTATTTTGGCAACAGACTCTACAAATTTGCAACTACCCCTAGATAGTACCAGTGTTCCTTTGGACAACGATACTACTAGCACACATCAAGACATGGACTCCACAATTGAGTCATCAGTTCTGGATAATACAAATATACAGTCTCTTATGGATAATACCGCTATGGAACTAGAAATGACTACTATAAATGTACAAACATTAAAGGATAGTACCAATGTGACACGAACAACTGATTCTGCCATTTCCTCTAGGCAAAATGTTATCTCTGAAACCGCAAAAGAGTTTCTGAGGCTCAATTGAGTCAAGCTGAACGCATGGTCAAACGTAGCCGTATTATCATGGTTGCTGGTGAGTGTGGCGATAATGTTACAGTTCCCATTGATTGATAGAGGTCGCAGTGATCCGCGTAATCTCCTTGGTGTTATAAAAAATCGCGATGAAAACGACATGTACACAATTGCAGTTCGGGGAGGTATCTTAAAAGGTAAATACTCTCGTAACCAGTTTGATCTATGTCTACATAAACTAATAACTGATGATGAGCTTAATTTATACTCCGAGATATCACTTCGTCAGGCAGTACAGTTTGAATCAAAATGTGGAGGCCAAGGATTTGTGAAGTGTAATTGTACTGGGAGTAAAAGATGCCAAACAAATCGGTGCAAATGCTTCAAAGCAAGTGTTATGTGTAACTCGCGATGTCATTCTAGTTTAGTTTGCTGCAATAAAAAATAATATTCAGTTTAGAATTTAGAAAAAGTAGGTATGTAGGAAAAAATGTAACATTGTCATTATTCAGATAGTGCGTATTTTTGTTAATTATAGGACCCATCTAGATCAATCACATCAATACATTGTTTATATCAACAGTAAATTTGTTTTAATTATTATTTACATATTTTCACTTTCAAAACTTTTCGTGACTAGTATTGCAAGATTCATTGATTAACAAAAGTATATTATCAAAACATACCTTGTTTATGGAGATGCGTTTATTACAAGGTATCGCAAATTATGTCGAAATGCTTTATGTTTGTTTTTACAAAGTCAGAAATTTATATAAGTAGAGTGTGCTTTGGCCTAAAAGCAAGTCGCATATCTACTGAAATCGCTTTTAAATAGGCGAACTAATTATGAGAGAAATACCTTACAATGTTACCTGTTACAATGCAACTGTCAATTGAGGAATCCTATTAATAGGACAATTGCTCTTAGGTGAGCTAAATTGTGCTTCCCGTACTTGTGTATTACAGGCTGAGCAAATCTGGATGGACATGTGAAAATGGCCCAAGTTGTGCCTATACAAATGATCCACTATACAATGAGTGGTCACTATAATTAACCTAAAAAAACAAAGTAATTACAATTACCCTGAAAAAAGTCAGGGTAATTACAATTACCCTGAAAAAGTCAGGGTAATTACAATTACCCTGATTGAACCAGGGTAATTACAATTACCCTAAAAAAATCAGGGTAATTACAATTACCCTGATTTTACAGATACACTGTAACATATATATATATACAAGCGCGCTTCGCGCTTGCTTGCGCTGCGCGGCTGGCGGACACTTCGTGTCCGCCGGAGGCTCCCTTCGGTCTCCTGGAGTCACATTGGTTAATTATAAGGGAGATAACATCTCTAAATATGTCTGTTCTACTGTGCTAATCGATATCACTCGAAAAATCAACAAATTTGTCAATTTTAAAATTTTTGATGCGTAATGATGACGTCATAACAAAGTGATGAGTCATCATTTTTTGAAGAAAGTCGCATCATATGTGAGGTATGTTAGTATACAGATTCTATTAAAATTTCAGCCTTCTATCACCTATAATGGCTGAGTTATGCCCGAATAACTGTGTTGCTTAACTTTTAAAAATGTGACAATGACGTCATAATTCAATGATGAGTCGACATTTTGCTCTGAACTCAGAACATACTGGAGCCATAGCCAAAAGACTCCCACATGCTAAAAATCAGCCTTCTGCGCCCGGCAGTTTCTTCAATCAATTCGTTACAGATATATATATATATATATATATACAATCATCGAGTTTTAATAGTAAGGATATATATATATATACAGTGGATATCGGTTATAAGAACACCGGTTATAAGAACATGTCGGTTATAAGAACCATTTATTTGGAAACGGATTCTTTTCTATTCATTACTATTTAAACAGAACCGGTTATAAGAACATCTAATATCGGTTATAAGAACATTCTATCAATAATTTCTAGAACTATTAGTAGTCAAGTTCTCATTTTTTTCATTCATACACAACCAATTTTGTAATTTCTGACATGTTCTTATAACCGACAATAGATGTTCTTATAAACGATAATAGATGTTCTTACTTAGGTCATTTCAAAAGTACTAATCACCCCCCACCAATTTGATATTAAGCAACGACTGATGTGTTATTTAATTACATATTCTCGAAATAGTCTCTCTTGACGCGAATACACTCCTTTGGACGGTCTACCCAGCAACGGAATGTCTTTTTATACTCCGTCTGTGGAATCGATTTCGGGTACTTATGAAAGGCGAATCCGATCTCCATTCGACTAGTGAACTCCTTGCCAGAGAGATGACTTTTCAGCTTGGAAAAAAACAGAACTCACAAGGACTTAGGTCAGGGGAATAGGGAGAATGATTCAGTGTCTGCATCCCTATATCCTCGATGTATGCGGCGACTTGTTTAGTTTTATGGCTACTAGCAGTGTCATGTAGAAGTTTTATTCTAGGAGGACCAGTTCTCAGCCGACGCTCTGCGTAGTGTTTAAGACTTCTGCGAGCACACGAGTGCGATAAAAGTCTCCAGTAACATTCTGGCCCTTCGGAACGCAAACTTGAGCAACTGGACCGTAGGCGTCAAATGCATTACCTTCTTGGCACGGAAATCTGGACGCGGTTTTTTGGTCGGGGTTCGCCCGGATGCAGCCAACACTTAGATTTTTCCTTGGATTTAGGTTATGAATAATAAATCCAAGTTTTATCTATGGTTACTATTTCATAGAGTCGCCTTGCATCAAATTTTTCGTAATGTAGAAGATTATCACAAAATTATACCCCTGTCCCATCTGGGCCTCTGACAGTAAATACGGCACCCACCGATCGCAAACCTTCCTTACTCCGAGATCTTCCTTCAGAATGTGATAAATATTTCCCGTTAAGATATCCGTATACTTAGAAATCTCTTCAATAGAGCAGCAAGGGCCATTTCGAAGAATTCACCAACTAACTCAATTGAGGGTTCACAGGTTGCAGATTTAGGCCTACCAGTCCGAGGCTCATCTTCAATGCTGTCTCTTCCCTCTCTGAATAGTTGAGCCCATCTTCTAACCGTTGAACAAGCAAGTGCTTGATCTCCACAAACTTCCACGAGAGATCATTGTGGATATTCCTTTCCGAATCTTTTAGCAGTGAACGAAACTTGATATATGCCCTTTGCTCTTGCTGAATAATTGACGATTTTGAAGCCATAAATGTTTAAGTAGCCAAAACTGACAAGATTGAAATGATGATTGTAAGAAAAATACTTATGCTATCATAAAATTTCTTTTAGATATTAGGAGAGAATGGGTAACGCTATGTAGATTATATTAATTGGTGTATTTGATATACACTAACTGTCAAAAATCAATAGTGATCAGTACTTTTGAAATGACCTAAGTATAAACGATAAAAAGAACAAAATATGTTCTTATAACCGACATATCTGACTTCTTATGTCGGTTATAAGAACATGTTCTTATAACCGAAATACTGTTATAAGAACATATCGGTTATAAGAACATTTTTTTCAACTCCCAACGATGTTCTTATAACCGGTTTCCACTGTATATATATATCTGTAACGAATTGATTGAAGAAACTGCCGGGCGCAGAAGGCTGATTTTTGGCATGTGGGAGTCTTTTGGCTATGGCTCCAGTAAGTTCTGAGTTCAGAGCAAAATGTCGACTCATCATGGAATTATGACGTCATTGTCACATTTTTAAAAGTTAAGCAACACAGTTATTCGAGCATAACTCAGCCATTATAGGAGATAGAAGGCTGAAATTTTAATAGAATCTGTATACTAACATACCTCACATATGATGCGACTTTCATCAAAAAATGATGACTCATTACTTTGTTATAACGTCATCATTACGCATCAAAAATTTTAAAATTGACAAATTTGGTGATTTTTGAGTGAAATCGGTTTTATCAATAAGATGGACATATTTAGAGATGTTATCAACCTCATAATTAACCAATGTCACCTCCAGGCGACCGAAGGGTGCCTCTGGCGGACACGAAGTGTCCGCCAGCCGCGCAGCGCAAGCAAGCGAAGCGCGCTTGTATATATATATACACATTAATCGAGTTTTAATAGTAAGGATACACCAGGGGTGCTCAAACTTTTAAATCTACGGGCCACTTTAAAATTAGGCTCTGCCTTACGGGCCACAAATCATTGATCGCATCTGGCTTTAGTTTAATAAATTTTCAAGCTATACTATTTGACCTCATTTTGCATTAACGATGGGTTCTACTTGTAAATTCAGGTATTTGACTTAAATTATAATCTTTTGAATTGATTCGAATCATTTGATGTCTCTTTTGAACTCTAACTATAGTTACCACTATAGTTACAACTATAGTTAAACTATAGTTACCAAATACTGTATTCATATTAGGAACATTGATGCATTTGTAGAGTACCGTATTTCCCTGAATAAGCGCTGGTTTGAATAAGTGCCGGGTCTAAAGGGTGAGGGAAATAAATAAGCGCCGGGGCTTGAATAAGCGCCGGGGCTCGTATAAGCGCCGGGGCATTTTAGTTCTCTGAACATCATATCAAACTAGTATTCTCAATAGTGGCATAGATACAAGTGCTTTTTGAAACATTACATTATCCTTTTTTAATAAAACTAACATTCTGAGTTGTGGCAAAAATAAAAGTGCCAATCAATGTAGTAAACAAAAAAAAGAGCGCCGGGTCAAAATAGCGAATGAAAAAAATAAGCGCCGGGTCTAAAGGGTGAACGAAATAAATAAGCGCCCGGGCGCTTATTCGAAGCAATACGGTATCTATAATTATTTCTACATGGTGTTTAGAAAAACAATTATTATCTGACGATTGAAGCACATCAATCTACTGTATATATATGAATAATGAAAACAAGCGAATTATCCGCAGGCCACCGTTTGAGCACCCTTGCTATACACTATAATAAAATTGAGACATCTATGTATGTTATTGCATTGAAGTAATAATAGTAACAGTGGCAGTCAATTGTAGTGTCTTAAAATGATTTCTATTGTAAGTGAGAAGTCATATAGATTGTATAGAAAACCTGCAAAAAATTGTTTTCTATTTCTTTTTGCAGAGGTGTGAAAATTCCAATTTAGTACGACTAAAAATTGAAAATAATTAGAGGGTTTTGACACATTTATCAATTTTTTTTGCTTATTTGATAATTTTTGTAATGATATGGAACTCAAACATTGTTTTAACCCTTTAAAAATTCTAAAATGAAAAATTTAGATGAAAAGGCATTAAATTAATCTTCAAAATAGATCTAAAAGTAAGTTCCTTCCTCAAATACTCATGAAAAGCTGCTTTAAATGCAGAGATCTAGCGATAAATGCATCAGAAATAAAGTTTTGGTCAACTAAAAAAAGTGTCACATCCGATTATTGCTTCGTAAGTATGAGTATTTATGGATAACAAGTGCGCTTACATGCTTGCGCTGCGCGGCTCGCGGACACTTTGTGTCGGCTGGAGGCTCCCTTCGGTCGCATGGGGTCACATTGGTTAATTATAAGGGAGATAGCATCTCTAAATATGTCTGTCCTACTGTTATAATCGATATCACTCGAAAAATCACCAAATTTGTCAATTTTAAAATTTTTGATGCGTAATGATGACGTCATAACAAAGTGATGAGTCATCATTTTCTGATTATAGTTACATCATATGTGAGGTATGTTAGTACGTATACATATTCGATTAAAATTTCAGCCTTCTATCTCCGATAATGACTGAGTTATGCTCGAATAACTGTGTTGCTTAACTTTTAAAAATGTGACAATGACGTCATAATTCAATGATGAGTCGACATTTTACTCTGAGCTCAGAACTTAGTGGAGCCATAGCCAAAAGACTCCCGCATGCCAAAAATTAGCCTTCTATGACCGGCAGTTTCTCAATCAATTCGTTACAGATATCAGATATATATATATCCTTACTATCAAAACTCGATTAATGTATATTTATATACAAGCGCGCTTCGCTTGCTTGCGCTGCGGGGCTGGCGGACACTTTGTGTCCGCCGGAGGCTCCCTTCGGGCGCCTGGGTTCACATTGGTTAATTATAAGGGAGATAACATCTCTAAATACGTCTGGACAACTGTTATAATCGATATCGCACGAAAAATCACCAAATTTATCAATTTTTAAAATTTTGATGAGTAATGATGACGTCATAACAAAGTGATGAGTCATCATTTTTTGATGATAGTTGTATCATATGTGGGGTATGCTAGCCAAAAGACTCCCACATGCCAAAATCAGCCTTCTACGCCTGGCAGTTTCTTCAATCAATTCGTTACAGATATATATATATATATACACATATATATATATATATATATATATATATATATATATATATATACACATTAATCGAGTTTTAATTGTAAGGATATACAAGCGCGCTTCGCTTGCTTGCGCTGCGCGGCTGGCGGACACTTTGTGTCCGCCGGAGGATCCCTTCGGTCGCCTGGAGGTGAAATTGGTTAATTATAAGGGAGATATCATCTCTAAATATGTCCATCCGTGAACTACGCTATACAGGACTGTTCACTATGTTGAACCATGGATTGTTTGAAGTCTGAACTAACAAGTATGCAAATTTATAATATCGAGAACTGTTGTGGCCCCTAATGCCTGATTTACTCGATTGTCACTACTATAACATGCGCAAATTGTTAATTTGCATTCACTTAAAGAAATTTGATAATTTCATTGTAAATTCCATAAGTTAAGTGATAACAAATAATTTGGATAAATTACAAATGTCGTTTCTATAGACGTGAATTAAATAGATTTAAACTTCTTGAGTTTCCGTGACTCATCTTTTGCCTTTTGAGACGAATTCATATTCTTAATAGTGTTGGAAAGTATACAGTTACACGTAGTGAATATTAGCTTCTTGAGAATGTCCCATCGAAAATTTTGCAGGTTGGACGCTGGGTGCGCCAAATTTCATCATGTTCTCCTTCAAAATAAAAAAGGGTCAGGTTCACTAATATACTGCGTGAAGCTCCTCCAAGTAACTTATCGAATAACTGTGGTTTCAATTCAATGAGAGTGTATATCTTCCACACCTTGAGCATTATAGTAAGGACTGGAGTAGAAGGCCATTTCAGTGATCCACGATCAATTAATTCTATAAGTGTGTTTACAGCTTGATAATCAACGAAGTCTATAATTTTGTCCTCTGTTAGAAACAAAAGGCAATCTGAGCATTCATTCTTTGATCTTTTAAATAAAGAATGAACAGCATATCCTACAATAAATGCTAGAGACTGTATGATTGAGAGAGGTGGTTCTGACGTCTCCTCATCAAGGATAGGAATGAACAACTCTAGATCAACATTACGTGCATCTTCTTTGAACGTGGAAGAGAATGTATCTATAAACTCTTTTAATGAGATGTTGTTAGTAGAAGATTGTTTTGAAAATAGTTTAAGGATAGACATTTTCAGTCGTCTTTAACTTTCATAAACTTGACAAGCAGTTACTTGATAGTATGCTCCTGATAACATCCTGTATAACCCGAAATGAATAGAAGGAACAGCACCTTTCACTAATCCATGTCTACGATGTGTCTACAAATGGTATGATACCTTATTAAAGGTTGTACAATTATAAGATAATATATTAAGAAAAGTTAGAAACCAATTACATTGCGAGCATAAATTGAACAGCCTGAGTTAATTAATAATTTATAACTAGGTGTCAAAGTAATGTAATTGTCACGAAAATTTTGGTCCGGGGGACCAATTTTCCATTGAATTTTGGTCCGGTGGACCAATTTTTTCATCAAAAATTGGTCCTCCTCTGAAAATTTTGGTCCTACTATGGACCGATTTTCCATGGAATTTTGGTCCGGGGGACCAATTTTTTCATGGAATTTCGGTCCGGGGGACCAATTTTCCATAAGGAATTTTGGTCCGCCCTAACCAATATTTCAATGAAAATGAAATACACTTCTTAGATTAGAGATTAGCTAAATATGTATCAGGGTTGCCGTGGGAATGAAATTTCAATTCCCATTCCCATCACATGTGTATGGGGATTCCCATTCCCACGGCAACCCTGGTCTATTGGGACATGTCCAGTATTTTAGTTAAAACCGGGGATATCCTGCAGGTGTCCCGTCCTGTCCCAGATATTTGTAACAACCATTGTTTATCATAATTATTAAGTGTTGGTATGACTAGAATGAGTTACTTCTTAGTATCATACTGTGATATAACAAATCCATAACAATACAGTATTAGTATGTAATTGGGGATAAGTATATTCAGGAATTTTGAACGCCTGAGTATTGTCCATCTAATTAATGTATTGAATACTAAAATATGAATTGTCAGTCCGGGGTCAAACAACTTGGTTGTTCGACAATTGAAAAGTACCAAAAAATCGAGGATGTCAAATGATTGATACTTAGTATAATCTAATTTTCCATGAAAGAATTAGTCTCCCGGACAATTTTTCCTGAAAAAAATGGTTCCCGGACCAATATTCCCTGAAAAAAATGGTCCCCGGACCAATATTCCATGGAAAATTGGTCCATAGTAGGACCAAAATTTTCAGGGGAGGACCAATTTTCCATGAAAAAATTGGTCCCCCGGACCAAAATTTTCGCGGACCAATTTTCCAGTGACATACTACCGTATAATCCGATCCTTGTACAATTTACACCAATTCAAAACTTACAATATATATCCAGTCGTCAGGCAGTAGAACTTCACAGGTGTATAGAACTTCCCATGGTTGGAAATGCTTTGCACAGAGGTATATATGTTTGAGAGAAGAACTATCAGCTCTGTGCAAAAATTTTCTCTACTGATCCTTTTCTTCATCAGAATATTCTTCCCTCATTTTGAATACTGGAATAGCATTTTCGCCATCATAACCACTACGGCAGTTAGGTGCTGAGCATATAGCTGGCATTATGCTAATCAGTTGTAAATAATAAGATAATTAATTAAAATATGTGATGGACAGAATTTGGACAAAGAAAGACGCAATGCGGCGTCATAATGTTAGTTAGACAAGTAAATATGAGTGACTATATTCTAAGTAAGTATTTAGTCTATATAGAATGCTATAAGATAAATGGACGTCAAGTAGATTATTAAACAAATTTAGGCGCCAAAATTTATGCCTATACTGATATAGTAGTATAGGCATAAATTTTGGCGCCTAAATTTCGACCAATCAAATTGCAGTATTTTCAGACTTCTTGAAATCCTTGGTTTGACAATATATAGCCTAGTGAACAGTCCTGTATAGCGTAGTTCAAGGTCCATCTTAGTTTTAAAATCGAATTCACTCGAAAAATCACCAAATTTGTCAATTTTTAAAATTTTGATGAGTAATGATGACGTCATAACAAAGTGATGAGTCATCATTTTTTGACGTCATAGCAAAGTGATGAGTCATCATAATAGTTGCATCATATGTGAGGCGTGTTAGTATACAGATTCTATTAAAATTTCAGCTTGCTATCTCCTATAATGGCTGAGTTATGCCCGAATAACTGTGTTGCTTAACTTTTAAAAATGTGACAATGACGTTATAATTCCATGATGAGTCGGCACTTTGCTCTGAACTCAGAACTTACTGGAGCCATAGCAAAAATACTCCCACATGCCAAAAATCAGCTTTCTCCGCCCGGCAGTTTCTTCAATCAATTCGTTACAGATATATATATATATATATATACATTAATCGAGTTTTAATAGTAAGGATGTTTAGGCATATAACCTTACTAGCCCCCGAAAGATGCCGATATCATATCTTAGAACTATTAAAGAAATTATATCAATTGAAATCTTCAATTAAAGGATATATATATATGATAATATATATAGGTTCCTCCCACATCCCTTATAAAAAATGTGTATAGAATAATTTGAACATTTTTCACAATTATTTTGGAAGTTATGACTTTACGTTCCATATTCGGTCAAATTCCCCGTTCCATATTCGGTCAAAATCCCCATTTAGAATCAAAAAGGAGATATCTATCTATCTATCTCTAGAAATATAAGGCTTAATTCTTAGTTCTCAATTGCAAAAATACTTTTTATGGCGATATATCTTATATATTAAAACGCTAGGATTTTTTGTTTGTTTGTTTGTCCGAATTGATTGAAGAATTAGCAAGTCGTAGAGATACGAAAATTGGCATGTAGGTGTCAAATGATGAATCTAGGATTAAGTTCGAAAATCTAAGCGAAATTTTTACACCTCTGCAAAAAAAATGGGAAAGAAATTTTCACACATTTTCTATACAATACTATGTACGGCTTCACTCTCACAATAGAAATCATTATACGACACTATTGTAGGCTGTCATTGTTATTAATACTTCAAAGTAATAACTTATATAAATGTCTCAATTGTATATTATAGTTTATGGCAGTAAAAAGGTTATTTGTATATTTTCACACCTTTATAGACATATTTTCACACGATTTGACGAATTTTGAAAATTATGCTAGACACTAGCTCCAACGGTTGACATGGAGTTTTTAGGAGTGTAGATTTCGAATATCATATTTTCAGATCGATGTGATAAATTATTTGTTTACTTCTGTTTACAATAGATACATAAAGTAAACAAATCTCAAAAATATGCTAGAAACTTGCTTTCAACGGTTGACATGGGGTTTTCAGAGGTGTAGATTTCGAATATCATATTTTCGAGTAAATTTGATAATTAATTTGTTTACTTTTGTTTATAATAGATACATAGAGTAAACAAATTACAAAAATAGGCTAGAGACTAGCTTCCAATGGTTGACTTTGGGTTTTTAGCGCTGTAGATTTCGAATATTATATTTTCGGATCCATATGAAAAATTAGTCGTTGACCTTTGTTTACAATATTTATATAAAGAAAGAAAATCCCAAAATAGGTTAGATTGAGTAACTCCAGGCGCTCGCAGAGCGACTCTGCGGACACATAGTGTCCGCAAGCCGCACAGCGCAAGCAAGCGAAGTGAGCTTGTATATATTATTCATTAATAATATTTGCTCTACATACTATGGAATGTTAACTTTTAAATTTATGGTCATATGATGACGACGCAGTGTTCAAAAATCCTAACTTGGAAAGTAAAAGTCATAGACTCATTCTAACTTGCTAATATACTTTTTAGAGGCTCTTTATTCATTATAAACTGATATATTTTACTTTGTTTTAGTGGTACATATATATGAGTTGTTGTTCACAATTACTTGTAAATATTCGCGATTAGGGGGACACCAAGGAATTTGCAGATATTCAGCGGAATTTTGATATTTTCCTCCAAATGTTTGTACAAATATGTAAACAATTAGTATATTTGCGAATACTATATTCATGTAAATGCTTTTTATTCACTCTTAATGACGAAAAATTTTAATACCTCAACTTAGAGTCTATATATCTCAGAAATTTCAAAATTAAAGTCTTTAAATCAAATGTGACAAAATTATATACTTATATGGGAGATGATATCTCTAAATACGTCTGTCCTACAGTTATAATCAATATCGCACGAAAAATCACCAAATGTGTCAATTTTAAAAATTTTGATGCGTAATGATGACGTCATAGCAATATGATGAGTCATCATTTTTTGAAAATAATATGTGAGGTATATTAATATCCACATTCTATTAAAATTACAGCCTTCTATCACTTAAAACGGCTGAGTTATGATCGAAAAACTGAAATTACTAATTCTCAAAAGGTGACAATGACGTCATAATTCCATGATGAGTCGACATTTTCATCTGAGGTCAGAACTGTGTGTAGCCATGCCAAAGGACTCCAACATGCTAAAATTAGCTTCTTGTCTGGCAGTTTCTTTACTCAATTCGCTTCATAACATATCTAGGTATATATCCACTAACAAAAGAAAATCGAGTTTTATCCAAGACTATCGAAATGTACCACAGTGGTACAACTTTATGGCTTCTTTCCCATTGAAAATGGCCGGAGACATCCGCGATATCGCGAGTTTTCGATAATCTAGAGTTAATAGTAAGGATATACAAACACACACTATACTTTAATCAATAAGATGCTTAGTGTCCTTTTCTCTCTTAATTCAAAGTTCTCCATTAAATTTGTGCGATAGTAAAGTCAATCATTAGTCAAGAAATAATTTTTTTGACAAAGGAATGTTGGGTGAACTTATATAATATCGTATATAGTCCTTTCATTAAAGATTTTGCTGGATGTTCTATCTTAAATAGTTTTCAAGATTCGACTTCGGTCTCTTTCGGGACCTAGAGATTTACATCCGAACTTTATCTAAAAATGCCATAACTCACAAACGAATGGTCGGATTTGAGCAAATTTAAAAGAAAATGATCGGAATTTTATTTCGGCGTTAATTGCTAGATATCTGCTATTAACACAGCCATTTCCCGAGTACTAGAGAAAGGAACTCTCTTTTAGGTATACAGTCAGGGTCGCTTATTGTGAACCACCAGGGGACCAAGAAATCTGTTCATAATATAGATACTTCATATTAAGCGAACTTGATTCAATACAAATCCTATCTAACAAATTAAATTGGGACCAGGAGGATAGTTCATAATAAATGAATGTTCATATTAAGCGGGTTCATAATAAGCGACCCTGACTGTATTTTACGGCCTTTTGTCTCTGAATCTTTGTATTATATAATCTTCAAAGGCGCCAAAACTATATTTGAGGTCCATTATATTTATTAAAATAACAAGTAAGTAAAAATCATATGATTAATTGCTCAAAAAACCTCTAATAATGTTAATTTTTTAGTACAGCGAAACTTCAATGGGTAAACTCATAATCAAAATAGCTACCGTTTGACTAGTTTGATTAGCAATTAAATCGACGATGAAATTCTTGACATTTCTTTTACGTCAGCTAATATTTTTGAGGGCAGTATCCTTGTATTTCAATTGATAAGTATTTCAATACAACTGCATCATACACAAAGTTGACAATAGATAGATGGATATTATGATGAGGCTTTGCACAAAAATTAGTTTAAGTTATATCCATAGCCTACTGTATAAAAGGCCCCATTGTAAATTGCGGATTTGGGACTAGGGATGCGGTAGATGGTTGAACTAATACATGAACTGCCTTATATAATTAACAAAGCACAATAGAGCTTAGGAATGTATTACCAGCAAATATAAATATGGTGTCAAAGTACCCATATCCGTTGTTAAAATTTAGATTAGTCAACATATGGTTGTGCAATAGGTTATATTTGTTACAAATTTGGTGATTTTCAGAGGCCGTTTAGGGCCGTTTAGGTAACGATATATATGACGAATTGATTGAATAAACTGCACGTCATCATTACGCTTCTAAAATTGAGCAATTTTGTGACTTTTTTAGTGAAATCAATTATAACAGTAAAACAGACTACCTTCTAATTAATTATTGTAAGCCGAAGCGCCAAATGGGTCCCTTCCGGGAGAAACCCAAGTTTCCACCCGCCGCGCTGTGCAAGCAAGCGAAGCTCGCTTATACGCGTACTTAGTAAAAACTTAATTTATTGCTAAGTTTAAGTTAAAGTTTAATTTTAAACTATGTAAATACTTGTATTACATATTACACAGTATTACAACTCTTTCAAATGTATAATTGAATATATAGTTTTATGCTTAGTTTACAAAAAACTAGGTATAATATATAGTTTTTCACTGATACTTTGTTTTCTTTGTTTTTAATTATTTAAAATTAACTATTTACTTAGTTTTAATTGAAACTAAGTATTTATACTTAGTTTTAAGCAAATATAATAGTTAGTTTTTGTTTAGATTCATGCTAAAATAATACTTCTTATTTCTTCATCAAACTGTAAATAATTTCGTTATGCATTGGATAACGGTCAATCAATTCAATGTGAGGTTTAGTGAAACCGAATTCCATGATTTTACGAAGTCCTCAGGAAATTCCCCAATCAGTAATAATTGATTATTTTATATAGAAAGTCTACCTAGATTTATTTAGTCTAGTCTTTATCCTGCTGGTAAAATGGAGAAGGAAGGGAAATATTGATCCTGATATACGCGCGGTATTTTAGCCGCAGATGATTGGAAAGGATGTTGTGGATTCGTTTGCATCCCTGAATACGTGTTTCCTATAATCGCAATCAGTCATTCTGATTGGAGATTAATGTATCCAAACTATCTGCAATACGATCCACTTCACAACAAATGCTCTCGGTGAATGTATCCAGTCTAGACTCGATTGCTTTGAGAATCTCAACCTTCTTCACTTCATTCTTCAAAAATTTTTTCTTGGCACTATCGCTCCCAGGATCGCTTAGCTTTCTCTTCCTTGGAGAATGAATGTCAAGTTCCACCAATTCTGAATTAGCAGTTTGTAAACAACAGGGTTTAAAAACGGAACTGCAGTTTCGATTAATACTTCGTCTAAAACGTCACAATAATTATTTGAATTGAAATTATCTTAGAATATACTACTAACTGATGTTGCAACGAATTAATTAGAAAATGGCGAATCTAACAAAGAGCTTTGCTCCCAATATTGCAATTATGCTAAGAAATCAATGCATTTGTTGTTAAGGATACCGCCCTCGAAAAACATCGCCTGACATAAAAAAAAATGGTGAAATTTTTTATTATTAATTCCATCGGATTATTGAGTAGTCTACCATCTAATCGTTGGACGGTATTTAATTTGATATTCTAGAACTGAGCACCTAAAGCTCAGTCGTACTAAAAATCGGAAAGTTATTCGTGGTTTTGCGGCGCATTCATCAATTATTTTCTAACTTATCTAATATTTTTCAAATTATATGAACCTCAAAATGGTTTTGGCCCCTTTAAATATTATAAAACAGATGAATTTAGAAAAAGAGGCACTTAAAATCCGATCAAAAATATCTTTATTAGGGACTTCATTTCTAAAATGCTCGGGAAATGGCCGTTGTGATATTAGCTATTGTGTATAGAAAAGAATTCTGAACAGTTAAAAAAAAAATTTGTTCAGATCCGACCATTAGTTAGTAAGTTATAGTATATTGTAGGTAAAGTTCGGACATCAAACCTCTCTATGGCCCCGAAAGTGCTCGATGTCAATGCTTAAAAACTATTGAAGATATATAATCTATTATAATCTTAAAAGAAAGGATATATATGATAATATATAGGTTCCTCAAACATCTCTCTGTCAAAAAGTAAATATTTCTTGACTTATCATCGATTTTATTGTAATACAAATTCTATGGAGAACTTTAAATATATTAGAAAATGGCGAATCTTGTCATGAAATAATTTCCCAAAAGTAGCTATTGTACTCAAAAAACAATGCAATAGTCACTAGCAATGTATACAGAAATTTTGAAGCCCTCAACATGATTATTTTGGAAGTTCAAAGCATTTATCTCCAAAATTCGGTAAAAGCCCCCAATTTATGGTCCAAAAACGGATTCCTCCATATCTCGGGAAATATAAACCCAAATTCTTAGCTCTCAATTCCTAATATACTTTTCAAGACGGTATCTATCTGATTCTTAAATAATAAGTGTACTACATGGAATGGAATGCTAAGTTTTAAATTTTTATCACGTGATGACGTAGCATTTTTCGAAAATCCTAACTTGCGAACTAAAAGTCGTAGACTCTCGCTCTAACTTCCTAATATACTTTTTAGAAGCTCTTTATTCATTCTAAACTGATGAATTATACTTTGTAGTGCTAGGAATATGAATTATATTCCCTAATTGGTTCAAAATATTCGGGGTTAGAGGCCTCAAAGTAATTTGTGAATTTTCAGTATAATTTTGCTATTTTCACCAAAATCTGTTGGAATACATCTAATTCATTAGTATACATGCGATAAAATGCACATGGATGCTTTTATTTATCGTTAATAGCTCATTTTGCATCATTCTTAGCATCAAAACAAATCCCTCTATCTCGGGACTTTAAAATTCCAAAATTGACCGTCTTTCAAAAATTTTAACTCAAAATTGCTTTGAGACAGAGGTTTGGAAATTTCAGGAGTTGTTCCATATCATTAGGCGATGAGCGTAGGACCACTCGATTTTCGATATATTCTAAATTTGTGATTTTATTGCTGATTTCCAAAGAAAATCGGGCTTTTTTCGCCGTTTTTTGGCAATCTTTTTTCAAACCCTTATAAAATTAATAATTTTGGTTATTTTAACTTTCTTTTGGTTCTATGCGATTGCAAATTTTATAGACTACAAGCGCGCTTCGCTTGTTTGCGCTGCGCGGCTTGCGGACACTGCGTGTCTGCAGATTTACCCAGTGTGAGCTTGGGGATATTAGAGAAACAATACATCGCTTTCTTGTTTTATACTAAGCACGCTGGATTGTCATTTGTCTACGGTTGGTTACATTAATGAAATCAGAACTGTAGCATAAATTTTGTTTCGTGATAAATATAATTCACTTCGTATTAAGTCAACTAAAAGTTCATTTACTTCGTATCAATTACTTCGTATTAAGTCAACTAAAAGTTCACATTGGGGTAAAGATTATTATACTTAAATAATCAATTCCAGTCCATGTCGTTAAAAGTTATTTTATGATCGAATTGATTGATCGTAGCATATAACACACTTTAATTGTTGTTAACAATCAAATTATAGACTCAAAATAGCAGTATTCAATCATTTATATGAAATAGAATCGTGTGAATGGCATTATAAAAGGCTGATAATTGATTGGTTCACATAAACCAATGAATTTCAATCACAAATAGTTATTTTGATTGTATGCATAACTCAATACTATTTTATTCCAATGTATTTGCATTATAAAATAATCGAATTTGATTGGTCAGCACATTTTGTCACCTATCTCGGCGAGGTGTGAACATTTCGCTTAGATCTTCGAACTTAATCCTAGATTCATCATTTGACACGTACATGCCAATTTTCGTATCTCTACGACTTGCCAATTCTTCAATCAAATCGGACAAACAAAAAAAAAACAAAAAAAAAACAAAAAAAATCCTGGAGTTTTAATATATAAGATATATGAAAAATTTTTCGAAGCATTTGATGCAAACATGTGTTTCAAAAAAATCACAGAGTGGAGGAGGGCTTACCATTAAGATGTGCTAGGGGAAAACGGAAAAAAACCGACTTTGAGACGCTGTAACTCAAAAACTTGAAATGCGAACCAAAAACTGTTTGGCATGTCTCAATATTTTTTAATTGCACTACCTGCCCACGCTTAACATCTTATATATCTCTATTCTTGATATATGCTGTAAGCCAAACCTATGGATTTTTCACGGGCGGTATCCTTAATATTGTGTACATAATAATTTGAAATACTTTTCATAATTATTTTGGAAGTTCTGTTCTTGAACCTTCCATATTCGGTCAAAACCCCCCATTTAGCGTTAAAAAGGAGATATCTCTCTCTAAGCTGACTAATTCACAAATTAATGAATAATTCGAATAATTATTATTTCAGCAATAATGAATTATTCGAATTATTCATTAATTCATGAAATAGTAAACTTAGCTTATGATTGACTAATTCATTCTTGAATTATGAATTATTTGGATAATTCATAATTCTTTGCCATTCTTTTATGAATTAGTCAACTTTTAGATCTTTCTAGCTCTTATCCATGAGCTAGAAGTCAAATTTTGACAAAAATGTACTACCTCGAGGGGCTAACGCTAATGTTGATTTTTGGCAAGCTATATAATCCTAGAGTTGGAAAATATATGATGGACTTGCAGGGAAGGTAGCTTTTGGTTGTTACTGGCGTTATTCCTGACCGACTGTCATATATTTGGACGAAACCCCCTTTCACAAAAATAATATTAAATGACCATATATATGTGTTTTAAGCTTCTAGTTGTACTCAGTTGACCGAGCGGAGTCGAGAGAGGGGTCACTCGATATGTTGCAAAATGTTTTGAAAATGCTATGGTGTCACATTCTTGGGTTGCTATAGTGTTGCTAGAGTGATAAAGTGCGCCGAATATAATCTTGTGACCCCTCAAATTGCTGGAAACTTTGTTCTAAATACGAATATCGCCTAACATACCTTTTAGTGGTCAGGAACCTACTTTAAGTCCATGATGCAGACTAAAAATTATGAATTTGGTATCATTTTGTATTAACAGTTTATATTGAGATAAAGTGATACGATTTAACATTCCTTGTGGATAACTTAACTACGCTTGTCATTTTCCATGCTAACAAAAATGTCAGTACACCAAGTGATCAATAAATATCACAGTTAAGTCCCTCATAATCTGAGTAATCTTGTGAATCTTGCAAATGATTGTTCATGCCTCTTCATGCCAATTATTGCAGTCTTTCAGTTTGCATGAAATTATGCATTTTAATCCTTGACGCAGGCAATTGGTAACTTGCAGACTGAGGTGCACTTGCAAGATAACAATTCAATGATGACATCTGGGGCTGGTAATCCTGTCATCGAGCGAATCGCAGGTTTCTCATCTTCAATAGTCCAACCATGACCACTTGGATTGGGAATCTTACTGTTCAAGAGCTGGATGCCACACTCCAGTCTGGAAATTTGCCCGAAGACAATGCATGAATAGGCAATCTTCACAATGGGGTAGCTGTCCTGATTCGACCTCCCTATTCTTTGCCCTGAACAATTGAAAGCGTAGCTCGTTCACAGTGGTAGATGGGCATTTGTTAGCATATAGCTTACAGGTGAACTCTTGAAGCACATTGAAAAAGTGTCTTGTTATAGACCATTCCTTTCCCAGCTCGGTAAATAATTCTTGGTACTTCATGGTTTTCTGCATTAACTTCAAAGCACTGACCTTACCTTTTCCTCTAAAAGCACTAACTGCGTCACATCCTGTGAAATAATGCATTCCAGGAAGTAGTGCACTGAATATGTCGTGACCAACGGCAGCAGCAACCTTTTTCACGCCAACAAATCTCTCTCTGCTTTTGGTGCCACACTTTATGTATACCTGACAAGGGAAACTATGGACTAATGAAAGGCAAATAATAAACACATCTGTATCTTCTGATGATATAATGATGGAACTAGACTGCATATTTTGCATGCAATAGCATGCGAGTATCTGTTTCCTTTTGCGTAGTGAACAATGTGTCAACTTCACTTGAAGCATCATTTAGCATCTTGAAGCATTTACTCTCACATGTAACGTACATGACAATGTCTTTGAGCTTATCCTTTATGGACATGTCCGTGTAGACATCAAATACCACATCTATGCGATAACTTCCTGACCTAGCACACAACGCAGATCTGCAAGTTACCAAATTCCCAATGCCTTGTCAACGGATTAAAATGCACAATTTCATGCAAACTGCAACAATTGGCATGAAGAAAACAATCAAGTGCAAGATTCAAAAGATTACTCAGATGATGAGGGGCTTAACTGTGATATTTATTGATCACTTGGTGTACTGAATTTTTTGTGTAGATATCCAAAGCGTAGTTATCCCCAAGGAATGTTGAATCGTATCACTTTACCTTAACATAAAGGATACCGCCCTCGAAAAACCTTGCCTGGCTTAAAAAAAACCGGCAAAATTATTTAAGTTGCTAATTTCATTGTATTACTGAGCGGTCTACCATCTGATAGCACTAGTGGACGGTATTTATTTTGATTTTTATGAGTTAACCCCTAAAGTTTAGCGTTGCTAAAAATTGAAAAATTATTGGAGGTTTTTGACACATAAATTATTGGAGGTTTTTGGCACCTTTGGAGATTATATAACACAAAGATTTAGAAGAATGGACAAATAAAATCAAAACAAAATAGCTCTATAAGCGAGTTCATTTATATAATGCTCGGGAAATCGCCTGTTTGATATCAGATATTTAGCGATCACTGGATCAGAAATAAAATTCTGATCGTTTCAAAAAAAAATTGTTCGGATCCGATCATTTAGTCTTGAGATATCGCTTATTATAGGTAAAGTTCGGGCATAATATCTCTCTATGGTCCCGAAAGAGGCCGATGTCATATCTTAAAAACTATTGAAGATATATATTTTAATATACTCTAAAATAAAAGGATATATGCGAAAATATATAGGTTCCTCAAACATTCCTTTGTCAAAAAATTAATAATTCTCGACTTATCATTGATTGTAATTAAAATTCTATGGAAAACTTAGAAAATGGCGAATCTAATCATTAAATATGTATTCAAATGTGGCTATTATGCTAAATAATGATTACAATTGTCGTTAATTATGTGTACAGAAAAATTGGAGAACTTTTGATAATTATTTTGAAAGTTCTGGCCTTGGACCGCGCAGATTCGGTCAAAAACCCCCCATTTAGGGTCCAAAAAGAGATATCTCTCTATCTCTGTAAATATATGCCTAAATTCTTAGTTCTCACTTCCTAATATACTTTTTATGAGGGCACATATATGATTCATTGATAATAATCGCACTACATCTTATGGAATGTAAGTTTTGGATTTTTGTCATGCGATGACGTAGCATTTTCTGAAAATCATAACTTGGAAACTAAAAGTCGTAGACTTTCGCTCTAACTTCCTAATATACTTTTTGGAAGCTCTTTATTCATTCCAAACTGATAGATTATACTTTGTAGTGCTAAGAATATGAATTATTATGTACAATTATCTCAATATATTCGGGATTAGGGGCCTCAAGGAAATTTGTGGATTTTCAGGGTACTCTTGCTATTTTTTGTAAATATTTGGTTCTAATATACCTAAATCAGCAGTATAAATGCGAATAAATGTATTTGAATGCTTTGTTCATTTATAATAACTCATTTTACATTCTTCTTAAAATCTAAACTTAAAATCTCTAATCTCGGGACTTTAAAATTTAAAAATTGACCGTCTTTACAGAATTTTAACTCAAAATTGGTTTGAGATAGAGGTTTAAAAATTTCAAGAGTTGTTCCATTCCGGCTCATACGTTCTGATACAAGCTTCATTAGGTATAATATTTTTTATACCCAAACAATCTTAGTTATTATGGTCTTTAGAGATCGTAATTCGATTATTTTCAATGGTTTTAAAAGATATTTCGAGTCTAAGACCTGGAACTGTGTTTTCTAGGGTGAATTTTATGGAGAAAAATGTGTCCTGGCTCGCAGCGTAAATCGAGAATCAAGGTCGCTGCTTCTGTAAAAAATGTCTTCATAATCGAAGTTCTATGACGATTTAGCACCAGATACCTTTTATTCACCATGGAATTATTTCATACATCCATTGAATTCATTATCAGAAACGAGAGAAAGTTATAATTTCACTAGATCAAATTAGGTACATTTAGCAAAATCACCCAAAATTGCACTTTTATCATCACCAAAAATCTGATCCAAATGGTTCTCAATTTGTACTGATATAAACATCCTTTAATTCTACAAATTTAGAGTGTTCGAGGAAAATGTGAGAGCCAATTTTTCCTAGAATTTGAATACTCTAGAATGATCATTTGGAAAGCAGTGGGCCCTGATTCTCTATTTTCGCTGCATGCTAGGACACATTTTTTCCTCATAAAAATCACCATACAAAACATAGTTCCAGGTCTTAGACTCTAAAAATCTTTCAAAATCATTGAAAATATTCGAATCACGATCTCTAAAGATCATAATAACTAAGATTGTTCGAGTATAAGAAATTTTATACCGAATGAAGCTTTGCACAGAACTTATGAGCCACCCTGTATTATTTAGGCGATGAACGTTGGACCACTTTATTTTCGATATCTTATAAAGGTGATTTTATTCCTGATTCCCCAAAAAATCCAGCGGTCGTATTCACTAAGAACTTAAGATCGATCTTAGTGCTTAAGTCTTAAGTTCGATCTTAAGTCGTATTCACTAAGATTGGTATTCACTAAGATTTAAGTTCGATGTTAAGACCGAACTTAAGACCGAACTTTAAGCAACCTAGGGAGGTGTCTTAAGTATTGTATTGATTCGATTTTCACTAATTACTCCATAAATGTTATTCAAACTTACTTATTTCGAACATTGAATCTACCTTGATTGATATTAGACTTCAAATAAAATTTAAATATTTTTTAAACATTTCTCTTATTGTGTGTAACATCGCAACATGTATCACATGCTATAATTCGTGGCAAATTCTTCTTGGGTTTGTATGAATAAACAAACACATATTCTTTGATTATATAATCTTACACTAATTCTAACATGCATAATTATAGAGACGGCTTTATATATTGATTTACATGACTGATGATAATTACTTTGATCCTATTTTCCTATTTACAATGATTTTTCCAGCAGTCTCTGACGTTTTAATCGATAATAATCCCTCTGTTCTTCTATCAACTGTAGCTGAGCTGAGAATACAGCCATCTGTTGGAACAAAACTTCCTGCTGTAACGGAAGTAAGTCTGCAGCCTTCAAGAGTTCGACCGAATCATCTCACTCATCAACAGTTCGGCTTCTCTTCCGACTTTTCTTTGATGTCTTATACGTTGTCGGTATTTCAATTTCTGGAGACTCTAAAATTGGAGTTCCTTCAGAATCATCTGGACCTGTAGCCGATACTGTTGACGCTATTGCTGGTGCTTGAAAAAGATCAGCAGCACCTGAAATTCCACTGAAAGCAGGGGTGACACAGATATTTTAACGTCGATAGAGTTAAATTTATTTTACTTCTCATATCCAGTGTTTATATTTTGTCTAAGAGAGGTTTTCATGTTACAATATACAAAGACACTTGTTGTTTATATGTTTTGTTTAATATAATACATGAGATACAACTTATGCTCTTTGATAGCTCCTAAATTTAGATTAATTCAACTAAAGTTATGAATAGCAAACTGATCCCTGTAGTGTTTTGCAGCAATATGTCCAGTTTCCTCAAATGTAAACGGTTCATCCATAATGCTTGTATGATGGTCAATAGTGGAATCTTCCAACATGGGCTGCTTCCAAACAATAGCTATATTATGAAGAACAGCACAGGCAAGAATAATAGTGCTTTATCTGGAGCCATCCGGATCTCGCCGTGAGGCAATGAAATATTCTCTTCCATCTCCCAAAGGTTTGCTCGATCAATACACGCGTTTTTTTGTGGGAGTAATTATAATTCTCTTGGGCATTTGAAGCAGGCTGCCTGTATGGAGTTAATAAATAGGGTTTCAGCATATACCCACTATCACCTAATATATGCTCACCAGCCAAGAAGTTATTCTTCACATATGTTCCGACCTGAGAGAGAATACGTGAATCATGAACTGAACCGGGGAATCTTGCCAATCTGCTATCAGGTAGACAGATAGCTTGGACATTTATGGAGTGGTAGAAATGTCGGTTTACATAATCCGCCTCATTTTCAGAAGGCTTTTGAATACGAACATGCGTTCCATCTACAAGTCCAAGAACGCCGGGGAGGTTCCCGAGCTCATAAAACTGTGACTTAATCGTAGCCTTGTCAGCAGAACCGGGCATGCTAATAAACTTTGAGTATACCGATTGCAGTCCAAGTGCAACGGCTCTAATGTACCTGCAAGCTGAGGGTTGGCTCACGTGAACTCTATCACCACAAATAATTTGAAAAGTACCAGATGCAAAAAATTGTAGAGCAACACAAACTTGTACATGTGGATGTGTAGCATGAGATCTATCAGTTGTATTAAGTGATCAACTATGATCTCTGCAATCTTTAATATTGCTGACCTTGAGAAGCGAAAACGCTGCATCAATTCTAGATCATCATAGAATTCCAGAAGATCACTACGATCTCAACACTCTCTCTCTCTCGAGTGACTCTTCCGAATCTTCTGCTAAAAACAATGGGATCATTCCTGCCATTTAGATAAGCCGAGAAAGGTGTATGATAATATTAATAACAAATGAAAAAATGCATATAATTTTTCCATTATAAACCTAATTATACTCGAGTAATTTCATCGGAGTGCAAGTAAGATCACACTGGTATTTCACTAGTATAAGTTTTGCAATGTACATTCTTAAACACATTCAAAAGATGTGTTGGTTGCCATAAAGATTCCTTGCTTCCTTTGATATAGACTAGTGTAGAATAATTATAGATTACATACAGTTTGTCCCATAATTATTGCAACATACATTTTTGATATAAATTTGATTATATAGGAAGAGTGAATCGTCTTAAACTAATTCTATTGAGTCTAAAAGTTAATGATAGACATAGTAACTAATAATTAATTTTAAAACCATTGTTTGTGACACACAATTCGCAACGTCGCCTCATTGATTTATAGTAGGGCTTTAGAAACTCCGGGGTGATAGAATTCCAAATTTCTTCAAGGCGAGTTTTCATGTCACCAATTGTCTTTGGACGATTCCTTTTCAGTTTATTTTTTATCCATGCGAATAGGTTTTCGATGGGGTTTAAGTCTGGGCTCTGACTGGGCCAATCTAAGACATTATTAGGAATGTTGTCTGATATCCACTTCTTCGCCCGCTTGCTGGTATGCTTGGGATCATTGTCCTGTATCAAGAACCACTTCTTATCGTGGTAAACCTTGGCGTTTTCTACCAAATGCCACTCTAATATCTTCACGTAGAAAGCGGCATCCAAATTATGACTAAAAATGCATAAGGGAAACGTCCCCATTGAGGAAAAGGCAGCCCATATGTGGACTTTACTGGAATGTTTAACAGTAGGAATAACCCGTTTTTGGTTCCCTTTAGTCCACATTCGTACTTTCCCCGCATGCAACCAAAAACTAGCCTCATCAGAGAATACTGCATGGCACCAATGCTTATTTTTGTTTCTTAGTGCCCACTCAATCCGTTTCAGCCTATTTTTCTCTGACAACATCGGAACCAAACTAGGATAAGGCTTCGAGTATTTCATCTTCTGAAGGGTCCTATGCACGGTGCTCTTGGACACACTGATACCATGTTTGGCTTCTATATCATTCGATATTTCTCTGACTGGCTTTTGCAAATCAGTGTTTACATATTTAGCACATTTATACTTGACGCTCTGATAGAGTTTTGCTGGTCTTCCTGCTCCCTTTCTGTGTTCAACCGTACCAGTCGAATTGTGTCTCTTAAGAACCCTCCAAACTGTTGTCCGGTTGACACCGATAATGGAAGAAATTTCCTTGACACTGTGCTTCTCACCTTCGGAAAGTGTAAGGATCTGTTTACGGATATCCTCTCTTGACATTTTATGACTGGTTAAACGAAAATGATGATTCTCTATGTTAGAACACTATCTCAGAAGGAATTCAGACAAAAATGATGACGTAACAGGAAAAAATATGGATAATACGAAAAAAAAATTCTTCAAAAAAATATATCCAAGCTGAAAAATATCGAATAACGTACATAGGAACTAAAAATAATGCGTTAGTAGCTTATGCAATGTAAACATAGCTGAAACGTATAGTTCAATGAGAAATAGCATATGTTGCAATAATTATGGGACAAACTGTACATAAAACAATGAATTTTCATGATAGAATTCAATCAAGTCTAAACAATATTTAACCACAGATATTCTAAGACACTCACCAGGCATTCCGGGCGGTACAACTACATATATAGAAGCTATGTCTTACAGGAGTGGGTTATTCAATCTTCTTTGCTCCTATTATTGACATTATAATGACTTCAATTTTGCTCAAAGAATAAATATATATTTTTACTAGATCAATAATAAATGATTACTTGCCATTACTAATATTATACTTCAGTTTTGTATTTGATTAGTATAATGCTATATTATAATCATATTAACCCTAACGTTATTTCTAAGTTCGATCTTAAGATCGATCTTAATTCTTAGTGATTACCTCTAAGTTCGATCTTAAGATCGATCTTAAGACTTAAGATCGATCTTAGTGAATACGGCTGCAGACATTTTCCGCCCTTTTTTGGCCCTTTTTTTATGACACCGATAAAATTTACAATTTTTGTCATTTTAACTTTCTTTTGGTCCTATGAAGGTGCAAATATGGTAGACTATCTATGATTCGATTTTGGAATCATTTGTTTCCTTGGTATGTCCCAAACAATTCCTTGGAGTGGCCGGATTTCTACCATTAGATGTGCTAGCCAAAAACGAAAAAAACAGACTTTGATACACTGTATCTCAAAAGCTAGAAATGAGAATCAAAAACGGTTTGGAATGCGTAAGTGTTTCTTGACGGAGATACCTGTCCACGCTTAACATCTCTTATAGCTCTACTTTCATCTTATTTTGTAAGCCAAATCATATGTTTTTTCGAAGGTGTTATCCTTAATACAAAATGATACCAAATTCATAATTTTAGTCTGCATCATGGACTTAGAGCAGGTCCCTGATCACTAAAAGCTATCTTTAGAGGCGATATAAACGTTGAACCACTCGATTCTCTATATCTTATAACTTAGTGAGTTATTGCTGATTACAAAAAAAACCCGGTGGTTTTTCGGTTATTTTGTTCATTTTTTTCACACCCCTATTAAATTTACATACATTGGCCTTTTAACTTTTTTTGATCCTATATGGTGGCAAAAATGACAAACTATCTATGGTTCAATTTTGGACGCATTTGTTTAAACGGTTTAAACGTAAATTTGTTTAAACGCATTTGTTGCAACGGTTTAAACGTAAATTTGTTTAAATGTAAAAAGCAGAATTGAGACACTTGATCTCAAAAACTAGAAATGAGAATCTAAAACGGTTTGGGATGCATCAATATCATTTTGGAGCACTAGGTGCCCAGGCTTAACATTATATATAGCTCTCTTTTCATCGTATTCTGTAATAATTTTTTCGCAGAGGTATCCTGAAAATTGTATTATTTGGTTTAAGAACTGTTTACGAATATTATGTGACCGAATAGCCTTTTTATTTAATTAATTTCCATTTTAGAAACAATAACTCCTTGATCTTGCTATAAGAGCGATTCTTTCGTCTTTTTTGCAATGTATTCTTTGCTTGAACAATTGATTGTTGAGAAGATTAAAATGACGATTTCCATATATTCCTTAAGGTTGGCCTTTCCTATAATAGCTAACTTTTGACTTTTTCAACCGATTCATTTAATTTTTTCAGTGCAGATTTGAATCGCAGAGTTATCTGCAAAACTGCATTAATAATTGAAATAATTAGAGATAAAAAAATTTTTTAAAAAAATTGGTCATTTTACAAGTAAGAAATCGGAAACAATATGCTTACAATCCATTAGAAACTTTTCAAATTCATTCATAAATCGATGATCTAACTAATGAACAGACAGATTTTTGAAATTTTGAAAATTGTTAAAAATTCACACAAAAACACCCGAGGAATTTTATTTTTAGTAATTTTGACACTATTTTTTTCTCAATTCTCTTTTTATTTGTATTATCAAAATTCTGTCTGTTCATTATGTTCTACTCTTCGAGATCTATCAGAAACCGTTAAGTTTTCGTCCCTATGTTGAATTTACAAAAAGTTATCACCTTTATAATTGCTGAAAAAAAAGTCTCAGAAAATAGGATTTAGAAAATATTTATATATGTCCCTCAATTTCCATTAGTTTTAACTGTTTTGGAATATTAAATAACATGCAAATATCCTTATTCGACAACTTATAGCACTACTTAACTTCAAAATATGGTATATCAAATTTTTCTCTATCAAAAGTGGGAAAAAATGGTCATTGCTGACTGGCCACCGAAAAATAACCACATTCGATAGTGTCCACCGGAATTCGAGATCAATAACATCTTCGAACCATGTCAGATCATCATTTTAATACTAAATTCGTGCTCAGCACTAAATTTCCAGCAATTTGATATATATATTGACCATATTTGGAGAAGTTTTTGGATGTCCGTGCATAGCAACGACCAGAAAATTTTTCACATTCCTGGCCGTTGTTAGGAACCCGCAGCTAAGGAATTTCTCCAAATATGTCCATATATACTATATCAAATTGCTGGAAATTTAGTGCTGAGCACGAATTTAGCATTAAAATGATGATCTGACATGGTTCAAAGAAGTTATGGATATGAGACAAAATGTGTCCTTTTATAGGCGACACCAGGTGGTACAAGTGGCTCTAAGTGGAAATATTAGCATTGAAATTCTAAAAATCGAAATTATTGTTTAGAACCCCTTTAGTTATCCTAAAATAGTTAAAAAGGACTTTTGGCAAATTTTTGATAAAAAACAAAATGCCCATAGGAAAGGCCAACCTTAATTTTGACGACTCTAAATGACTCAATCTCCATTTTATTGATACTAATTCCATGATCTTGCCAATGTTATTAATTAATAGAGATTCTTTATTATTATAAAATGATATAAATTTTTTATCGTTGTGAATGATGTATGTCTAGAGAAAGTTTTTCCAAAATAATTTGCTTTGTAGCCTGTTTTTAGCATTTTAAAAATCAATAAGTCGTAGAATAATAAACTCGAAGGTTTTGAAAATATCCCGGCGATTGGGATCGAACAAATTGAACAGATTTCGATATTATATTTCGGAAAAAGGTCGAGATATTTTTCCATACGAAAAGCTGTTCTTAAATATTACCTATGAAATAACATATTAATTTAAATTCTATAATTTAACATTTTGCCAAATTCTTATTTTTTATTTAATCATTTTGTGCAACAATAATTAAGTAAAAGGGACTTAATATGTTGAAATTTTCTCGGATGTCATTTACAAATTCGTTTACAAAATCAGGTTAATCTGAAACAAGTATTTTTTCTTGCTTCCAAAAATAATAAAACCTTTTTAGTTATTTAAGGATACCGCCCTCGAAAAACATCGCATGACATTAAAAAAAATTTTTTTGTTGTTAATTCCATTATCTTAATGAGTGGTCTACCATCTAATCGTACTTGTTGGAAGGTATTGATTTTGATTTTTCTGTGGTGACCCCCTAAAGATTAGTGTTAGTAAATATTGGAAAATAATTAGTGGTTTTTCGGCGCATTCATCAATTTGTTTAATACTTATCTGATATTTTTTTAATGATAAAGACCTAAAAATGATTTTGGCCCATTTGGAGATTATAAAACACAAAAATTTAGAAAAAAAGGCATATAAATCCAATCAAAATAGCTCCATGAAGGACTTCATTTCTAGAATGCTCGGGAAATGGCCGCTGTGGTATTAATTGTTGTATCTAAAATAGAATTTTGATCATTATTTTTAAAAATTGTTCAGATCCGACCATTTGTTCGCAAGTTCTGGTATATTATAGGTAAAGTTCGGACATTGTGCCTCTCTGTGGTCCCTGAGAGGCCGATGTCATATCTTAAAGACTATTAAAGATATATAATCTATGATCATCTTAAGGATACCGCCCTCGAAAAAACATATGATTTGCATTACAGCATACGATGAAAGTAGAGCTATAAGAGATGTTAAGCGTGGGGAGGTATCTCCATCAAGAAATACTAGCACTATCCAAACCGTTTTTGAATCTCAATTCTAGATTTTGAGATACAGTGTCTCAAAGTCTGTTTTTTAAATTTTCCGCTAGCACATCTTAATGGTAGAAATTTAGGCACTCAATGAATTGTTTAGGACATACCAAGGAATCAAACGCTTCCAAAATCGAATCATAGATAGTCTACCATATTTGCAACTTCATAGGACCAGAAGAAAGTTAAAATGACAAAAATTGTAAATTTTATCGGTGTCCGAAAAAAAAGGGCCAAAAAAGGGCGAAAAATGTCTGTTTTTTGGGGAAATCATGAATAAAATCACCGAGTTAGAATATATCCAAAAAATGGTGGTCCTACGTTCATTGAGAAATAATTCTGTAAAGACGGCCAATTTTGAAATTTTAAAGTCCCGAGATATAGAGATTTTAAGTTTAGGTGTTAAGAAGAATGTAAAATGAGTTATTAATAATGAACATAAACATCCACAGACATTTATTCGCATCCATACTGCTGATTTAGGTATATTAATGCCAAATATTTACCAAAAATAGCAAAAGTACCCTGAAAATCCACAAATTTCCATGAGGCCCCTAACTCCGAATATTTTGAGATAATTGTAGATAATATTTCATATTCCTGGCACTGCGAAGTATAATCTATCAGTTTTGAATGAATAAAAAGCTTCCAAAAAGTATATTAGGAAGTTAGAGCGAAAGTCTACGACTTTTAGTTTCGAAGTTAGGATTTTCGAAAAATGCTACGTCATCATATGACAAAAATCTAAAACTTAACATTCCATAGGGTGTAGTGCAATTATTATCGAAGAATCATATATGTACACTCGTAAAAAGTATATTAGGAAGTGAGAACTAAGAATTTGGACTTGTATTTACAAAGATAGAGAGAGATATCTTTTTGGACCCTAAATGGGGGTTTTTGACCGAATCTGCGAGGTCCAAGGCCATAACTTTCAAAATAATTATCAAAAGTTCTCCAATTTTTCTGTACATATTATTAACGGCAATTGTATTCACTATTTAGCATAATAGCTAAATTTGGACACATATTTAATGATTAGATTCGCCATTTTCTAATAGATTCAAAGTTCTCTATAGAATTTGTATTACAATTAAATCAATGATAAGTCGAGAATTATTTATTTTTTGACAAAGGAATGTTCGAGGAACCTATATATTTTCACATATATTCTTTTATTTAAGGATATAATATATTATATATCTACAATAGTTTTTAAGATATGACATCAGCCTCTTTCGGGACCTTAGAGGGATATTATGGCCGAACTTTACCTATAATATGCGATATCTCAAGAACAAATGGTCGAATCCGAACAAATTTTTTTTTGAAACGATCAGAATTTTATTTCTGACCCAGTGATCGCTAAATATCTGAGATCAAACTTGCGATTTCCCGAGGATTATATAAATGAACTCCCTTATAGAGCTATTTTGTTTGGATTTTATTTGCCCATTCTTTTAAATCTTTGTGTTTTATAATCTCCAAAGGTGCTAATACAATGTTAAGGTTCATATCATTAAAAAAATATCAAATAAGTTAAAAACTAATTGGTAAATGAGTTAAAATCCTCTAATAATTTTTCAATTTTTATTAACGCTAAACTTTAGGGGGTTATTTCGCAAAAAATATAAAAAAATGCCGTCCAAATAGTGCTATCAGATGGTAGACCGATCAGTATTCCAATGAAATTAGCAATAAATCATTTTGCAGTTTTTTTTTACGCCAGGCAAGATTTTTCGATGGCGGTATCCTTAAATGAAAGGATATATATGATAATATATAGGTTCCTCAAACATCTCTTTGTCAAAAAATAAATATTTCTTGACTTATCATTGATTTTATTGTAATACAAATTCTATGGAGGACTTTGACTATGTTAGAAAATGGCGAATCTAGTCATAGAATATGTGCCCAAATGTAGCTATTAAACTAAAAATTCAATGCAATTGTTACTGAAAATGGATACTGAAAAATTGGTTCACTTTTCATGATTATTTTAGAAGTTCTGGCCTTTTACGTCCCAGATTCGGTCCAAACCCCCCGTTTATGGTCCAAAAACTGATTTCTCCCTATCTCTGGAAATATATACCCAAATTCTTAGCTCTCAATTCCTAATATACTTTTCAAGGTATATATCTGATTCTTTAATAATAAGTGTACTACATCGAATGGAATGCTAAGTTTTTTTTTTGTTTTTTTTTTGTGTTTTTTTTTTTTTGAATTTTTATTAGATGATGACGTAGCATTTTTCGAAAATCCTAACTTGAAAACTAAAAGTCGTAGACTCTCGCTCTAACTTACTAATATACTTTTTAGAAGTTCTTTATTCATTCTAAACCGATGAATTATACTTTGTAGTGCTAGGAGTATGAATTATATTTCCCAATTGGTTCAAAATATTCGGGGTTAGAGGCCTCAAGGTAATTTGTGAAGTTTCAGTATATTTTTGCTATTTTCCTCAAAATCGGTTGGAATATATCTAATTCATCAGTATAAATGCGATTAAATGCCCATGGATGCTTTTATTCATCGTTAATAGTTCATTTTACATCGTTCTTAACATTAAAACTTCAAATCCCTATTCTCGGGACTTTAAAATTCCAAAATTGACCGTCTTTCAAAAATTTTAACTCAAAATTGCTTTGAGATAGAGGTTTAATAGAGTAAAATTTCAAGAGTTTTTCTATATCATTAGGCGATTAACGTAGGACTGCTCGATTTTCGATATCTTATAAATTTGTGATTTTATTGCTGATTTCCAAAGAAAATCGGTCTTTTTTCGCCGTTTTTTCGCAAATTTTTTTCAAACCCCTATACAATTAACAATTTTGGTTATTTTAACTTTCTTTTGGTCCTATGCGATAGCGAATTTGATAGACTATATATGAATAAATTTTCGAAGCATTTGATCCAAACATGTGTTTCAAAAAATTCACAGAGTGGAGGAAGGCTTACCATTAAGATGTGCTAGGGAAAAACGAAAAAAAAGCGACTTTGAGATGCTGTAACTCAAAAACTAGAAATGCGAACCAAAAACTGTTTGGTATGTCTCAATATTTTTAATTGCACTACCTGTCCACGCTTAACATTTTATATATCTCTCTTCTTGATATATGCTGTAAGCCAAACCTAAGGATTTTTCACGAGCGGTATCCTTAAGGTACTTTGTTTATTGCTTAAAAAGTTAAAGTTTTATCGTGAATAAATTCAGGCATTTGCTATCTTGATTCTACAAATGAGGTGAAAGAGGTGATCATTTTGAATCGATTCCCGTCAACAGAATTATGTAAGCTTGAAAACGCGCTGAGTTAGACTGACACAAATATTTTTCAGAAAGGCCATTACAAGTCGTTGCCCCATGTGACGATTTCTGTACTCTGTTCCTCAAAAACCCCAAAGGGTTGCATTTGGAGCTTCTAGGAGGTGAACAGGGAAGTTCAACAAGTGCTTTATCCAAACCAAGTCTTGTATGATATTCAAAATCAACATAATTGGCCAATATTTATCTGTTTTCAATGCTTTTATTACTTTTTTTCTATTTGAGATATCATAACAACCTGAATGGAATATTATTCAACTTGTGTAACTTTATTTTGATTTGAAATAACTCAAAATTTTTGATGTTTGTATGATTATTTCATTTTTTATTATTTCCTTGAATTAGTTTATCTTATGGCTCCTTTAAACAATATCTATTTATCACCTTTTTTATTTCAATTTATAATTGTTCATGAATTTTTCCCAATTTATCTGTGAAGTTTTGATTGTTGATTCGGATTTATTACACTTCATTAGTTTAATTTTGAATATCTAAATATTACTTCTTTTTTATTACTAATCACTTATCCAATAATGGATCTGCTTTTGACTCCAGATAATTACATTATAAAACAAGGAAATTTCACTTTATGGTGCGATAGATGTTCTGGTTGTGGAAAAATGGTTCCAAGAGATAATTTTAACCTTCTAGAACTGCAAGGAAAATTTGCGTGTATTGGTATTATATATGGCTGTATTGGGAAGATAAAATTTTTTCTGGATGGAGATTGGTATCTAATAGTAATTACTAAGCATACCCCATTATCGAGATTACCACATCATGGAATAGTTTATAGAATTGATAAAATCGCTCTACTCCCGTTGACTCCTAAAATTTCGTATGAATCCCTTGACTTAGAAACACCACAAAATGTCAAACGTTCTGATGTCCATGCTTTTATTAAAGAATTTATTCAGGAAGATACAGCAACTCGAGTGACTTCAAAAGTTTCTCCCATTTTGCATTCTAAATTCGAATCAAATTCTGATCGCGAACAATCTAAGTATACGCGTAAGGAATTATATAGACGTGAAAGGATTGAAAGTCGGCTATTAGATGCCCTTTTACGAATGTTCAATGAATCAAACAATTTTTTCTATTCCGATACCAAGGATCTTACGAATTCACTTCAGAGAAAACAACTGCATAATTCCAATTTTGGCGAAGATCAAAATTTGTTGGATAAGTATGATGACAGATTTTTTTGGAATAAATATTTACTTGGTGATTTATTTGGTTATCCAGAGAAATTATATTCTCCTTGGATTCTTGCTCTGATTCAGGGATTTTATGAGAGTATTACATGCTTTCTTGACATTGAATCCATCCCTAGCTTTTTAACTAAGAATAATAGCGGGGCTTATTTTTCAACAAAAATAGATATTGACAAACATCAGTTGAAATTATCAGATTCAGGTAAATCACTGTTTTTAGCTTATTCTTTGTAATTTAGTACTAACAAGCGCGCTTCGCTTGCTTGCGCTGCGCTGCAGGCGGACATTGTGTCCGCCAGAGGCGCCCTTTGGGCGCTTGGGGTCACATTGATTAATTATATAGGAAATGATATCTCTAAATACGCCTGTTCTACTGTTATAATCGATATCGCACGAAAAATCACCAAATTTATCAATTATCAAAACTTTGATGAGTAATGATGACGTCATAACAAAGTGATGAGTCATCATTTTTTGATGATAGTTGTATCATATGTGAGGTATGTTTGTATACAGATTCTTTTAAAATTTCAGCCTTCTATCCCCTAAAATGGCTGAGTCATGCTCGAATAACCGTATTGCTTAACTTTTAAAAATGTGACAATGACGTCATGATTCTATGATGAGTCGACATTTTGTTCTGAGCTCAGAACTTAGTGGAGCCATAGCCAAAAGACTCCCACATGCCAAAAATAAGCTTTCTGCCCCCGGCAGTTTCTTAAATAATCCATTTTCCTTTTAGGATTATATAATGTTTACTTTCTTTAATTAAGATAGAGTCGTCTTTGATGACTAGTTTTATGCAAATATCTTTTACTGGTTTCTTCTCTGCAAGGGTTTCTTGATAACAATCCTGGAAACCCTGTTCAAGATCTTAGGTCTCACTGAACGATGTTTAAACTCCATCTTCAGAAATATAAAGAATCCATCAACTGCTTAATCATCTTTTACAACCATTCCAAATACTTTAATTAATTTCATTACTTAGGTCATTTCATTAGTACTGAGCCGTTATCTGTATTCAGAAGATAGTGGAATTATCCTATTTTAGATTGTCCATTGTATAGCTCAGGGGATCAGCTTTCGATTTGCATACAGAATTACTGTGATAGGACAATTATTGTGGTTCCTACATCCGATTTAAATACATCAGTTTAGGATACTGCCTTCGAACGTGATTTTTGAGTTCCCTAAGGCTGTATTTCATTTCTGAGCAAATTTGGATTAAAACTGATCCTTCCATTAAATTGTACATATAAAAAAAACAAAAATATTGATTTATTTGTAGCATTATGGTTTTAGGCTGGGGAATAAATTGTTTATGAAATGGTATACTACACTTTTGTCCCATTTAGGGTGAGAAAATTGGGAAAAATCCACGTAAAGTTGCATAATTACTTTTTATCACAGGTTATTGTACTGAACACCTTCCGTTTACTTCATCACACATATGTTCTTAATTATTTGACCTTGTAATGATCTTATTTCATGAATTCAAAAAAATATCACCAAGTTCATTTTTAATCCATTTTCAATGGGGAGATTCCAATTTTTCAACAGTCACCTAAACCATGTATATAAATCGAATGTACCAATCACCATAATTGTTCTATCACAACAATCCTATATGCAAATCGAAAGCTGATCCCCTGAGCTATACAATGGACAAACCGAAAATAGTATATTTTCACTAACTTCTGAATACAGATCACGACTCAGTACTTATGAAATGATCTAAGTATCACATTCAGCCAAGACCTTCTTTGCCTTCCTTACATATGTACTTATATTTTGACGGATATTAAAATTGATAATAATGTAATCTAAAAATGTCGTTAACGGTGCGCTACAGCTTGAGACAAGTTGGGCATCAAGTTTATATGAGAACCTTACACAGCTTAGCAATGGAGTAATTGAAAGTGAAGTCTTTTCTCCTATTCTATCATCATATTTAGTACTATTTATACGGATGCTTCCGTGGCGGTAGAATACTTTTGCACGGGTACTTTATATATACAAGCGCGCTTCTCTTGCTTGGGCTGCGCGGTTGGCGGACACTTCGTGGGCGCCTGGGGTCACATCAATTAATTAAAAGGGAGATAACCAGGGATGGTGGAAATGCTGTTAACAGCCACTTTGGCTGTTTGCTGTTAACAGCTACAATTTCCAAACAATTAACAGTCTAGCTCTGCTGTTATTTGAGCTTTTAAAGCAATTTTTTTTTGCTGTTAACAGCCCAATTTGAGCTGTTAACAGCCAATTCGGGATGTTAACAGCCTTGCCTTTAATCGGAGATCTAACAACCGATTTATTAGCAACCGCATTAGAATAGGAGTGGTTAGCTTTTACTGCCCTAATATCACAATGATATAATATACTAAGTTCACTAAAATGTGATAATAATGAATATAATATTGAATATTAGTCACTTTCGATATCAAGATCTTCATCTACTAGACCATCATTATCAGGAATAGTACCAGTATCCTCATATTCGAAATCCGATATTAGGTCAGGATCTGTAAATTCATCTGGTTCAATATCTAAACATGTCTCCGCAACTTGGGACGAAAGCTTCAGGATCCTTTTAAAATTGTAGCAGACGAAGAGCGAATCTTCTAATCGGCTTGCGGAAAGCTGACTTCTAAGCCGTGTGTGTATAAGTCTATGACGTGAAAACGCTCTCTCTCTCAACAGCTGCCTCTGAAACTACGACTTGTGTCAAAAGTTCTGCACATGTTTCTAAGATTGGGCACGTTCCCTTATTAATAAAAATCCCAAGGTTCCGGCACTGTTTGAAACGTTTTACTCGGAATCGAGTTCATCTTTCATGCTAGGTTTGATACGGTTAAGACACCAATCCTCGAATACAGTGACCTCATCCTGAGTTGGCACACTGAATAGTGTCATTTCTTCTTCGTCGGTACATTCTAAAATAAGATTTTTAGCAGACTTGATAGCGTATCCATAGGTTGATTCCAGAAACTTTCCCCATCGATCTTTCCAAATTTTGAGCAGGATATTTCTTGTATGAACGGGAAAAGTTACGTCTTGCTTCCATGATGTTCTAATCCCAAGAAACCCGCGGAAGACATCAGTTATAGTCGCTTTGTCTTTCTGAAGTACCAGTTGCTGCTCAACTAAAGGTTTAAACATCTTTGTCAACTGTTCCCACCTAGTACGACAATGGTCACTTCCTAAATTCTTGGCAAGTGCATTCTGAATTGCGACAAAACGTGAATTCCATCTCGTCACAACATACCGACCAATTTCTCCAGCTTCAATAAACTCTTCTACATCTTTAAGGGATTGTTTCGCCAGATTAATACGACGAAAAACACATCTCCCTGCATTAAATTGATAATGTGCGCAATGCATCGTCGTACTTGGAGAATTCCTCTTTTCTCATATGTAATGGTTTTCAGTGCCAGCTGGACACTTCAGACATTATCTGCGACTAACGAGATAACAATACCTCCAAATGTTTGAATTTCGTTTATAACAGACTCCAAGAGTATTTTGATCGCCTGATTATCCATTTTCATCATCACCTCACTTCTCCAAAAGTAAACCTTGGAACTTTCGTGAACCATCAAACAAAAATGGTGATTGTGAGATACGTTATTGGTCCACCCGTCAACAGAAATTGATAGAAACTTACATTTTAATTGGGTACCAATCTGGTTTCGCCACTCGTTAGCTAGATCCGATATACGTTGGGCAATAAGATGCCTATCCTTAACTTGATGAGGATATGCCCACGTAAATATAGGGTCTTCAACAATATTGAATGGGAGAACATGCCTACTGGCCACAGCTGCGATAGCCTGTCTATCAATGAATGGAATGCCCATGGGAAAGACTGCTATATCACTCTTTATTGCCCAACGATCCAATTTTGGAACCTTGCTTTGACTTTGATTATTTACATCGTAAATAATCCTATAGACATCGTAGTGTTTATTGATTAAATGGTTCCTTAGGGTCGAATGATTCGCTTTGCTAGAGGTGAACTTCATCGTTTGAGTACACAATTTACATTGGATTGTGTCGTTGAGACGCTTGTAAATATCGTAGATATTCTTGTAGTTTTCAGCCATTGCACAAACAATAAATATTTTTAGAAGCTAATTAAGGGAGAAGTTGATGAATAATGAAATAACGATAATAAAGTCAATAAAAATTTAAAACAAGAGTCCATCTATAAATGTCAAAAGGGACATGCAATATTTAGTGGGATAGACAAAACAAATTGAATCATAAAAATAAAAAACCCAATATCAAATAGTAAATATTTAAACAACAGTCAAGGTTAAGCTATATGGTTCTATAATAATACGTATCTATATTTTTGAATAATTTATCTCAATATTAGATTATAAAAATATATAGACATATATAAATTAAAATTTAGCGATAGCTGTTAACAGCTTAGCTGTTTCCATCCCTGGAGATAACAACTCTAAATACGTACGTCCTACTGTTAAAATTGATGTTGCACAAAAAATCACAAAATGTTTCAATTTTTTAAATTTTGATGCATAATGATGACTCATAACAGAGTGATGAGTCAACATTTTTTTATAATAGTTGCATCATATGTGAGGTATATTAATATACACATTCTATTAATATTTCAGCATTCTATCAGCTAAAATGGCTGATTTATGGTCAAAAACTGAAATTTCTAATTATAAAAAAAGGTGACAATTACGTCATTATTCCATGATGAGTCGACATTTTCGTTTGAGTTCAGAACTTAGTGAGAACCATAGCCAAAAGAATCTCACACGCCAAAAATCAGCTTTCTGCGGCTTGCAGTTTCTTCAATCAATTCGTTTTATATATATATATATATATACACTTCCTGAACAAAAGTATTCATACATCCCATAATTCCCTATACAAATAGTTATAATACTGATTTATTTAGCGTTCAAGAATATTTAATTTGTGAGAGATACACTTAATTTGACTTCAAATACAAATTCTCCATATTCAATTACCCACTTTATAATTTTTCAACTTAATTACTCTTCTTCAAGATTAAATATTTTCAGCATTTGCTTTCCTATGCCACATGTCGCGAATGATCACCATTGTATATGATGGCATTGGTGGTACAGTCTGTCACGTAATTATTTACAATTTTGATTAATTTCTTAAAGAACCGTAATTTGAATACGATAATTCTGTATTACTTTACTAATGGTTTATTAATCAATTTAGCTATAATGAGACATAAAATCGAAGTTCTTTTGTTTCTTAAGCACTATATTTTTTAATTTTAGCCCTATCCCTCCAAAAAACATAATTTTTTAATACTTTTTTAGTATTCTAGTTATATTTCATAGCATATTTTCCTTTGAAACAAATCCTAGACTCATAAAATGCAGGCAAAACGAAGAAAGCAGGTTGCTGTTCTTATATCTACCACAGATTTATCAATTAAAGACATTGCGACCAAATATGATGTTTCACTGAAAATGGCCTATAATGTAAAATCAAGGGTTAAATCGGGGGAAACTCTTGATCATCAACCTGGTGCTGGTCCCAAGTCAAAGTTGACCTCAAAGGATAGGATTTCTTTGGCGTTAACAATGAAGCACCATCCGAGGATCAGTGGCGTGGCTATGGGAGGGCCTGGGGGGGCCTAGGCCCCCCCCAAATTTTTACAATTTACTAATTTAACCTACTACACTTTTTCAAATGGGCATATATGTAGCGTCTTGATCTTGAGGCCCCCCCAAATTTTTTCACCTGGCCACGCCACTGCCGAGGATATCATTACGGATGATGAGTCACAATTTCAAGATGAAAAGAGGCGTAAATGTGTCCCATGAAGCTGTAAGAAGAACACTCACCAAAATGGGATATTCTAAAAAGACCGCTGTAAGGGTACCGAACATTACAGAAGCTCATGAGAAAGCTAGACTTGCTTGGGCTTACAAATACCGTAACATACATTGGTGCAGAGTTTTCATTACCGATGAATATTTGGCTGCATGGAGGCAATTACAGCTATGGACAAAAGGAACTCAAAGACCAATCTTAAACTTACCAAGACACACTCCGAAAATTCACATATGGGGCGGGATTTCAGAACGTGGAGCGACGCCAGTTCACATTTTCGAACAAAATTTTAATTCCGAAGCTTATTGCAATGTTCTTAATGAGGTTTTGATAGAAAGCGCGGATGTACTCTACCCTGACGGTTGGAAACTTCAAGAGGACAACTCTTCCATCCATAAATCTAAGTTTTCAACCGCCTACAAGAAGTTTTGTGATATATCCTGCATAGATTGGCCTGCAAACAGCCCCGATTTGAATCCTATAGAAAACCTATGGGGTGTACTTAAACATAGGATTCAAGTTAGGGCTCCAAAAACGATACAAGATGTCGAAAGATTTGACAAAGTTGAGTGGGAGTCCTTCGAATCCAAATTTTATTTATAACTTTACCAAATCAATGAAGAGACGATGTACTTTGGTGATAGATTCTAAAGGGAAAAAATTAATTATTGAATTTATATTGTTTTCATGGTAACTTCATGAGTATTTTATGAATAGTTTTCAAATGAACTTCACTAATTGTAGTCCTATCTCCATGTTAGATCGAATAAAGTAATTGTAAATAATTACGTGACAGACTGTATGAGGTGGCACAGTTTGAAAATTTTTTACCTTGTGGGAGTGTATACAAGTTGAAAGATTAGAAAGTGAGTAATTCGAATATGGAGAATTCGAATTTGAAGTTAAATTAAGCGTATCTCCTTACCAATTAAATACCTTGACTCGCTAAATAAATCAGTATTATAACTATTTGCATGGAGAATTATGGAGTGTACGAATACTTTTGTTCAGGCAGTGTATATATAGTATATACATATACAAGCGCGCTTCGCTTGCTTGCGCTGCGAGGCTGGCAGACACTTTGTGTCCAGCAGAGGCGCGCTGCGTGCGCCTGGAATCACATTGATTAATTATAAGGGAGATAACATCCCTAAATACGCCTGTACAATTCCATGATGAGTCGACATTTTCGTCTGAACTCAGAACTTGGTTGAGCCATAGCCAAAAGACTTCCCCATGCCAAAAATCAGCTTTCTGCGCCTTTCAGTTTCTCAATCAATTCGTTACATATATAGTATATACAAGCGCGCTTCGCTTGCTTGCGCTGCGCGGCTGGCGGACACTTTGTGTCCGCCAGAGGCTCCCTTCGGTCGCCTAGGGTCACATTGATTAATTAAAAGGGAGATGACATCTCGAAATAAGTCTGTATACAGTTATAATCGATATTCCTCGAAAAATCGCCAAAAATTTGTCAATTTTTAAAATTTTTGATGCTTAATGATGACGTCATAACAGGGTGATGAGTTATCATTTTTTGATGATAGTTGTGCCATATGTGAGATGTATTAATATACATAATCTATTAGAATTTCAGCCTTCTATCTCCTATAATGGCTGAGTTATGCTCGAATAACTGTATTGCTTAACTTTTAAAAATGTGACAATGACGCCATAATTCCATGATGAGTCGACATTTTCGTCTGAGCTCAGAACTTACTGGAGCCATAGCCAAAATACTCCCACATGCCAAAAATCAGCTTTCTGTGACTGGCAGTTTCTTCAATCAATTCGTTACAGATATATATATATAAATAAATAAATAAATATACATTAATCGAGTTTTAATAGTAGGATATATATATATATACACTAACCGGACAAAAGTATTCGTACACTATATATTCATCCCCATACAAATAGTACTAAATTGATCTTTTCATGAAGGGAAAAGTTTTCAATCTAAGAGCTATTAAGAGTCTGATTTTAGGTTCGAAATCTTAACACTCGAATTAGTAATAGTTGAAGATTTCTATCAAATTGCTCAACCCAATGAGTAAAATTATCAACCTGTCGCACAAGGGGTAGTACATCACCATCATGTATAGTGATGAAAAGGGACATACTAGCACAAGGTGGCAGTGATTGATAATTTGAAATAATTGGGAAAAAATGATGACCCATCACTCTGTTATAACTTCATTATTACGCGTCAAAAATCAAAAAAACTTTGGTGCGATATCGATTATAATAGTAGGACAGACGTATTTAGAGATGTTATCTCCTTTTATTTAATCAATGGTGACCACAAGCGCACAAAGGGTGCCTCCGGCGGACACAAAGTGTCCGCATGCCGCGAAGCGTAGGCAAGCAAAGCGCGCTTGTTAAGTTGAAAACTTATAAAGTGGGCAATTTGAATGTGACTTATAAAGTGGGTAATTTGAATGTGAAATTTCTAATTATAAAAAAGGTGACAATGACGTCATAATTCCATGATGAGTGGACATTTTCGTCTGAGCTCAGAACTTAGTGGAGTCATAGCCAAAAGACTCCCACATGCCAAAAATCAGTTTTCTGTGACCTGCAGTTTCTTCAATCAATTCGTTACAGGCCCCAGGTCCCCACTGGGCGCCTCCGGCGGACACAAATTGTCCGCCAGCCCCGCAGAGCAAGCAAGCGAAGCGCTTGTCAAGAATGATAATGTCACGAATTGTATGTTACAAGCCCGCTTCGCTTGCTTGCGCTGTGCGGCTGGTGGACATTTTGTGACTGCCGGAGGCGCGCCTGGGGTCACCATTGTTTAATTATATAGGAGATAACATCTCGAAATACGGCCGTCCTACTGTTATAATCGAAATCGCACGAAAAATCACCAAATTTTCCAATTTGTATATTTTCGATGCTTAATGATGACGTCATAACAGAGTGATGAGTCATCATTTTTTCTTGATAGATATATGTGAGATTATTAATATACATATTCTATCAAAATTTCAGCTTTCTATCACCTAAAATGGCTGAGTTATGGTCGAAAAATTTATCATTATAAAAAGGTGACAATGACGCCATAATTCCATGATTAGTCGACATTTTCTTCTGAGCTCAGAACTTACTGGAGACATAGCCAAAAGACTCCCGCATGCCAAAAATCAGCTTTCTGCGCCTGGCAGTTTCTTCAATAATTTCGTGAAAGATATATATATATACACTAAGCGAACAAAAGTATTTCAACACTTGATTCTTTTCCATATAAATAATGCTAAAATGGGTCTATTCATGAAGAAGGTTACTTCTAAACGGTATGGGATACAGCTAATCGGATTCCAGATTCGAATAATATGCATTCAAATTAGTCCCAGGTTAATTTTTCGAATTAATCATTTATTCCTAACTTTTTGTAATTATCAATCAGTTCCACTTTATGCCAGATATGCACCCATTTTGACCACTATGCATGATGGCAATGAATTACCTATAGTGGCTCAGGCTGATAAGATTGTTCATTGAGTTGAGTAATTTATTAGTTATGTTCAACTATGACTAATTCGAATGTGTAGATTTCGAATCTGAAATCATATTTTTAGTATTTCTTTGAAATTGAACGTATTGTTCTTCATGAAAAAATCCGATTTTGCAATATTTTTATGCGAAAGAATCGTGTTGAAATACTTTTGTCCGCTTAGTGTATATACAGGGTGTTTCAGCGATTGTTTCACGATAATAATTTGAAATTACTAGGTAAATATTTTACTAATCATCTTCCCCTTTTACGATGTTGTTTAGCACCTTCCGACATTTGTGTGACAGCAAAATGGACCAGCTAGATGACAAACAAAAGGAGATCAAGATGGTGGAATTCTACCATAAAAATCAGTCCTATTCAAGACTACCCCACATTTCTAAGGTTTCCCCGCTCAAAATGACTTAATCGGAAATGAGTTATTCCACTTTGAGGATGTTTTAAAATAATTTACTTTTATTCCAACTGTTTGCTTCATTGTTTTTCATATATGTCAAACAATTTACTTTTGTGTGTAATCAATGAAACACCCTGTATATATATATATACATTAATCGAGTTTTATAGTAAAGATTTAGGGCATTCAATAAGTTGTTGTGTTCTGACAATTTTGCTGTTACTCAACTCTATTTATAGACCTCATTTTTGCGCACTTGATGCTAATTCCCGTTTTACCTATGATAATCAATGTATTTATGTTTTCATATCTAGATAGTTCTAGGAATTATATAAGAGTAAAAGTTTCAGTCAGATATGTAAGAACCGATGGGATTAATCGAACGGGAACTACTCATTTGAATCCTTTGAGGAAAATTCGGATAGTGTCACTTCTTATGGGTTTTTAACCACTTTTACCACTCAATGTGGCAAATAGAAGCCGGGATCTTAAAGAAATTGATATTGCTTCGCTAGGTAAAAAGATAGGTCCCTGAAAGTATCATTGTCTAGGGATAGCCTACTGTATATAAGGTCTCACAGTAACTTGCGGAATTGGGACTAGGGATGCGATAGAAGATGGTTGAAGTAATACATGAGCTGTCTTCAATCATTAATAAAGCACAATAGAGCTTAGGAATGTATTACCAACATATATAAATATGGTGTCAAAGTCCCCATATCCTTTGTAAAAATTTAGATTAGTCACCATATGGTTGCGCAATAGGTTATATTTGTGAAAAAATTGCTGATTTTCAGAGGTCGTTTAAGGACACTTCTAAGTGTTTTTATTATAAAGTTTACTGCATAGAGCTGAGGTGTGAATGGGTTATTAATATAAAAATTTGAGCTAGACATTCCAATGTACAGGGTGTTTCATAAGTCGTGGCCAAAAATTTTTTAATATCAATAGTTGTTTTTCTAATGGACCATGAGCATTACTATTTCCTATTCTGCTGCTTTACTGCGGTATTACAATCACTCTATTTTCAACCATTATTTCGTTTATATTATTTCCTGTTACTTTTTTTTTTGATAATTTGTACTTTTTGTTCATTTTTTCAAAATGAATGTGTCTGACTACGGGTTAGCCATGCGTTCTAAGGCAATCGGGATGATAGAATCAGGAGTACCTAAAAAAGAGGTAGCCAAGAGGCTTAATGTTGGATATCGTTCGGTTCGAAGATGGTCACAATCCAATAAATCGGGAGTTTCACTGGAAACCAAGGGGCGGTCTGGACGTCCGCCGATTTTAGACCGTGTGAGCAAAATTGTTATTGCTAAATCTCGGCAAACGACTCCAGTCAACGAGGAAAATCGCGAAGAAACTGCGAGGAAAAGGCTACACTATTTCTCCAACTACTGTTTATAGGCATTTGAGGACCATATCGGTGCGAGGTCGTACAAACGTCCAAAAAGGACACGGATTACCGACAGGATCAAAGAAAAACGACTTTCTTTCGCCCTAGCCCATCAGCATTGGACTGTTGATGATTGGAAAAAGGTTTTGTGGTCGGATGAGTCCCCCTTTGAGTTGTTTGCATCCCCGAATCCACAAAATGACCGCGTTTGGGACAAAACCAGCGAAAGATTAGAGCCTGTCTTCAAAGTGAAATTTCCAGCGAAGGTCATGGTATGGGGTATGATGTCCCATTCTGCTGTTTCGGAACTGCACATAGTCCCTCAAAAGCAAACTGTAAATTGTGCTTACTATCGGGATCATATTTTAAAGAGGACCTGTGTTGATGCAATTCGAAGAAAGCGTAAAACAGGTGGTATTTGTGAGAGGGCTATGCTACAGAACATGTCAAATTCTCTGTTCATGCAAGACGGTGCACCAGCTCACACTGCTAATTTGACTCAAGCATGGTGTTCAAAGAACTTTCCAAGATTTTGGAAGAAAGGTGAATGGCCAGGTAATTCTCCTGACCTAAATCCTATTGAAAATCTATGGGCAATTCTTTCAGATAGGCTAGATGAAATGGGACAAATATGCAGAACTGAAGATCTAATTTCAAGACTCAAAATAGCATGGTCCAGTATCGATCCGAAAATGTTGAACAATTTAGTTGAAGGAATGCCTAAGCGAATTGCGCAGGTTATAGAGAGTAATGGTGATTATATTCATAAATAATACAATCTATTCGTGCACAATTTTCGTTTATTTTCTTTGATTTTGGTAGTGGCCACGACTTATGAAACACCCTGTAATTCCATTCGATAGCCAATAGACTGTTTCCTATTAAGTGATAATATTATTTCAACGTCTAAATTCAATGGTTTACAAGTTATTAGACAATTTATCATATTGGCCACATTTGGTCATTTGTCGAATATCTCGTAAACCATTGAATTTAGACGTCGAAATAATATTATCACTTAATATGAAATAATCTATTGGCTATCAAATGGAATTACATTGGAATGTCTAGCTATCGCGGTTTTCAAGATATAACCCTAACTGACCAAAACATATTTCCATAGCAATACTGGAATGTATCAACATTCCATGAAAATATTTCAAATTTTTCGTATTAATAAATCCCATTCACGCCTCAGTTCTATGCGGAAAACTTTATAATAAAAACACTTAGATTAAACGACCTCTGAAAATCAGCAAATTTGTCACAAATATAACCTATTGCGCAACCATGGTGACTAATCTAAATTTTAGCAACGGATATGTATTTGACACCATATTTATATATGCTGGTAATACATTCCTAAGCTCTATTGTGCTTTGTAAATGATTTAAGGCAGCTCATGTATTAGTTCAACCATATTCTACCGCATCCCTAGTCTAGTTACTGTGAGGCCTTATGTATAGTAGGCTATGGTATAGTTTATTTTCTATGTAGAATTCATTGCGATAATTTATTTTGCTGCAGGATCGATGATAACAGCGATATTGATGAACAAAATAGCAAAATCTATTTATATTAAGTGCCCAAAACAGAGGTCTATATATATGGAGTTTGGTAACCGCAAAATTTTCAAGAGCTGAACAAACATATATACGAATCAGGAGGCAAGGCTTCAATGATTTCAATGGATTAAATGGATATAGCTTATCTCTAATACATTTAGATATACAGTCATTCCTGGAACTTATTGAATACCTTAAGTATATAGTATAAACAAGCATTAATCGAGTTTTAATAGTAAGGAGATACTATATATCTGTAACGAATTGATTGAAGAAACTGCCGACCGCAGAAAGCTGATTTTTAGTATGTGGTAGTCTTTTGGCAATGGCTCCACTATGTTCTGACCTCAGAGGAAAATGTCAACTCATCATCGAATTATGACGTCATTGTCACCTTTTTTATAATCAGAAATTTCAGTTTTTCGACTATAACTCAGCCATTTTAGATGATAAAGGCTGAAATTATAATAGAATGTGTATATTAATATATCTCACATATAATACAACTAGCATAAATAAATGATGACTCATCACTTAGTTATGACGTCATCATTACCCTTAAAAATTTTAAAAATTGACTTATTTGGTGATTTTTCGTGCGATATCGATTATAACAGTAGGACAGGACAGACGTATTTAGAGATGTTAACTCCTATATAACTAAATAAAGGTGACCACCGGCGCCCAAAGGGCTCCTCCGGCGGACACTTTGTGTCCGCCAGCCGGGCAGGGCAAGCAAGCGAATCGCGCTTGTATACTATAAACATTTAAGGATTTTTATATAATTATATATCTCACAAATTGATTGAAGAAACTGCCAGGCACAGTGAGATTCTTTTGGACATGTGCGATTCTTTTGGCTATAGCTCCACTAAGTTTTGACCTCAGACGAAAATGTCAACTCATCATGGAATCATGACGTCATTGTCACCTTTTTATTAATCAGAAATTTCAGTTTTTCGACTATAACTCAGCCATTTTAGATGATAAAGGCTGAAATTATATTAGAATGTGTATATTAATATATCTCACCATAGCCTACTCTAATAATACCTCACAGTAGACTGAAAATTATGGACTAGGGATGAAGTAGTAGCCGAATGGATTAATACACGATTAACCTTAAATCGTTAACCATGCAGAATAGGCAGTAACAATGTATTACCAGCATATATAAATATGGTATCAAAGTACATATATCCGTTGGAAAAATTTCGATTAGTCATCATATCATTGCGCAACAGGTCATTCTAAGAACAACTTTAGCTATTTTAAGCTGTTTTAACCCTATTTCTAAATGGTATTAAGGTGTAATTTTTGTGTAGAACCAAGATTAGTACGAGTTGACTTGAAAAATTTGGAATTTTCAATGGAATGTTGTTACATTCCAGCGTTGCTATGGTAAAGCATTTTGGTCAGTTTGGTCCATTTCGCTCAAACTGTAGTAACTAGATCTTCAAATTTGATCGTGATGGACTACTTACTATTAGGTGATAATACAACTTGATAATACAACTTAACTTCTAAATTCAACGTGTTTTGAGTAATGGGTTGATTTTAAGAATGTGACCAAAACACTAAATTGTCGCTTAACTCTAGTCTGTGAATTTAGAAGTTTAAATTGTATTATTACCTAATACGAAGTAGCCAATTGCCTATGAAATACGATCAAATTTGAAGACCTAGTTCTTACAGTTTGCAGATATGGCTCAAACTGATCTAAATGCTTTAGGTTCCCTCTCCACTGGTCATTTTCCTTCTCCCTGGAAGCGCGCCATCATCTTGCCCAAACTTAAAAGACCAAATCTTGATCCCATCTTCTCTAACTATCGTCCACTTAGCAATCTTTCTTTCATTTCTAAGATCACTGAGAGGGCCGCTTCCATCCAGGTCGTGAATCATCTTACATTACATCATCTCTTCCCCGGGACGCAGTCTGCCTATCGTAAACACCACAGTACGGAGACTGCACTCCTGAAGGTCACAAACGACATCCTCCTCAGCATGAATCGCCAACACGTATCTCTTCTGGTTCTTCTTGATCTTAGTTCAGCCTTCGACACCGTCGACCATACCATCTTACTCCACCGTCTCCAGTCTCATTTCGGCATTTGCGGCTCTTCTCTATCTTGGTTTGAATCTTACCTCTCTGGTAGGACTCAATTCGTCTCGATTAAGGGTTCTAATTCCTCCAATATCCCGGTCCAACACGGAGTTCCTCAGGGTTCTTGTCTTGGTCCGCTTCTCTTTAGCCTCTATACTAGTCCTCTATTCGACCTCATTAGGTCCCACCTCCCCGACATGCACTGCTATGCCGACGATACTCAGGTCTATCTTTCTTTTAAACCCGGTTCCATCTCTTCTGAAGAATCTGCTTTCTCCGCCATCCAATCTTGCATCTCCGCGATCCGTTCCTGGCTCCTCACCAACAAGTTGCTTATCAATGACACCAAGACTGAGTTCCTTATAATAGGGACTCGTCAACAACTATCTAAGGTTCAAACTGATAGCATCTCTGTTGGTGAGTCGAGAATCTCTTCTTCCAAAGAAGTACGGAATCTTGGAACTTGGCTCGACAATACCCTCTCAATGTCTACTCAGGTCAGCAAAGTTGCCTCCTCCTGCTTCTATTACATCTATAACATCCGGCGTATTAGAAAGTATCTCTCTAGGGAAGTCTGTGAAACTCTTGTCAATTCTCTTATCACATCTCGTCTTGATTATTGTAACAGTCTCTTGTATGGTTGCCCCTCATCCCTCTTAGCTCGACTTCAGCGAGTCCAGAACAGTGCAGCCAGGCTTATCTACAATGTCTCTCGTACCTTTTCGTCATCTCCTCTTCTTATTAACCTCCACTGGCTGCCTGTTAAACATCGTATCCTCTTCAAAATCCTCCTCATAACTTACAAAGCCATCCATTCTCTTGCTCCGGACTATATCATCCAGCTCATACAGGTTAAGTCATCCTATCGTACACTACGATCATCCAACGCCATCCTCCTTGAGCATCCTACTATCAAATCTTCCAAAACTCTGGGTGATCGTGCATTCACTTTAGCTGCGCCTGTTGAGTGGAATCTTCTGCCTCCGAGCATTCGGAATGCCCCCTCACTTCTTCTCTTCAAAAAACTCTTGAAAACTCATCTTTTCCGTATCGCGCACGACACATCCACTTAAATTAATTTCAATGCGTATACATACCTTACAAGCATACATACACATACATTCGCATACATACACATACATACATACATACATACATACATACATACATACATACATACATACATACATACATACATACATACATACATACATACATACATACATACATACATACATACATACATACATACATACATACATACATACATACATACATACATACATACATACATACATACATACATACATACATACATACATACATACATACATACATACATACATACATACATACATACATACATACATACATACATACATAACACACACCTACTTTTATTGAATTGTACAGCGCACTTGAACATATTAATATGGAATCTGCGCTATATGAATGTATATTATTATTATTATTATTATAACCAGAAACAAAATTGTGAATCAGCCTAGTAGGAGGATTTATTTGAGTGTAATCCATTAATGGGATCATCATTTAATATTTTGGCTCTAAAGGTGGTCATTTTTTCCACTTTACCACATTTAAATAAAAGTCATTTATCTTTCATTTGAATATAAGCATAAATGCATTTTTAAATATTTAGCAATATTTAATGTTAGTTGTTTAATTTTAGTTATTACGCAGTTTTTATTGACCATTGATACATAAGGATTTTATTTACTTAGTGTATTTTTATTGATACCACCGATTTACATTATGTTATTTTTGAACAAACCTATGTCTTTTGGGGTTTCCAACAGGTCATACAATTAGTATCTATATTATTATTCTTTATTTCAATAAGTTCACAAATTCCTCAAATTTGTGTCCAAAATCCGAGGCGGCGCGAGAGAGATCACAGAGATCGCTGAGGATAACCTCGCGACACCTAAGGGGTTACGAAATTTTAATATCTTTACTTGATATTTTTACTATTCTGGAGTATTCTAATATGTACATTCTAAACAAATAAATTCACTGCACTAAATAATCTTATTTCTTTAAATTTCAAACTGTTCCAAATACTAATGGCAATCAATCTAGTATAAAAAATCATTTTGATATGCAGCTGAGGGTCCGCTAACCAATTCGAGGGATTTCCACCCATGTATGACCCCAAAGTTTAAACTTGGCGCCGCCCCTGTCTAGAATATCATTACTTTTATTCGAAATGCATATCCACGGTGGAGGGTTGTCGTATTGGGCGCGTGATATTTAGGCTATTACAGCGGAATTCGCTTATTAGCAACACGAGTGTTATCTTAGCGGCCGATTCAGCCGCGGATTTGTATGTCACATTTAAATATGAATAACTCGATGAAATCTAGTTGTACCATTGTGCATTGGTGCATTCATATTTGATATGTGAAATTTTAATATCCCGCATGATGAGTGAGTAGTGACCCTTCTAGTCCATGTCACATATCGGGTGGAATAATTCAGTAAGTATGAATGCTAGCAATTAGCCATTTTAACCATTTTAAGTTGAGCTTTAGTGCACCTTCATTTTCGAGACTAAATTCTTAAAACTAGCTGAATGGCATGGGGTCAAAATTTGTGTTTACAAGTTTGGTAATATGTGTAAACAACATACTGGTATCCAACAAGAATGTGATTTAGACAAACTTAACTATTTATCCATAGTTATCTACGCTCTTGACTTAATTTGTTTACACAATCGATGCATAATCCCTGGTCAATTCATAATTAATCAAATATTTCTCCTTTCTTTTTAATTTGATTCCAACCTGATTATTATATATACAGGATGTCTCGAAAGTATTGCCGTATTGCACAGAATCGTAAAAGTGAGTTTATTTATATTATCTTCCATCAGAGTTTACTTTGAACAAGTTAGATCATATTATTTGACCATAAATTAAGTTTAAACGACAAAAACAAAAAATATTGTAATAATTTGGGAAACCATTTTAGAAATTTTACTTGTTATTTCTTTGAGAATGGATGTCCAATTAGACAAACTTGAAGTCCGTAACAGGGCAATAGGGATGTTACTAAGTGGTAAGACACAGCTAAGTGTTGCTAACATGATGGAGAAAGATATCAGAACCATTCAAAGATGGTGGTCAAGATGCCAAGGGAGCCAGATGCTTCAGCATCGAAGGGGGCCGGACGTCCAAAAAAGCTCGATAGGGTCTCTAAGATTGTCATTTCGAAATCTTTGGGTAAAAGCCACAAGTCAACAAGGAATTTTGCAAAGAACTTACCAGCATGGGCAATCCTGTTTCAAAGGACACTGTTCATCGGTATTTGACTAAGGACTTAGCTGTTTGCCCTTACAAACGATGGAAATGTCTAAAATTGACCGCCAAACTGAAGGATAACAGAATAAATGTTGCAAAGATAAGGTAGGTTGGTCTGTTGAAGACTGCAGACATATACTCTGGTCAGATGAGTCCCCATTTGGGCTATATTATCCATCTAATGTACAAAACAATCGAATCTGGGCCAGAGATAATTGCAAAATTGCTCCACGCGAAACTGTTAAATTTCCTTCGAAATTAATGGTTTGGGACATGATGAGCTTCCAAGCACTATCAGAACTTCATTTTATTCCCCCTATGCAATCAATAAATGCAGTACTATGTAGATGAAATTCTAGAAAAACCATGTCTTACTGCAATGAAAAGATCTGCTAGTATTGGGTCGGTTCTAATAAAGAAAATGTTGCCCGATATGTCAAAAGCTGTATTCATGCATGACGGGGCTCCAGCCCATACCACGAAATGCACTCAATAATGGTGTAGATATCGGTTAAACGCTTTTTGGGAGAAACAGCAGTGACCAGGTAATTCCCCCGATCTCAATCCTATTGAGAATCTGTGGTCGATTTTACAAAATAAACTTGATAAAATGCATCCTTCAACTAATCTGGAACAGCAAAAATTCAATTATAAAATGCTTGGTTATCAATTGAGCAAGATATTTTGGAGAGTTTGGCTGACGGATTGCCAGCATGCATTCATAAATGCATTGAATTGGATGGAGAATATATAGGAAAATAGAAATAATTCTAAGTCTATTATTTTTAAGTTTATACTTGTAACTGAAAGTTCAATACGGCAATAATTTTGAGACAATCTTTTTTCTCCTAACGTTATTCAAACTTACGTTTTCATACATTTTTTTGCTGTATTTCGCAATTCGCATTTCGTATTTTGCGTTTCGCATTTCCATATCGTTCGCTTTTTTCTTCTCGATTTTGCTTTGACTACTTCCATAATTCCAAGTCAGAAAAGATGAATAATACGGAGGAGAGTCTTACTTTTTGTCATGCCTTCCTCCAATTGGGATACAATTCTTTTGAATCTTTAAATTCAGCATTACAAAAGGAAAACCGGAGAGTAAGCAATTCTCTTTGGGGGAAATTGTGCATTTCGATGTACATAGTCAACAGAGAAAGGAAATGCATGTTACTCTATACATGGCCTACTTAATATATTAAGTATATTAAGTAGGCCATGCTCTATACTAATTGGATGAAGAATCGCGGTCAGATAATTAACTTAGTAGCTGCTAAGATGTAAACTAAGGGCGAGTTGAACAAGTCCGACGATAAGGTGGTATATCAATGGAACGCATATCTTGATACGATTGGTAAGATATCTAAGAATGGATATAATGATAGTCGTGAAGATAATGATAGTCTTAGTTAACTTGAGTCAACCGCCATTTTAGATATTCCACAATCTAATCAAGAACTGGAACTTAATTGCTTAAACGTTTAAATTACTAATCTAAAAGTGATTGAGATATTAACGATGCGAAAAATCTCCCTAGTATTTCTAATGGGAAGTTTAATTTTACTTTGGGTGAATGGGAAAATATTATCGATCTTTTCGAGGGATTTGACCAATGTCTTTAATGCTAAGATCGAAGATAATCTTTTTGTGTTATTTGCTTTAAATACAAAAAATAGGTAAAATTAATAGAAGAAAAGCAATACTTGTTTTTTCACTCCTCATGCAGAATGCAAATTCCTAATTGTCTTCGTTTTACATTTACAATACATAATGAGCCTTTTACCACTTCCTGTTAACATTACTGTAAATTACTGTACCTTATCCCTTGTACCTTATCCCTTGAGCATTCAAATGTGGATATACAATTGGTTTCCCTGAGGTCACAACTAGCCCTTTGCCTTTAGCTGAAATAATTAGTTTAGCTCATTCTCCTGCAGAAATATCTTATTTCTTACATAAATGGTCTCTTGACTCAAAAAAAGGTCTTAAGTAGAGAAATTAATATTGGCCATGTAGAAATTGATTATAGCTGGGCCCTTATTCACAATGTTTGTAACGTTTTTATTAAATATTTCTTAAATTTATATACGTTTCTCAACATTCTTATTCAAATTTCGGTTTGAAATGTCATAACACAATCCATAAAAACATCATCAATTTATCATTCGAGTACAATTTATCATATATCCTATAGCATGAAGAAACAATTTTCGAACTGGTTTAGATAACTTAAACTTTTTATTCACATTAAAAGCTATTCCATCCACTTGGTGAGCGGAACACAAGTGAAGAATAACGAAAAGCCAAACTAAAATTTGTACCTTAGGTTGCGTCAGAAATTATCTGATTTGAACTAACGAGGTGACTTTTCTGTCTCACGAATTAGTGATAATATCGACAGTGACGCTGCCGATTTATCACTGATTCAGATATTGTAGAACAAGATATTTACATTTAAATTTACCTCCCTTCCGCCCGCCAAATAAAGACTGACAAAAAAGTATTTGTAGTAAATGGGATCTTTTGATTTCTAATTATATTTATTATGAAATCGATCCTCAGTTAGATCAACAAGATCTTGAAGATTATAGACCTTGTGTTGTAGAAAAAATAGTGGGTGTTGGAGATTGTTACTTTCGAGGTCTTTCGTTTATCCTTATTGGTAGTCAGGAAAATTCTTTTAATTTACGCACAATAAATAATAGTTGTGACGCTTTTTTAAGGACTAAATATGTTCACTTGCAAAGTAATTACAGAAGTGTGAAAAATTGGGTAAATATTCAGGGATGGTTAAGAATGGGAAGTGGGCAACGGATTTGGAAGTATTTGCAACTGCGTTACTTTTTGAAAACGATATATGGGTATATATTTAGAACCTGGAGGTACACGCTGGGTTGGATTTTATGGTAAAGGGAAAATTTTAATGAATTTTTCAATTGTCCCTCTATATTTATATTATATCTACAAAATACTGGCTGTCATTATGAACCTGTTTTGTCTGTTAAGTATCCAATTCTTCAATTATGCTACGTAATTAAATATATTCAACTTCTATATATGACCTTATTTTATTTTGTATCCGTGCTGTTTTGTTGCCATTGTTATTGTTTTTATTTTGTATTCAAGTTGTTTTTGTTTTTAGTGCAGCTCCTATAGGGAGATACCTTTATGGCATGGACGGAGTATCTCGTCCGTCCGTATGTATGTATGTATGTATGTATGTCCGTACGCGCGCTACTGCGAAATCTAACAGTCCGATATTTACCAAATTTCGCATGTAGGATCTCTTTCTGGTGTAGATGTGCACCGTCAACATTTTTTTACAAAATCTCATCACTTCCGGTTTTTATAAGTATATATCATATTTTAACTTCCCCACTGCAAAGTTTTGTTTAAAGATATAAGTAAGATCCGATTTTCGCGCTTTGAAAGTAATAATATCAATATTTCATGGGGTATCAACATTGATATATACATATTTTCACACATTTAAAGAAAAAGTCTTATTTTATACCAAAACCGAGTTCTCAACGGCTAATATAGGATATTTTAATATGTAGAAACTTTGAAAGTGATAGTGTGAATATTTAATGGTTTATTAGCACATATATGTGCATATTTTAACACCTGAAAAATTCTTATTTTGAGCTAAAAGCAAGTTCTCAACAGCTAATACAAGGTGGGGAATAAGTTCTGCCACAAGCTTCATTAGGTAAAATTTTTCTTATACTCAAACAATCTTAGTTATTATGGTCCTTAGAGATTGTGATTCGAATATTTTCAATGATTTCAAAAGATTTTTCGATTCTATGACTTAGAAATGTGTTTTGTATGGTGAGTTTTGAGAAAACAAAATGTGTGCTGGTCCGCAGCGATAATCGTGAATCAGGGCCCACTGCTTCTGTAAAAAATGTCTTCATAATCGATGTGCCATGACGATTTAGCACCTGGTAGCTTTCATTCACCATATAAATATTTCAAAATCCACTGAATTCGTTATCAGAAACGAGAAAAAGTTATTCAGTCGCAGTTCAAATTAGGTACTTTTTCCAAAATTCCCCAAATGGCACTTTTTTTCACATCACAAAGAAATCTGATCCAAATGGTCTTCAAAATGCACTGATCTGAACATCTTATATCTCTACAAATTTAGAATGTTCGAGGAAAATGTGTGAGCTAATTTTTCTAGAATTTGAAGACTCTGGGAAGATAACTTGAAAAGCAGTGGGCCCTGATTCACGATTTTCGCTGCGGACCAGGACACATTTTTTTTTCTCAAAACTCACCATACAAAGCACATTTCTAAGTCATAGAATCGAAAAATCTTTTAAAATCATTGAGGATATTCGAATTACAATCTCTAAGGACCATAATAACTAAGATCGTTTGAGTATAAGAAATTTTATACCTAATGAAGCTTGTGGCAGAACTTATTCCCCACCCTGTATAGGATATTTTAATACGTAGATTCCAAATTTTACAGTTAGAATGTCCAAAAATGAGTATTTGCCGATGTATTCCTATATTCATATTTCATGTTCCTTCGAGTCACTTCCTGAAGTTGCACTATCGGTCTGTCGACCGACATTTTTTTTTTCACCTCTTCATAGCACTTAGTGTTCTTTATCAAATGGATATCAGCAGCTGTATTTGAATTCAATCAACTCATTTTCATTTGTTGTCATAACCTGGAAGTGTAGAGTGCGTTAAACACATTTCTAAAAAATGTACCACATGAAGTTCCTACAAGTATTTTTCACAAATCAACAGTCTATTTGTATATCAAATATTTGATTTGCCCCAAATTTGGAACCAACAAACATATGGTGATTCGAAGGAAGCATTCCACGCATACGTAATTACACTGCAATTTCTAAAAGTGGAAATTAGACGATTTACTCGCTCAAAATGGAAGTGCATTATATTAACAACATTGGCAGGGTGCTATACTAGTACATTTTAATTAGTTAATTACATAGTACAGAACCTCAATAGAAATTGATTTTATTAATGTCTTGAGTTATTTTAAGCATATTAAATATGGTAAATTTACAATTACACTTTATTATTCATTAATTATCAATTTTAAAGACAAAGCCGTGTGGTAAATTCATGTTGAATTCATTATCGTGAAACGAAATTACCTGATAAATTTATTAATAAATATTTGTTTGCTATTAACTCACGTTATACAGAGTTAACCTTCAAATTTTTATAATACGTATGTCCTAAAGCGAATAATAAAAAATTTAAAATCGGGAGCAATTCCAATTTATACTTTGACATTATGAGGCCTTATTCACGAAACTTTAACTTTTAGGTTTACTGAATAAGGTCCATGGTCTTGATAAGTTCTTGCCTTATCCTGTGTAATTGTAAATTGTGAATCTGTTTTCCATTGTTCGAATTTTATGTCATCAGTGTATGGCGGGCTGTCCAAACCCTATCTCCTCGGGTAGCTCCATGATTGGGTTCGCGAGACGCAATATAAATGTAGATTAGGTAGTTAATAGAAAATAAAATGGTAATTATCTCTTAAATGATTATCTTTCCTCAACTCGTCTAGACACTGAGGAGATCAAGGGATTTACTCAAAACTGTTTGCAATACCTGTCTCGGAAATCCATTCACCTGCATATTTTGTATACCCCTTTCTTGAACGGCTTGGTAGTGTCTACGGATATTATTACCTTGTACGCGGATAGAACCAGAACAAATCAAACAATGGGGTTTTCCATGATCATACCTGACAACCCCTTTAGAGCATTTCGCAGGATTTGAACAAGGAAACCTTAGTTAATAATCATCTTAGCAATTTTATTCGTGAATAATAATTTTGGTCTGCTCTTACGTTTATACATACACATACTAATTAGGCTGGAATCAAATTAAAAGGGAGGAATATTTAATTTATTATGAATTGACCAGAGATTGTGCATCAATTGTGTAAACAAATCAAGTGACATTCATCAAGAGCGTGGATAGCTACGGAGTTTTATTAAATTAGTATCGAAAATGGATCTCAGGGGTTCACCTAAGCTCAACTTAATGTGGTAAAAATGGCTAATTACAAGCATTCATACTTACTGAGTTGTTCCACTCGATACATGAAATTGACTAGAAGTGTTACTGCTTACTCATCATGCGGGATATTAAAATTTTGCATATCAAATATGAATGCACCAATGCTCGTCTACACAATGGTGCAATTAGATTTCATCTACGACAGACACATGCTTGCTGAGTCATTCATGTCTAAACGTGACATGCTAATCCGCCGTTGAATCGGCCGATAAGATAACACTCGTGAATTCTCTTATTTTCAATATTGCTCTGTTAGCAACCAATTTATAGGTCACAGGTGTTTTGTGTTAATCATGTTTCCTTATTAGTAACTTCGCGTATTAGCAACCATTTTATAAGCAAGACTCAAGTTGCTATTAAGCGAATTCCACTGTATCTTAGTACTCTTTGTTAAAATTTCAACTACTGTATATAGGAGTGTACACTTCCTCAAAAAATAATCACCCTCTTATTATAATTCTTGCATATGGAAATATATGTAAACGTAGAATATCTTGAATTATATAGGTAAAAATGAAGCCAAAACAGTTCAACCGCCCATCAATATTACTTTGATATCCAGACGCAGTAGACATCGTGCTGGAGCTAGGTATAAGCGCAGAGGAATCGATGAAAATGGTAATGTAGCAAATTTTGTTGAAACTGAACTAATTATTTTTATTGATTCCCAAGAATTTTCATACATTCAAGTGAGAGGTTCAATTCCTGTTTTTTGGAGTCAATCAGGACATAAATACAGACCTCAACCTCAATTAACTGAAGATTTTGATTGTACCCACAATGCTTTTAAGTTGCATATTTTAGATCAACTATTGTATTATGGGCAAGAAACTTTCATTAATTTAGTAGATGAAGTTGGTAGAGAAGCTATTTTAAAAGATACTCTAGAATCGCATTTATTTAAGTTAAAATCTCCTTTAATTGATTATCTGCATTTCGATTTCCACAAAAACTCAAAGACATTTGAAAATATTGGTCGAAGGAATTTATTACTAGACTTGAATAAACAATTTGAAAATTATAAATTCTATTGGGTTTCATATCGAGATAATCAATTTGATGGGTTCTTGTGCAAGCAAGAGGGAGTATTCAGAGTAAATTGTATTGATTGTCTTGATCGAACCAATGTTGTGCAGTCAATCGTTGCTAGACGCTTTTTCGAGTTATCCTTAATGAAACTTGGTTTGTTAATGCCAGATCAGGTTTTACCCCATTCATGTATACAAGCTTATAGAATATTGTGGGCTAACAATGGTGATGCAATTAGTCGCCAATATGCTGGTACTGCTGCTATGAAAGGTGATTTAACAAGAACTGGTCATCGAAATTTGAAAGGAACCCTTAAAGATGGGATATATTCTGCGAACAGATATTATATAAATACTTTCAAAGACTCAGTACGTCAATCTATTATCGATTTGATGCAAGGAATATATCCTAACAATTTCTCTTTTACAGATTCTGTATCGGAGGAATTTGAAAATATCCAGATTACTAACTGTTTAATCGAAGTTCTAAGAGAAATCTTTTCCAATGATCATCCGGAAGCTAAATGTTGGATATTGAAAGAAGCAAATGGATTTAAGTGCATTTCTTCAGACTTTATGGACGACCTTTGCTTGTTCTTTACCTTCAACTTTGGGTTTATTGTGTTTTTATTAGAAAGCTCGAATGATTTTATATCCTCATTCGAAATTGTTAAATATGAAGCCGTTGAGAAAGTTCAATTTGGTGTATTTAATAAATTTAAACTTTTAGATCGTAAATACGGACTAAGAATATATTATTCTGTCAATGAAAGATCTGGTTTTCATTATACATTCTGTAGTATAAATCCCAAACCTGATGAAGCCAAGTCAGAATTAAATCAATTATATAACAAATTGAATATTATTACTTCAAAACTGAAATTGTTTCCTCTATTTTTAACGACTAAAATTTTGAATCAGAAATCTCTTTTGCATCATCTTCCATATTTTCACGACGAAGCTTCCTCCGAAGAAAGCATTTACCAATTGAGAAGTTATATTCTGAATTTAAACAATCCAAATCATTTCAGTCAAAAGGTTGCTTTAAATGCTAGATCAACATATTTTTCTTCAAGTACTGATAGCTTAGTCTCGCCCAATTTTGAAGTTAAAAATTCTAATGGAGAAATATCTAGTGAAGAATCTTCAACTCCTTGTTACTCAGAGTCAATGCGCAGATCACTTTCTGATACAAGTATATATTCTCACTCCTCAAATAATGAATTATTGTGTCTATCAGCTAATATTCCTCAACTATCAAGCCTAAATTGTTCTTGCGATAGTCCTACTCGCTCAAGAGCTGAAACATATAATACCAAATGTACTAATGTATTATTTGATAGCAAATTATTACAGTAAGTGTTACATATTTGACATTTAGCACTGATTTTAATTAGATTTTTATAGAATATATTTCTTAATATTTTCCATACCAAGAAGCTAAAGATATTTTGATGTGATTATTTATTTATTTCTCATCAATTCTTTTGTTCAAGAATTTGGATGTTTTTTTAACTTTTTTGAATTGTTGATTTTGTTTATAAGTTATTTAGAATTTCTCTCAAAATTTTGATGTGCTTTATTCAATCATATTATGCTATTAATTGAGTTCTTAAATACTGATATCATTCAAATTTTGATGTTGTCTCTATAATTGTAAAATTAGGCTGGGGCATAGCATTCTATACACTAAGGCAATGGTGCTGATTGGTGGACTTGGACTAGGGATTGATTAGATCAGTTAGTTTACTTTTATATCAAAATTCTAATACAGTTGTAAATCTACTGTAACTACCCATATTAAGTAAATAATTAATAACCTACTTCCCTTTTATGAAATCATGAATGGTCTGGCGATAATTTAATATATAGTGGACATGTAATAAGTAACTTAATAAATAATCAAGCAGAAATTATAAGTATAATTGATAAGAAATGTGATTCACAGTAAAATGAGCATAGAGGCAGTTTAGAAAGTTGAGTGAGAAGCGAGATATGATGATAGGGGTATAATGTAACTCCGATGCGTCTTGAATAAGTGTCATTGTAGCTGTTAGTGGAGTTCCTCGATAATGATGATGATAATGATAAAGTAGAGATTTCATTCAGACAGTAGTAGTAGATTATATAACATGTCGGAGGATTTATCTATAAGAATATAATACAATAATTAGGTACTAAATTTGGTTCGAAACAATATTCGTAACGAGTATAGAAGAGATAATTAACGGTACATACAGGGTGTTTCAAAAGTCTTGGCACCTATTCTAATAGAGCCACGAAAACAAACTTAGAAATCAAAAAATTCTCATTCGGGGCATAAAATGGTAAATTCGAAATCATTCTTAGATAATTTAGTGAGTAGTATGCCAAATCGAATTAGGAAAGTACTAGAATTGAAAGGTGATTATATTGGCAAATTTAATTCATGAATGGAATTCAGGATGCCTTTTATGTAGTATATAAGTTAAAATGTTCAGGGGCCAATACTTTTGAAACACTCTGTAAAGAAGCGGTTCTGAACCTGGGGTAAAATTTTAAAATTAAGCAATATATTCATGCAGTCTATCCCAAACCAAACCAAACCAACAAAAGAAAATTGAGAGGGATACGTGGAACCTCAAATTGCCACCAAGGGGTATCACTGAGTGAAAAGGTTCAGAACTACTGTAAAGCCTCAACAAATAGATAGCAACTCTCGATATCACTCATTGTTTAAGTAATAATTGGTAATAAATCAACTGCGGAGGAAGACCCTAACGGAATTGGATGAACAATGGTTGGAAATTACAATTGTTGTGGGGGTCACTTGGATTGTCGATGGTGCCGAAAACTTTATCCCATTTATAAGATGCCACACTACAAATGTGAATTTCATCAATTTGGAAGTAATCACCTCCAATACCCATAGTATTGTTTATACAGTCAGGGTCGTTTATTATGAACCAAGCTTAATATGAACATTCGTTTATTATGAACTAACCTGATCCCAATTTCATTTTGAGTTAGGATTTGTATTGAATCAAGTTCGCTTAATATGAAGTTATCTCTATATGAACAGATTTTTTGGTCCCCTGGTGGTTCACAATATGCGATCCAGACTGTACTAATGAAATTTCTCATGTGGTAAGAGTAAGCAATGAGATGACTGATTAAGTCGTAACAAGCAGGTGATATTCTATGTATTTTTAATGTAAATACATGCGTTAAGATGATATATAACGACGTTAAGATGATATATAACGATGTTTAATATTGGTAAATACTTATCAACCACGTTGAGGATGGTCTCGACTTGGCGAGTATCATTTGTAGATATTCGCGAGGTCGGAATTGTGAAGTTTTTATTATCAAATACAGTCGACTCCGCTTAATAGGGCCACATCGGTCAGATGACATTTTGCCCCGATTAAGCGGAGAATCCTATTAACCGAAAATATTTTGTATTAGCTTCTATGTGTGAGAGCTATTCCGGTCCAGGTGAGCTTTCCCTGGTGCAGATTTAGAATGGGATTTGTCCGGCTTGGAGAAATTTCAAAAAGCGTAATTCTGATAAACAAAGAAATTACCAATTTTTAAAAAAATATTTGGAAGCTGTTTTTTTATCAGCTAATACTACATTTTATTAACCTCAAATCTACCAGTTTCACCAATAACTCCGAAATTGTAGATTTCAGGTCATTAAAATGTCTTATTAGCTGATATAAAACCGCCATTAATATCTTAAATATAAAGTTGCAAGTATCTTTGCGTATTACAAGTACGCCTTTGCAGTTATAAACACCTCAAACCGGACAAATCCCATTATAAACTGTACTTTGGAAAACTTACCTTGCGCGACAACTAAACCAAATTCTTTGAATTTTATATAGTGAACATTGGGTGATCAAAGTAAACTATTTGAAGAGTCTATATCGAAACACTCAAACTTTTGAGTTTTTTGGAACACTCTAGGAATGAGTTTACAAAAATTATCGCAATGGTATACTTCAAATTCTTTCTTTAAAATATGACATTTGGAGTTAATTTTGTTATCCAGCAAGTATAACAATCATTAATCAGTATTAATTTGTGCACAAGAAATTTTTTATATCAAAAGAACTCATTAGAGTTAAATATAATCATTAAATTCTATCTAAAAAATTATATTATTGTTGTTCAGTTAAATGAACAAGTAACAAGATAATAAATTAAATTATTTCTGTTAATATTAAATAATAGCCTCGTTGCTGAAATTGGGTCTCATCAAAATCATATCCTGAAATCCAAAATTCGTCATATATAGGGTGATCCTAAAGTTCTGCAACAAAATTTTACTCCATTGATTTGACTAAGATGATTTAGTTTAACTTTGTTTGCAACTATGGAATCTACAACACTTCTAGTTTAGAAATGAATTCTATTCAATGCGCAAAATTTCTTGTAACAAATCTTTGAAATATTATACCCCCGGGACTCCAATATTGTCATCTCAAAAATGTTCGAAAATAACTTTTTTCTCCTGATTTTTAAATATATGTATATCTTCCCATAGTCAGTTATTAATTCAAAATACTAAAATATGATTATTTCTTTGGGTTTATAAACCGGTAATCACCAATAAGAACAACAATTGTTAAAAATAGTCATACCTAGCATTCGAGATTTTTTAGTTTGTAGTTTTTTTCGAAATACACAAACATTTATGATCCACCTTAACAAAATATTCAGAAATACAGACAATTGGATTGCAAAATAATTAAAATAATCCTTATAATTTTCAAGTAAAACGAAATTTGGGATGTTAGATGCACTTGTGCAAGTATAATCCTTCAGCAAATTTTGTTGCAGATCTTTTGGATCACCCTGTAATATCCAATGCAAGATTGATTAGAAATAAGGACATAATAGCTTTATTTACAAAAAATGAAAATAAATACATTAGTAATAAAATATCAATTATTGTTTTTTGTAGCTTTGAATTATTACGACTAATAACAGAACATTCAAATTATTTAATCTCTTTCTTTTGATAAATACTACGTAGGGCACTCGAAAGGTTATGAAGTTTGCTATGAAACCATTAATCTAGAAGAAAGATTTATTGCTAATTCGTTTCATTTTGCGGTTATTAGTATACACTGAAAATTTCATTCATTTATCTTTCATACTTCCAGAAATATTTGACTTGTTAGTCTGCATGGCTTCTAACTTGCTTACTACATCATCCTCAGATTTCACAAGACGTGATTTTCGGGCAATTATTTTGATTTTATTCAAAATGAAAAAGACGAGGCAGGAGATCCATGAAACTTCACAGGAACATTTCCCAGATGTTGCTCCTTCTTTGAGTACAGTTGAGCGATGGTACAATGAATTTACTCATGGGAACTTCGTTCTAGAGCAGGGCTTCTCAACCTGGGGTAAGCCAGGTGTTTTCGAGGGGTACGCCAGTTGTTTTCGAGGGGTACGCTGAACCAACTTTAAATGTCTAGAAGTACTATTAAATTATGTCTGGTAATTACTTCTGATCCGAGACCTGTCAGAAGTAAACCGTAGTAATTATGACAGTACGTATTCTTTGGTTAAATATGTATGGTTGCTAATTAACAAGGTTGAAACCGCTTCAACCAAATACCAATTTAACCGAATAATGATCAGACCAAATAATTTGGTTAACCGAATAATCGTCAAACCGAATAATTTGGTCAACCGAATATTTGGTCAGCCAAATAATTTGGTTAACCGAGTACATTATATTTTTGCATAAATATTTATACAAAAATATAATCAAGTATAAGTAGGCCTATTAGATTTATTTGTGTTCGGAACACCTCATGTACGAACATGTGATTATGTTGGGAAAGCATGCAAATTATTGGTTGACCAAATTATTTGGTTGACCAAATTATTCGGTTGACTAAATTATTCGGTTGACCAAATTATTTGGTTTTCAACCGAATACCAAATAATGATATTTGGTTACAAACCAAATATCAAATATTTGCAAATATTATTTGGTTAAACCGAATAATAAACTATTCGGTTGCAACCCTGCTAATTACCAGTGTATATTTTGACACGAATTTATGATAGGATAAATAAAAGTTGGGTGGATACTATTTATGTGAACTTCATTTGACTATACCATTTTAGGGTTTCAATTTCTAGATATAAATTCTAAAAATAAATTGTTATTTCACATAATTTCAGATCAGTTTAAAATTTAAACCGTTACTCAAATGGCAAAATGGTACGTAAGGAATCGGAGGAAAAACGAAAATATAATGATAATTATATTTAACACGGTTTCACACTTATGCTGAAAAATGGACACGAACTACCACAGCGCGTAGTGTGCTTTAAGGTCCTTTCTGATCAATCGATGAAGCCAAGCTTACTCAAGAGGCATCATAGCGGATGTCATCCAGAGTTAGTAGATAAAGATGCTCCATTCTTAAATGAATGGAAATCGGAGTGAAGAGAATGCGTTTAGATAAGAGTGGTCAGGTAAATCAAATAAATCAAGCAAGCCTTCGTGCCTCCTACATACATGATTGCTCTGAGAATCGCTCAAGAGGCTCCACATACAATCGCTGAGAAGCTCATATTACCATGTTGCAAGGACATCGTTCGCTGTCTAATTGGAGATGATGGAGAAAAGAAGATCAGTTATGGCCTCTCTCCAATGATACAGTTCAACGGCAAATATGTGATATTACAGACGTTATTGAGCAGCAGGTAGTAACAGAAATACGTGGTGCACCCCTGAACAAATTTGCAATCCAGCTAGACGAGTCGATTGATGTATCTAGTTGCGCTTAGCTTCTCGTTTTCGCACGGTACATTAAGGATGGAGACTTAAGAATTCTTGTTTTGTTATTGTCTGGAATCCACTACAAGGGGAGAGGATGTTTCCACGGAAGTTTCTGAATATTTTGAGAAAAGAGGACTTACATGGAACAATGTAAGTACGTGCACCACTGATGGGGCTCCTGTCATTCTTGGCAATCGTTCAGGATTTCGGGCACGAGTGAAAGCAGTCAATCCTGATACTAAGCATATCCACTGTATGATACACCGATATGCTCTGGCATCTAAGACGCTACCATCTGAGCTAAAACCCTCTTTGACGATGTAATCATAATGGTTAATTTCTTCAGGTCAAGCGCTCTCAATACTCGTCTCTTGCGATTATTATGCCAAGAATTTGATGATAAACAAAATACGCTGCTCTTTCACACCGAGGTTCGTTGGCTTTCTCGCGGAAACATGTCTAGAGTGCACTCTTTGAGAAAAGAGATATCGTGCTCGTTTATGCGTAATGCTGACCTTCGTGTAGCTTTATCTAAAACCGAACCAAGAATTGATGAACTTGTAAAAGCAAAGCAGGCCCAGCCATCTCATTAAACTTTGTCCTAATTATTTTTTCTAACTACGTAAATTATGTTGTGTTCATCATATTACAAATTATATCAACATATAATAATTTAGCGGAATCTTGCTAGATTTGAATCGAGGGTACCTGGACTTTTCCTTTCGCCTCAGGGGTACGCAGTTCGTAAAAGGTTGAAAACCGCTGTTCTAGATGTTTCCCACTTAATTCCATGCATTTTCGCAGTCATACAACAAAGTTATTCATTAAATCTACGCAAACCGACTTTGGTATCTTTTCTATTACATTCTTTATAGATTTCTTGAGTTCTCCAATACTCTGGGACTTGTTTGCATAGACTTTATCTTTCAAATAACCTAAAGAAAAAAATCAGGGGGCTCAGGTCTTGGCTTTGAGGGGCCCACTCAAAGGGGGATCAGTCGACTGATGATTCGGGTTCCAACATGCTTTTTGAGCCATTCCCTAGCTATTATTGAAGTGTGGGTAGGTGCACCATCCTGCTGGAGCCATAACCTGGGTAGTAAAGAGGGATAAAGTGATTCCAATTCCTTCTAGAACTCCTCAAGCACCTTAACGTAGCGTTCCTTTGTCACAGTCACATTTCGACCATTTTCTTCGATAAAAATAGGTCCGATAATACCTTTCGCCCCAATAGCAGCCCATACGGTGCATCTTTCGGAGTGTTATGGCTTCTGGGCTATCTCTGAAGGATTCTGAGTACCCCAAAATACATTGTTCTTACTATTGACCTTCCCATCCTGTTCAAAATGAGCCTCATCCGAGGTGAAAAGATGCCGAAGAAATGAGTCACAACTTTGGCAACCAATTTCTCAGCCATCGCCAGCCTCTTGTCCATATCTATATTGGTTAACTTCTGACCAGTTTGTATTATATATGGGAAAACACAAATCATGTTTCAGGACTCTCCAGAGAGTGGTAGGCGTGATACCAAGAGACTGACTCCTCTTCCAGATTGACCTTTTGGGGTTGTTAGCAACTGCCTCCTTGACATCTTCAATACATCAATAGTTCTCTTCTTAGGTCTCCCAGAATGAGTCGGTCGCTTGTCATTCTTTTCATTTAGATTTAGCACTGTCCCATATGTCCTAAAATGGTGAACTCAAGCTTCTTCACGCTCTTCACGCTCTTACAGGGCGAAGAAGCTGTCTCGAACTTTACACGAAACATTGACCTTCTTAAACGAGCCCCCTGTTTGAAGTAGAATTCTACGCACAATACCCGGTGCTCCAATTTCCAATTTGGCATAGATATCTTCGTAGGATCCTATAATGAGAAAACGTACTTAGAATTAAAAAAACAGATCAAGAAACGATAAAAATAGACGCAGGCCTGTTTTTTTTTTTCACCACACACAATGGACCCAAGTTCCAGGCCCCGAGATTGAACGCCTACAGTCCTTAGAGGAGTCTATGCTTTATACAAACATTTATTGAGTTTTAATAAGCATTTCAAAATTATCCCTTCTATATGTATGCATCTCCTCAAAATAGGCTTTAGGAATCATGCTGCTCACGGCAATTTTAACGCCGTTCTCTATACTATTATGTGTGTAAGACAACAAATTTTTTTATTCATCGCAAAAGATTAGCAAATAGGTGGTAAAGAGTCTACTTAAGCTTGGAACTTAATCTTCATCAAATTTGTCAAATTTTTGATGACGTCATAACAGAGTGATGAGTCATCATTTTTTTAATAATAGTAGTATCACATTTGAATAATATTAATATCTATACACATTCTATTAAAATTTCAGCCTTCTATCACCTAAAATCCTGAGTTATAGTCAAACAACTGAAATTAATAATGATTAAAAAAGTGACAATGACGTCATAATTCCATGATATTCCGACATTTTTGTCTGAGCTCAGAACTTATTGGAGCCATAGCCAAAAGACTTTCACATGCCAAAAATCAGCTTACTGTATCTGGCAGTTTCTTCAATCAATTCGTTGCATATAAATTATATATATTAATCGTGTTTTAATAGTAAGAATAATATACGCTCAAATACAAGCGCTAAAATTTATTTATTCCTTTATCCATGGTCCAATCACAAATGATGAAAAAGTAATAATATTATCTGAAGTTATATGTTATTATCCATGTTGTTCCAAGAATGATTTGGATGTCATATAAATTCTGTAAATTAAAATATTCGAGAAACTGCCATCCACAAAACCTAGACCCCTGAGCCGGTGGCAGGTCCAGCTGCAACAGGATCAAGGTTTACTCCAAGTTACTTCATGGTCACACCGTGCTTTTATCGAAGCGTTGATCAAAATGAATCTCCGTTGGATGTACAGGTGAGACTCACGGAGAGTATTTTTAGTTATCTGTGAAGTTCCATCCATCCGGATTCTACTCGTTTCCTGTGCGTATGTTAGATTTCTGGAAGAGAAACGTTCGTTTATAGCTGAGTGGAGTGCGGCTGACTTCGATCACCTTGCCGATGCTTCTTTCTGACCTTTGTATATGCAAGTACCAAGCGCGATCCTGCATTCAGCAGAGGATACTATATCAACTGAAAGAGTGCTACTCCGGGGTTCAACACACACTTGGCTAACCGGTCTCACTAAGAAGCTATTGGAGGGTTCATTGACCTCCTAATGGCCCACAGAAGACACCAAACCTTTTTTGCATTACTGTTAATAGGTGCCCAAAATATAGTAATAATTGCTATACGAGGGACACTACGAAAGTTTCTGGACTAATATAGAAATAATTGAGATATAACGCTACAAATTTCACAATCTTTCAAAGTATTCACCATTACACAACGTTTCATCCTTTCAAACCACTTATTAAAGCATTCCGACCATCTTTCGTGAGGTGTGTCAAAAACCACTTCTTCATATGCCCGACGGGCCTCTTCAGGACTTGAAAAATGTATTCCCCTTAACTTTTCTTTGGCTTTCGGAAATAGGAAAAAGTCGCAAGGGGCTAGGTCGGGAGAATAGGGGGGGTGGGGGAGGAGGGTGACCCCATTTTGCGTCATAAAATCGATCGTCTTACCAGCGGTATGTGCTGATGCGTTGTCATGGTGCCACAGAAGCCCTCTCAATCCTGTCTTTGGCCGTGCACTCTGCCAAGCATGAAACACTTTGGGGATGCATACATCGATATACCAATTGGCAGTCACTGTCATTTGTTCTTCAAGGGGAATACTCGCTATGTGGCCCTTCTTTGAGAAGAAACTGGCCACCATTTGCTTTCCAACGCTCCGAGACCGCTTGAATTTCATGGGAGCAGCTTCACCAGGAAACACCCATATGCTAGATTGGCGTTTAGTCTCAGGATCATATTGATATATCCATGATTCATCACCTGTATAGATGTCATAAACACGCTTTGAACGCCCTTCATCGAATTTCTTGAGCATACATTCGCAAAAGTCCTTCCGTTTCTCCTTTTGAACTAAAGTTAGCTGCAAGCTCAAACACTCAAAATCCTGTTCAGTGCAGTCGATGACAGCCCAACTTCCTCCTCTATCTGGGTGTAGGTTAATCGTGGATCTGCACTCACTAACTTCCTCACTTCTTCAACCGACTCTTCGTTGACCGCCGTTGAAGGCCGTCCAGGACGCGGCACGTCAAGAAGTGAGCCCCTATCACGTCTAAATTCAGCAAACCCACTGAATACTGTCGATCTTGAGGGAGCAACAACTCCGAAAGTTTTTAGTAAAAGTTGATGAGATTCTAAACCAGTTAAGCCTCTCATGTAGTCGTAGAAAATCATTGCTCTGAAATCTCTTCTTTCAATCTCCATAGCAACCAATTAAATATGCCAAGACTCTTCGATAATGAAACTGCACAAAATTATCAAAAATGTAGTTGGAGCTTTGAAATTTGAAATGTGGTTACGGAATAAGTAGCCTTAAATAGTGGAAGAGTATAGAAATCATATTCAGAAAATAAGTATGCTAGTCCAGAAACTTTCGTAGTGAGTATGCGTCCAAGGTATATAAATAGAACCGAAATTAAATAACCCTTTGAGATATAGAATTGGACCTGAAACTTACTTTATTGAATGCAATACCAATTGCTTACAAAGAATTTGGATTTATCAAAAATTAATAATGTGAGTCGAACAAATTAATCATATGAATTGTACGAGATATTAATTGTGTTGTCTTTCAGTGATTTTTTGTTTGCCGACTATACTATGTATAGTGGTCAACTTCTGAAATGAGCGCCTCCCTATATTTATTAGTTTTCCGACTACACTCGGTATAGTAGCCAACTTCTGAAATGAGTGCCTTCCTATATGTATTAGTTTTGCCGACTACAGACTACACTCTGTATAGTGGCCAACTTCTGAAATGAGTGCCTCCCTATATTTATTATATTTCTCTTCCATAACGGGTTTGGGAATACCATAAATGCCAAAGGAATGAAATTTGGACAGAAAGTGTTGAATGTTTATCGGCAGACGAAGCTACTATACAATTTTTGATCCGACACTCGCGAATCCCAATTCTCCTCTACTCCCTACTCCACCACAACCACCAACCATTCCTCACTACGTATAGGCCTACAGCTCTCCTCCCTCTTCCTTGTAGGCCTATCTCCTTACTCAGCTCACACTCTCCTAGTATAAATAGGATCGAGTCAGCTGATCTTCCACTCACGAATCCCAATTCTCCTCTTCTCCCTACTCCACCACAACCACCAACCATTCCTCAATATAAGCTACAGCTCTCCTCCCCTTCGTTCGCTATGCTCACTCACGAGAGACAGGTGCTCTGCACCTGGGCCACTTTCCCTTTCCTATTCCTTCTCTACTTCTCCCTCACTCTTATTCACATCTTTCTTTTTCCCTCTTGCCAAACAACATGCGTATTTCTTCGTGTCGAAATCCATCCAATCTTATTACTATCAAGCCGATTAAATCTTCCACTCATCCTCATCTTATATCCTTCCACTTCTCAACTCTCGGAATCTTAGGACTAAATCCTCTCGTTTTCTTGACTATGTATCTGACAACCATCCTGACGTTGTTGCCGTTACTGAGACCTGGTTCACGTCAAGGGATGCGGCCGTGAGAGCTGAATGCACTCCACCCGGCTACCAACTCCTTGTTGGGAACCACTGCCTTAGATGAATATCTTTCGAGTATATTTTTGTTCTGTTGCGTGAAATTCTGAGGCATTGCGTGGAATTCTGAGACATCCGCTTAGAAGCCTTAGCAAGCTCTGATCTAATATTATGTAACTTGTGGTTCCAATTACAGAATGATATTTCACAAAACATGATGATTTGGTTCTATTTTGTAGTTATAAGTTATAAGGATTCTTGCTTACGGCTATTAACACTTAATATATCTCAATAATGTACACGGTGATCCTAGAAATATAATAGTATTGAATTAAAATAGAACCAAATCATGTTTTGTGAAAAATCATTCTGTAGTAATAGGAACTACAAGTTACAGTTTAATAATTTTGTTAGTGGTGATTTGGTAATGATTTGACAAATTTTGAGTTATAACAATTTTTATAGACGTTTAACTAAATTAATTAGTAGTACAATTATTATAACCGTTTTATATATCAACGGCAATGCTCGAAATATTGTAAAAGGATAACAACCATATATTCTTATGGATTTGAATCTGAATTCTGAAACATCCTGAAGATTAAACCCAATTCCCTGCAAAATAATTGAGAGTATGTATAGTTATAATTGTTTCTAGAGAAGAAATATAATTAAAAAATCGTCTGGTTTTAATTTGAAAATGAAATCAGCTTAATGTTATAAAAATTCTGTAAGTACTAGAAATAATAAAAAATAAAAAATTGAAATGTTATTTGTAAAACGTTTAATATAAAATCAGACTATCAGAAGAAGCGTATACTAATACTTATCTGATCAATAAATATTCCCCCTGCGGTCAAAAGTAAGAATCCTATTTCTTGATCCCCTATTTAGTGATGAATCTAAGAATAAACAACGAATATAAAATACCGTACAATTAACCTTAGAATGTCCAGAGGGGACACAGTGTCCCCGATATCGCGGATGTCTCCCAGCCATTTTCTATGGCACTGAAGCCATAAAAGTGCGAAGCCATATAAATGCTGGGCATTCTACAGTTTTTTAATTAATTCTCAATTGATTATTTAACTATTGAGATTAATAACCAATATTTATCCATAGTTTTAAGTATATTGGTTATCTCTCATACTATCTTTATTCAATATAACAAACGCGGCTAGCGAACATTAGTGTTCGCAGAGTCGGCCTTACAGACACCATGGGCCAACGGTTGAAAGCTAGTAGTCTCTTGCATATTTCCAAAATTTCTTATTTTGGCAATTTGTTTATTATATGCAACCATTCTACCTGCATTGGATATTGGATAGAGTGATAATGCCAGGGGCAGGGAATTTTTATCCAAATAATCACTACAACGCGCTTCGCTTGTACGTGCTGCGTGGCTGGCGGAAGCGTCCTTACGGCGCCTGGTGTCACATTGATTAATTATAAGGGAGATAACATCTCTAAATACGTCTATCCTACTGTTATAATCGATATCGCACGAAAAATCATATTTTTCAGTTTAGATGCGCATCGATGACGTCATAACAGAGTGATGAGTCATCATTTTTGACGATAGTTGCATCATATGTGAGGTATATTAATATACAAATTCTATTAAAATTTCAGCCTTCTATCACCTAAAATGCCTGAGTTATTCTAAAAGAACAAATTTCTAATTATAAAAAGGTGGCAATGACGTCATACTTCCTTGATGAGTCGACATTTTCATCTGAGCTCAAAATTTAGTGGAGCCATAGCCAAAAGAATCCCACATGCCAATAATCAGCTTTCTGTGGCTAGCAGTTTCTCCAATCAATTCGTTACAGATATACAGCCGAACCTGCTATAACGGCCACTCTATATAACGGTAACCTGTCTATAGTGGTCACCAATGAACAGTCCCGTCCGAAATTCTATAATATTGAACATGTGTATATCGGTCACATGCTCAACGCGGCCAGTGGCAACCCGTTTGTAGTCCCTTACTGACCCTAAACTGTCTATAACGGCCATCACCTTTTTCACCCTTTTATGTGTTTATACAAGAAACTTATGAACGATAAACAAGTTTCATGTAATTACTTAAAGTAATGGATTTCTAAAAACTTATTTATTGCACTACGTTGATACCTTTTAGGGATTAAGACAATCACCTGTATATAACGGTCACTTGTGTATAACGGCCAATTTTGTCCAGTCCTTTGGGTGGCCATTATATACAGGTTCCACTGTATATATAAATATATAAATATACATTAATCGAGTTTTAATAGTAAGGATATCCAATAAATCGATATCTACTGTAAAAGTAAAATATTTACCATATAATCAAATTATGATTTCGAGATCTACACTCTTAAATATGCCCTACGTAGATCAACCGTTGAAAGCTATTCTCTTTTTGCATATTTCCAAAATGACTCTATGTATCTATAAACTGCAAAAGAATATATTTGTTAGATAGAAAAGCAAACACTTAGTTCAATAGGCGTCTTACTACTTTGCGCCTATAAAATACAACAACATAAACTACATATTCTATTAAGGATACCGCCCGCGAAAAATCCTTAGGTTTGGCGTACAGCATATATTAAGGTTGGTGTTTCCTTCCAGAACGAACTTTAAAAGTTTTCATTATTTTCACCTGAATTTTTTTGTGGAAACTATTCTCGATGAGTTATCTGCAAAAATACACTTTTCGGGAGCCCAAGAAGTAAGAGAAAAATTTTTTTTTCCCAGATGACCTAATTTATAGAGGACATTCAAGGAAACTTCAATGCCTTATGCCTCTTTTACTCAATTATTCTTGCACAAAATGGTTGAATAAAGAAAATAATAGGAATAGAATTTTCAATTTTAACCCAAATAATTTTTTCTTTCAAATTTCGTTTATACAAAATTTAGAGGCAGATGTTCGTAAGGAAAAATTTTTGCTAATGTAGAATATCAAAAATCTGTCTCTATCATTATGTTATACGTGACGAGATCTTTCTAAAACCGTCGAGTATTTAACTCTACGACCTTTGTAAATTTGATTTTTTTAAGTGCTAAAAACAGGCTACAAAGCAATTTTCATCGGAAAGGCTTGATTTCCATTAGTTTTACTGTATTCTGATAATAAATAACATCAAAACATCCTAAATCAACAACTTATAGTAGTACTTAACTTCAAAATATGACATATAAAATATTTTCACATCACGACACATTCAAAAGTGTGAAAAAGTTGACAGTTATCACTGGGGGCCCAAAAATGACCATGTCCGATAGTTTCTGCCGAAATCCCATACCTTTAACTTTATTTGACTATGTCAGGTCATTATTTTAATACTGAATTCGTACTCAGCACTAAATTTCCATCAATTTGATATATATATTGACCATATTTAGAAATATTTTTGGTTGCCTTTTCCTAGCAACGGTCAGGAATGTTAAAAAATTCCTGGCCGTTGCTAGGCACGGTCAAACAAAAATGTTATACAAAGATGGTCAACATATATATCAAATTGCTGGAAATCTCGTGCTGAGCATGAATTCAGCATTAAAAAGATGATCTGGCACTGTTAAAAGAAGTTATAGCTGTGGGACATTTCGCATTTAAAATGTGTCGTTTTTAGAGCGACACCAGGTGATACAAGTGGCTCAAAGTGGCGAAATATTGGGGCTGGAGTTATAAAAATCGGGATTATTGTTTAGAACCCCTATAAGGATCTAAAAATGATAAAAAAGCAATTTGGGCACATTTTTAATAAAAAACAAGTTTCGCATGGGAAACACCAACCTTAAGAAGAGAGCTAAATAAGATGTTAAGCGTGGGCAGGTAGTGCAATTACAAAATATTGAGGCATACCAAACCGTTTTTGGTTTGCATTTCTAGTTTTTGAGTTACAGCGTCTCAAAGTCGTTTTTTTTTTCGTTTTTCGCTAGCAAATCCTAATGTTAGAGCCTCCTTCACTCTGTATATTTTTTCTAACATACGTTTGGATCAAATCCTTCAAAAATTTATTCATATATAGTTTATCAAATTTGCTATCGCATAGGACCAAAAGAAAGTTAAAATAACTAAAAAAATTTATTTTATGAGGGTTTTTCGAAAAATGGCAAAAAACAGCGAGGAAAGTCAATAATATCACAAATTTTTAAGATATCGAAAATCGAGTGGTCTAACGCTTATCGTACAATGATATTGAACAACTATTGTAAATTTCAGCCTTCTATCTCCAGCCAAATTTGACTTTTTTAATTTAAAAGACGGGTAATTTTGAAATTTTAAAGCCCCGAGATATAAGTATCCAAAGATTAAATGTCAAGAACGATGTATAATGAGCTATTTAGGATAAATAAATGCTTTCATGGCCATTTGATCGCATTTATACTGATGAATTAGATATATTTACGACAAATTTTGGTGAAGATAGCAAAAGCATAGTGAAAATTCACAAATTTTCTTGAGGCTCCTAGCCTCCGAATATTTTGGACCAATTGGGAAATATAATTCATACTCCTAGCACTGCAAAGTATAATCCATCGTTTTAGAATGAATAACGAACTTCTAAAAAGTATATTAGGAAGTTAGAGCGAGAGTCTACGACTTTTAGTTTTAAAGTTAGGATTTTCGAAAAATGCTACGTCTTCACGTGATAAAAGTTAAAACTTAGCATCCCATACGATGTAGTACACTTATTATTAATGAATTAGAAATATACCGCCATGAAAATTATATTAGGAATTGAGAGCTAAGAATTTGGGTATATTATAATTCCCGAGATAGGGAGGAATCTGTTTTTGGACCATAAATGGGGGGCTTTGACCGAATTTGGGAGGTAAATGATCTGAACTTCCAAAATAATCATGTTGAGTGCTTCAAAATTTATTCACACATTGCTATTGACCATTGAATTGTTTTTTGAGTTTAATAGCTACTTTGGGAACTTTTTCATGACAAAATTCGCCATTTTCTAATATATTCAAAGTTCTCCATAGAATTTGTATTACAATAAAATAGATGATTTGTCGAGAAATATTTACTTTTTGACAGAGAGATGTTTGAGGAACCTATATTATCATATATATTCTTTCTTTCATTTAAGATTATAATAGATTACAAGCGCGCTTCGCGCTTGCTTGCGCTGCGCGGCTGGCGGACACTTTGTGTCCGCCGGATGCTCCCTTCGGTCGCCTGGAGTCACATTGGTTAATTATAAGGGAGATAACATCTCTAAATATGTCTGTCCTACTGTGCTAATCGATATCACTCGAAAAATCACCAAATTTGTGAATTTAAAAATTTTTGATGCGTAATGATGACGTCATAACAAAGTGATGAGTCATCATTTTTTGATGAAAGTCGCATATGTGATCATATGTGAGGTATGTTAGTATACATATTCTATAAAAATTTCAGCCTTCTATCTCCTATAATGGCTGAGTTATGCCCGAATAACTGTGTTGCTTAACTTTTGAAAATGTGACAGTGACGTCATAATTCCATGATGATTCGACATTTTCGTCTGAGCTCAGAACTTACTGGAGCCATAGCCAAAAGACTCCCACATGCCAAAAATCAGCTTTCTGCGCCTGGCAGTTTCTTCAATCAATTCGTAACAGATATATATATATATATACAAATATTAATCGAGTTTTAATAGTAAGGATATATCTTCAATAGTTTTTATGCATCGGCATCGAGCACTTTCGGGACCATAGAGAGGTTTGATGTCCGAATCACAGTAGGACAGACATATTTAGAGATCTTATCTCCCCTAAATTTAACCAATGTTACCCTAGGCGACCGAAGGGAGCCTCCGGCGGACACAAAGTGTCCGCCAGCCGCGCAGCGCAAGCAAGCGAAGCGTGCTTGTATACTATAACTTACGAACTAATGGTCGGATCTGAACAAATTTTTTTAAAAAATGTTCAGAATTCTTTTCTATACACAATAGCTAATATCACAACGGCCATTTCCCGAGCATTTTAGAAATAAAGTCCCTCATAGAGAAATTTTGATTGGATTTTATATGCCTCTTTTTCTAAATGCATCTGTTTTATAATATTTAAAGGGGCCAAAACCATTTTGAGGTCCATAAAATTGAAAAAATATCAGATAAGTAAATTACACAATCACTATTAAATGGATGCATATATAGCAAATATAATTCTCTACATTATTACTTCATGTTGGTCAAAAACGGTCATCATGAATGATGGCATCATTGATATCTATAATTTATTGTGAATTTAATGGGCGAACTGCATACGATAAGTTGTCATTTGTTCGAATCGCCACATAAATAAGACCAATTATCAGTTTAAAGTAAAAGTCTTCACTAAAAATAGTATATTTGTTGTATATTTGTTTGTTTGTTCACTATTAATAGAAAAACCTTATGCAATAGAATGAAGACTCGTATAAAGGGGTAATGTTACACGTTTACACGACCTTTGTTTTTTTGAAGCGAAATATGGGATTATAACGTCACGACAGGATTGGTTTATGATGGGATATGACGTTTATGATGGGATATGACTTCTGGACCGGAGGCGGGAGCAAATATCTATCAAGCAGAGTTGGATACATTCTGAATATCATAGGGGGAGTAAGATGGCATCAAATATTTACAGGGGGTGCTAACCCCCCTTGGGGGAAGATGACTATGCAGGGCTGGATTAGGGTTTTTAATCCCGGATCCCGGTGTGTTTTACCTCGAGATTAGTTTTTAAAATCCCGGGATCCCGATTATTTTTAATCCTGCTCATATATAGAGACTTTTGTTGTAATGCCTATTGATTTGTACTACTATGTACACGTTTTCGCATTATTGAATGAAATACTATTTCAATATCTATAATACATTTTTAATAACATTGTACGTATATATAGAAGATGTGAATAAATAATATGCTCGAATTGAAATTACAAGGTTACCTTTCTAACAATTATTAGTGATTTGTACGGCTTAAATATCGAAATTAAAATATCTATATGATGGGGAGAAAAAAGTTTTGAAGGTGCAGCAATTTGGAAATCTTTCAAGCGTTCCCTATGTGGAAAATTGGTTGAATGTAATTCCTGAAAAGTACATTAGTGCGATGGTGGATCGACCAAAGGAATACATATTTATTTAAGATCAATCCACGAAATTAACCTTCTAAGAACCTTAATATTTCATTTATTCAAATTTAGTCATGATATTAAAATATTAGAAATTCTAGCATACCAATTCTGGATTGCATTTATGGATAAAGTCATTGCTAAGTAGGTGATCTTCTAACTGCGTAGCAGCAGCCTTTTCAATAATTTTAGACAGAAAAGACAGATTGGAAATTGACCCCAGTCCCTAAATCCACACTGAACGTTGTACTTCCTATCAGAAATTTCCTTTTAGGTAGCCCCTCCCCCTAGTCACTCGCTTTTCTCCCTTAATTAATTATGTTTTACACCACTGGTATTAAGGATACCGCCCGTGAAAAATCCATAGGTTTGGCTTACAGCATATATCAAGAATAGAGATATATAAGATGTTAAGCGTGGGCAGGTAGTGCAATTAAAAAATATTGAGACATGCCAAACAGTTTTTGGCTCGCATTTCTAGTTTTTGAGTTACAGCGTCTCAAAGTCGTTTTTTTCCGTTTTTCCCTAGCACATCTTAATGGTAAGCCCTCCTGCACTCTGTGATTTTTTTAAAGCACATGTTTGGATCAAATGCTTCGAAAATTTATTCATAGATAGTCTATCATATTTGCCACTTCATAGGACCAAAAGAAAGTTAAAATTTTAAAAATTGTAAATTTTATCGGTGTCCGAATAAAAAGGGCCAAAAAACGGCGAAAAAAGCCCGATTTTCTTTGCAAATCAGCAATAAAATCACAAATTTATAAAATATCAAAAATTGAGTGGTCCTACGCTCATCGCCTAATGATATGGAACAACTCCTGAAATTTTCAAACATCTATCTCAAAGCAATTTTGAGTTAAAATTTTTGAAAGACGGTCAATTTTGGAATTTTAAAGTCCCGAGATATAGGGATTTGAAGTTTTGATGGTAAGAACGATGTAAAATGAGCTATTAACGAAAAATAAAAGCATCCATGGACATTTAATCGCGTGTATACTAATGAATTAGATGTATTCCAACAGATTTTGGTGAAAATAGCAAAATTATACTGAAAATTCACAAATTACCATGAGGCCCCTAACCCCGAATATTTTGAACCAATTAGGGAATGTAAATCATATTCCTAGCAGTACAATGTATAATTCATCGGTTTAGAATGAATAAAGAGCTACCAAAAAGTATATTAGGAAGTTAGAGCGAGACTCTACGACTTTTAGTTTTCAAGTTAGGATTTTCGAAAAATGCTACGTCATCACGTGATAAAAATTTGAAACTTAGCATTCCATTCCATGTAGTACATTTATTATTTAAGAATCAGATATATACCGTCTTGAAAAGTATATTAGGAATTGAGAGTTAAGAATTTTGGTGTATATTTCCCGAGATATGGAGGAATATGTTTTTGGACCATAAATGGGGGGGCTTTGACCGAAATTTGGAGATAAATGCTTTGAACTTCCAAAATAATCATGTTGGGTGCTTCAAAGTTTCTGTATACATTGCTAGTGACTATTGCATTGTTTTTTGAGTATAATAGCTACTTTTGGGAACTTATTTCATGACAAGATTCACCATTTTCTAATATATTCAAAGTTCTCCATAGAATTTGTATTACAACAAAAACGATGATTAGTCAAGAAATATTTACTTTTTGACAAAGAGATGTTTGAGGAACCTATATATTATCATATATATCCTTTCATATATCCTTAGATTATTATTGATTATATATCTTCAATAGTTTTTAAGCATTGACATCGAGCACTTTGGGGGCCATAGAGTGGTTTGATGTCCGAACTTTACCTACAATATACTATAACTTACGAACTAATGGTCCGATCTCAACAAACTTTGTTTAAAATGTTCAGAATTTTTTTCTATACACAATAGCTAATATCACAACGGCCATTTCCCGAGCATTTTAGAAATGAAGTCCCTCATAAAGATATTTTTGATTGGATTTCAGGTGCCTCTTTTTCTAAATTCATCTGTTTTATAATATTTAAAGGGGCCAAAACCATTTTGAGGTTCGTATAATTGAAAAAATATCAGATAAGTTAGAAAATAATTGATGAATGCGCCGCAAAATCACGAATAACTTTCCGATTTTTAGTACGCCTGAGCTTTAGGTGCCCAGTTCTAGAATATCAAAATAAATACCGTCCAACAAGTACGATTAGATGGTAGACTACTCAATAATCCGATGGAATTGACAATAAAAAATTCCACAATTTTTTTTAATGTTTTGCGATGTTTTTCGAGGGCGGTATCCTTAAGTGGCAAAGAAGTGGGAAAAATCCACCATAATTAGTAAGTATAACATCTTTTTATCACAAAATATTCAACTGAACACCTCCCGTTTGCATCTTCTACATGCCTTCTTGATTATTTGACATTTCAACGATATTATTTAACAATTTTGAGGAATTTTATCAATACAAATTGTTTTCCAGTCTTTTTCAATGGCAAAATTGAAAGGGCCTTATTCACTAAGAAAACTTAAGATTTGCTTAACTTTATATAACTTTATAGTATAGTGGAAATTTTGAAGAGTTGCATTACGATTTGGGTAAATAGATGTTCAATGATACCAATAGAAATATAAACTACCTAAATACTGGAAATATTCCAAGTCACTCTCGAAATATTCGTGATGTCATACTTAAGTATTATGACGTCATACTTAACTTAAAATATTACGTAACTTTCTGAAAAGTTTAACAAATGAGTCAAAATTTGTCAAGCATTTCAATTGTACCACTTAAAATTAATAGAGTATGCAATCTATTTGAATTCTTTAAAAATCTCTTCTAATTTTGAATATTCAAAAGTTAAGCAAATCTTAAGTTTTCTTAGTGAATAAGGCCCCCGCGGGTCTATAATCGTGTATGCTAACCACAGTAATTATATTAATAACACAGCAACCAACATACCAGTCGAAGCATAATCCTGCAACGAATTAATTAAACGAATTGAAAATACTTTGTCTTTGTTACCTTTTGACATATAAAGTTGGGCCTGGAACATATTGAACGCCCTAAGTAGAATGATGACTTTACATTTTAATTACTAGAATTTAGCTCCTTGTCCACATATCTGTTGAATATATCTTATATGGTAGATGATTAATATTTCCCCACATAATTTTTGCTCATTCACTGTGTTCAAGTAATTTGTTTATAAATGATATTATATTTGTAAGATAATATTGTATGCTAGAATATAATATCTTAGTCTACATTCTCCCTATGTATTTCGATTTCTTAATTAATCAGAATCCATATATGGAACTAGAGTCATTTACCACAATCACGCCCACCCAGATGAGAAATATAGGCTGTTTAGGAAACACTGAGAAATTAATCAATAAATACTTGTTCAATAAAGTAAGCAGGTGATAAATAAGTATTTTTTCTTTCCAGTTGATATAATAGTATTTTATTTGACATTTCAAACCCTTTTTTTAATTTATAAATAGCATCCTGCTCCGTTCATTTTTGCTATTAAATTATTTTCGGAATTTTCAAGAGAAATAGAGACTTAGCTAGCAACATACAACATATCTCAAAACCTTATTAATATGGATGGTGAAAATTTATTATTTCCTCCATATACTTGTAGGAAACACAATCCTTAATCTTATGTTTTGTATGAGCGACCAAAGGTTAGACATTGTTCTAGCAGAAATTATCTGTATTTTACAATTTAAGTACAATGTAAATGAATGAATGAAAAAGTGATTCAATAAAAACAAATTTGACGTAAAATGCAGTACAAAAATTGGCGGCTGAAACAAGTTCCCAACAAACAGTGACCATATTATGTTCTTTTCACGAACTTAGATAAATATACGTAATTCCCCGCTGCAAAAGACTAGGGGATTATGTCCCTACATGGTTAATATTTGAGAAGTATTGGAATCAAGCCATTAGTCCGAAGTATTGAGCTCATGCACGTATGCAGACAGTTGAGGAGAAACGCGATAAGAGCAACCTGTAATTTATGTGGTCTCGGTGAAGTAAAGATGATTGCCATTTTATCCATCTATTCCAATATTCACAAATGGTATTGACAGGAAGGTCGCAGCCAGGACAATGGTGTGCTTTACTGCAACTTTGATGGCAAACAGCACAACTAGGTTAATTCGCGTCATCACAACTCTCTGTTTCTAGGTTTTGAATCTGAGTAAACAAACTGGGAGTGATTCCAGCTCAATTGGTGTGTACGGAGGAGAATGTTCAAGTAAAATGGTGAGCTCTTGAGCTGGTAAGTTAGGAGAGTTGTAATCCATGTTAAGATTACTAATACAAGGTGACAAATATTTTTCAGTTACATTTTGATAGAGCCACAAGTAGTTTTGATTTCTATATTTCAGTACGAAATTTCGAAATTTATCATCTAGTATAACTAGATATGTGTTTTCCAAAATATACAGCATATTTTTTACAATCATATCGAGATAAGAGACAAACTTTGTCTCACTAATATTTTCATGAATAGTCAGCAAATGTTGAAATACTTCTAAGATTGATTTATATCCCACCAAGATGAAATGCATTCAGAAACAAAGGGGAAATTTATTTTAGAGACCGAATTCAAGAACGCTGATCGAAAACTTTCAAAATTTGAAGGGAAATTCAAGCAAACTCACTACACCTCATGTCTCAAATGAAACAAATTCTGGCTTAGCAAATGGAATGCCGGGTTTATGTCCAAGATAGACCTCAAAACATTCCACTCATCTGTTTTGTATGGCAATTATAAGGAGAGGACTTGCGCGGAATAATTTATTTTATATTTGAGAGTCAATTATTGCAGAGAATCTAACAATCTCAAGAGAGGGCTTACAATTCTACGATTTAGTAGTTAACCTATCACTAAATAAAGGCTAATTTGGAAATTGTCACCTTGCACAAAATATCGAAACTTACTGATCCATCTCTTCTTCTATAGTGAAATCTGCTTATTCTCATCTGGGATTCCAAACTCTTCAAGCCCCTGTACATGCTTCCGACCGAAGAGAATTCTGTAAGGAGTCTTACACTCTAATGTTGAATGCGGACTAGTATTGATTGAGTACTGGGTTTCTATTTACATTTTAACTAAACATGGATCTGCATAAAAGATCCTAACACCTTTTTAATCTTTGTTTACCCTTTCAACAGAGCCTTGTAACGGAGGATGTCTCGCCTTACCATGAACCACTTGACATTTAGGCCATTGTTCTCGAATAAAGGTTACAAGATTGATGTTTTTAAATTCCCTACCGTTATCGTTCTGTAGAATGTGCGGTGGTCCCAACAAACAAATACGTCTAGAAGATCATCAACAACTTCTTGTGCTGACTTGCGTCTCAAAGGATGGAGCATAACAAATTTGGTAAGGTGATCCTGATATACCATTAAGAAGTTGTATGGCCTGTTAATTTCTGGTGTATTTTGCAGGTTGATTAAGTCAATTTGGACCCTCGAAGCAAAATCTGAACACGTGTTGGTTTTGTGACCGTAGATTTCAGTTGCTTTTTACATTTCTGAAGTTCGCACTCACTACATGATTTGATAAATAATTGGACCACTTCTTTGGAAATTCCGGAATAATTATGTTATAAGCACTACTGAAATCCGGTCTCTTCCAAGGTGCTTTTCTCCCTCAGTGTAGTATTTCAAAGAGCGATTCTTTGGATACAACTCTCAATAGATCCTGTGTGTTTTGCACTTGACTATTTAGGAATTTAACAGATTGTGACTGTTTTACTACATATTTCTTCCTAATCCTGTAGTACCTTTGGCGATCAGCTCCTTTTTGGACAAGGGGAGGCCCAGAATAAATACGAATGTTATCTGTAATCTGAGCTGAAATGAGGACAGACATATGATTCAATGGAATTGCTGAATTTTTCCCGAGGGGATATCATGACTGCGATTGTATTGCCTTTTGTTATAATTTTCTGTATCTATCTTCTCAAGAAATAAATGCTTACATGTATTACCCATCCAATTGACGTATTTAGACAGCTCAAACTAATCCCTTCTGCTGTCTTTGTTGCTATTGCGAAACCGTCCTCGCTTGATACATTGAATATGACCAGTTTTGATACCATTATTTTCTTCTTTATCATATGTTTCGATTACGAATTGATTGGGAAGTTTGGGAATGAGCATAACTTATTTTAATGAATAAATACAATTTGAATCCTATCGTCATCGTGATGAAAACATTATATTTTAAGGCTTTCAAAAGTTATAAGTAACCCATGATATTCTATTTCCAGTGGAAACGCATTCTGACTGCAACATATCCACACATACTACATACACAAACATTAATCGAGCATTAATAGTAAGGATATCTATCTACTATCTGTAACGAATTGATTGAAGAAACTGCCAGGCACAGAAAGCTGAAATTTGGCATGTGGGAGTCTTTTGGCCATGGCTCCACTAGGCTCTGACTTCAGACGAAAATGTTGACTCATCATGGAATTATGACGTCAGTGTTGCCTTTTTTGTTATTAGAAATCTCAATTTTTCAACTAAAATTCAGTCATTGTAGGTGATAAAAGCCTGAAATTTTAATAGACTGTGAATATTGATGTTTTTCACACATGATGCAATCATCAAAAAATGATGATTCATCATTCTGTTATAACATCATCATTATGCATCCAAAGTCTAAAAATTGACAAATTTGGTGATTTTTCGAGTGATATCGATTATAACAGTAAGACAGACGCATATAGAGATGTCATCCACCTTATAATTAATCAATGTGAGCCTAGGCGCCCAAAGCGCTCCTCCGATGGACACAAAGTGTCCGCCTCCCGCGCAACGAAGCGCGCTTGTGCATCTTAAATCTGTGAAAAAAGGTACTAAAGCCACAAAACTCGCAATCCATACATATTTGAGGTAAAGCATTCAGACCTTTGGATTCCAAATATTACTTTCAATTTAACAATAATACATTTCCTATGGATAACTATAGCGAAATACAAGAGATCAAAATGCACAATGGACCCAAGTTCCAGGAACCGAGATTGAACGCATACAGTCCGTACTTAGGGGAGTCTATAGTACGTTGTGATGTTGTAAAATTTAATGCAACATAGGAGATAGTGTAAAGGTTCCGGCAAAATGCTATACAGGTATCCCTCGCCGTTCGAGGGGGTTACGTTCCCGAGAATTGTCGCGAATGGCAAAATCGCGAGCGGCAAGACGTTAGTTCAATGAGAATAGTGGGTTTGCATTCCTAGAATATAAAAACGACGCTAGATACAGTTTGCTAAGTACGCTATTGATTCAATAGTTGAGCTGAAATACTGATACAAACGCTAGCACAAGTGAAATGGTAGTAAAAAATGAAGTGATAAATGAAAGATATAGATCCACTAGTAGCAAACCTAAGTACCTGTAAGTACCAGTAAATGATATTGCCAGGATAATATGTAGATACGTATAAGGTTACGGACTTATGGTAGCCCATGAAACCACTGAAAACCGCGAATAGTCGAGGGAACGAGTCGCAAATAGCAAAACAAGACTCAAAAACTTTTCCGCAATTAGTCGAAACCGTGAATGGCAAACTCGCGAACGGCTAGGGCTGCCTGTATATAAGTAAATAACTTTATAAAGAATATCATCGAATACAAATGACAATATCTTAGTAAACGGATGTATGTATTAAAACAACAAGAATTTATTATTAACTGGCAAGATCTTTCCCAAATTTATTAATATATTTAAGATAGTCATTTTCTGTTTCATCTCCAAACAAGGCGACCAAAAGACTAACACCATACCCGGTGGCTCTATCTGCAAATTTGACAGTTGCTGCCATATCAATATGCACCCATATACCAGAAAAAGAAGGAGATAATTGTGAATAGATAAATAGACCGGCACACGATGAGGTTGCATTTCCATAATTTGACACCGAATTTTTCATATCTGCTATTTCACTGTTAAACTCTTGAAAGTGGAGTTCCGGGCAATAGACGATCGGGAAGACGCAATCACCCGAAATTCTTCCTATTTTCATTACCTTTGATTCCCAGAAGGAATCATTACTCAAAACTGCGCCATGAAATTCACCAGTTGTGACACCTTGAGCACCGGTTAATGTTGCAAGATCTACAATCACGTCTGAAAGAAGATCTCTCTCTGCATAAGCAACACCATCACCAACAACAAGCCTTCCCTCAGCATCTGGATTGTTTATTTCAACTGTATTACCTGAAGGAAATGAAGGAAATTAGATAAATCCATTTTACAAAATATACGAGTATGGTAGTTGAATAGTGATGAATAGATTAGAATCATGGGTTTATCTAGGATTTTCCAATCTGGCACTTTTTTGGAGGTGATAAAAGTTACATGGCACCCAAACAGTGGCTTATCTTGTAATTCCAGGGGTGATAGCAACCCGACGCCAAAATCGAATCACACTGCAAGCACCTTGGTTCCTAGGACGATACCAGGCTGGCACCTATAAGTGCCGACCGAGCACCTAGATAAACCCCTGATTAGAATGCAACATATATTTAATAAGCTATCTGTGTGTATAAGATGTTGAACATCTCACTATTTATCATATAAATAGCATTAAAACCAAGGTGAATATTTCTAAACGGTAAAGGATACAACAATCAGTTTTAAGATCCGAAATATACGCAATCGAATTATTCGTATTAGAATATTTCTAATCAATTATTAAAAATGCTAACGTTTTAAAATTATTAATAAATGCAACTTTATGCAGAAATATTTATCCAATTTAATCACTATACATGATGGTCATGAATTGACTCTCGTGGCAAAGCTTGATCTTTTATTCATCGAGTTGAGCAATTTATTAGAATACTTCAATTATGATTAATTCCAAAATGTAGATTTTGAATCAAGAATTAGACTCCTAATCTCTCTTAGAGTTTGATTGTACCAATAATGTCTCTTCATTAAATAGATTCAAATGACTATATTTGTATGGGCTCCATGGGTTTTTCATCATGGAATTATGACGTCATTGTCACCTTTTTTAATAATAGAACTTTCAGTTTTTCGACTATAACTCAGCCATTTAGGTGATTAAAGGCTGAAATTTTAATAGACGGTGTATATTAACATTCTTCACATATAATACAACTACAAGTAACAAATGATGACGCATCACTCTGTTATGACGTCATCATTGCACATCAAAGATGTAAACTGAAAATTTTGTGATTTTTTGAGTAATATCGACTTTAATAGTAAGACAGACGTATTTCGAGATGTTATATACATTGTAATTGATCAATGTCAGCCTAGGAGGCTAGAGGACCCCTCTCGCGGACACAAAGTGTCCACCATCATCGCTTTGCTTGCTTGCGCTGCGCGGCTGGCGTGAACTCCGTGTATTTACATTGATTAATTATTAGGTAGATAACATTTCTAAATACGACTGACTGTTAGAGTCAATATCGCACGAAAAATTACCAAATTTGAAATTTTTGTTGTATCATATTTGAGATTTATTAATATATTCTATCACAATTTCATCCTTCTATCACAGTGGTTCTCAACCGGAGTGCCGCGGCACCCTGGGGTGCCGCAGGCCTTACCACACTTACATACTGCTTTATTTTATTTTCTATTGATACCATTGTCAATGTTGAATTTGATTATTGTCTTCTGACAATCCTCTGGAATAATTTATTACACAATATTCACAATAATTTCCTAGTTTATTAATTAGTTATTCTATAATAAAGTCATAATAATTCAAATCAAATTCCACTTTTACTATCATTTGTTCATTGGCCTGCCTCTAAGTCAAATTAAGGGGTGCCGCTGAAAGGAATAAGTATAGAAAGGGCGCCGCGAGAAGAAAAAGGTTGAGAAACACTGTTCTATCAGATAAAATGGTTTATAGCCTCAAAACTGAAATTTCTAAATGTAAAAAGGTAACTATGACGTTACAATTTCATGATGAGTCGGCATTTTTGTCTGAGGTCAGAAGTTGGTGGAGCCATAGTCAAAAGATTCCAACATGAAAAAAATTAGCTTCCTGTGCCGGGCAGTTTTTACAATCAATTCGTTACAGACATATAAATTATGAGACTGTATATTTTGATCAAAGATTTATCGATGGACCTGTATGGACTCTTCGGAATAGGAAAATTTTGAAGTAGGAATAATTCGTAAACTAGATAAATACGAAATGCACTAAAATATTTGGGAATAAAGCTTAAAACATTTCAAGTAAAAAAGTTATAATATTTGGCAATTAAGAATCGATCTCAAACGGGTAAAATGCCATACAGTAACCCTCTCAAGAACTAAAAATGCCACTATCACACTCAATTGGACACTATTTCAAACTAAAATATTCTCTTATAGTACATTAATGAGTTTTAATAGTAAAGATATATCATAGCCTACTACATATAAGACATCACAGTAACTTGCGGATTTTGGATTAGGGATACGGTAGAAGATGGTTGAACTAATGGATGAGCTGCATTAAATCATTAACAATGCACAATAGAGGTTAGGGATATATTATCAGCATATACAAATATGTGGCGAAGTCCAATATCCGTCATTTAAATTTAGATTAGTCATCATATGAAATACTTTCCCATAGCAACACTGGAATGTAGCTATATTCTATGAAGAAAAAAAATTCTCATCGACCCATTCACAGCTTAGTTCTATGCGAAAAATCATATACAAAATTATGAAACCGCTAGGATTTACGCTAGGCCAATAACTTATATAGATATTTCAATTTTTTAATAGTGTATGTTTACTATTAAAACTCGATTAATTTTCATTAAGTTTACATATATACGTATATAGTAGTATATGTAACGAATTGATTTAAGAAACTGTCAGGCACAGAAAGCTGATTTTTGTCATGTGGGAGTCTTTTGGCTATGTATGGCTCTACTAAATTCTAAGTGAACGAAAATGTCGACTTATCATGAATTATGACGTCATTGTCACCTTTTAAAATCAGAATTTGTTTTTTTCACAAGTTTTTTTAACACAATTCAGTCATTTCGGTAATAGAAGGCTGACATTTCAATAGAATGTGTATATTAATATATCTCAAATATGATACAACTCTCATAAAAAATAATGACTCATCAATCTGTTATGACGCATAATCTGATTAAGCATCAAAAATTTAAAAATTGGCAAATATTTACAAATGTCATCGACTATATAATTAATCAATGTGGGCCCAGGCGCCCAAAGGGCGCCTCGGGTAATCACAAAGTGTCCGCCTGCCTCGCAGCGCAAGTAAGCGAAGCACGATTGTTGCAATAAAAAGGTTATGTGTATATTTTTACACCATTATATACATATTTTACACGATTTGACAAATTTTGAAAAATATGCTAGATATCAGCGTCCAATGGTTGACATGGAGTTTTTAGTGGTTGAGATTTCTAATATTATATTCTCAGATCTTGATGATAAATTCTTGGTTTACTTTCGTTTACAAGAGATACATAAATAAAGTAAACAAATCTTTAAAATATGTTAGAAACTAGCTTTAAACGATTGTCATGAGGCTTTGTGGTATAGATTTCGAAAATCACACGGAAAGCTGATTATTATCGCTTTCCCTTCCCCCTGAGCAACTAGTACATCTGCTGACGGTTAATGACAGTCGAGGCAGAGTATTCAGAGAGCACATTCGAGCTTATAATCATTATATTAGGCAGCTGACTCCCAGACAAGGAGAAACATTGATTTGCACAAATTTACATCCATGATGGTACACCTGAAGGAGAGGTGGATATTCGCCAGCGACACCTTGGAGATCAGAGTCTCCTTAGGGCGCCTAGGCTCACATTAATTAATTATAAGATAGATAACATCACAAAATACATTTGTCTTACTGCTATAATCGATATCACTCGAAAAATCACCAAATTTGTCAGTTTTAAAAATTTTGATGGGTAATGATGACGTCATAACAGTGGTGAGTCATCACTTTTTGATGATAGTTGCATCATATATAAGATATATCAAATACACATTCTATTAAAATTTCAGCCTTCTATCACCAAAAATGGCTGAGTTAGTCGAAAAACTGACATTTCTAATTATAAAAAGGTGACATTGACGTCATAATTCCATGATGAGTCGATATTTTGGTCTGCGGTGAGAACTTAGTGGAGCCATAGCCAAAAAGGAGTCTTTTGGCTATGGCTCCACTAAGTTCTCACCGCAGACCAAAATATCGACATGCCAAAATTCAGCTTCTATGAATGGCAGTTTCTTGAATCAATTCGTTACTGGTCGTTAAAAAAGCGAACATAAAATATTAACCTAATTATCTAACAATTCAAATTTACCATTGAATTAGTGCTATGCTACTATTCGGAACAAATTCACTAATCCGAACGATGTTTTCATTATTGGCACAGAGCGGTTCGGATTAGCGAGGGTGTACTGTATTGAGAATTGCTTAGAAAAGCAAGGAAAATTTTTTCCGATTATCCGGGGATTCATATCCCCACTCAAGATAGGAGTTTATATGATCTACCGCGATCATTCAAGATGAACTAGCTTATGATGTGTTGCTGATCTATCCATAATTGCAGATACCAATGTGCCTTTACTGAACCCGGACCAGTTGAGTGCATATAACTGTATTATGGAGTATATAGAAAATCCGATTGCTGGAAACAACGCATTTTTTGTTGACGGTCCCGGTGGGACTGGCAAAACATTTTTTTACAATACCTTGTTAATTAAGATTCGCTCCAGTGGTGAAATTCCACTGACAATGGATTCTTTGTTACTTTGAAGGCTCTAGATAACTAGTGGGAAATTGAATTTGAATTTAACAAAATTTTTTGGACTCAAATCATTTTCAATGACTTGTTATATTGGAACTGAAACTGTGTTGACTTTAAGTAAACATTCTAAATCACTGTCAGACTGATGCTATTTTACCACCTCAACCTCAAAGGAAACTGCAACCAATTCCTTCTCCAGATCGGCCTGGGGCAGAAATTTCCATGTATTTCAAAAAAATAAATTGCTTGAGGATATATTATCGTTGAGCTTTTGTGCAAACTTTACTATTAAAACTCGACTATTAAAACTATATGTAACGAATTGATTGAAGAAAATACCAGCACAGAAAGATGATTTTTGGCATGTGGGAGTCTTTTGGCTATGGCTCCATTAAGCTCTGAGCTCAGACGAAAATGTCGACTCATCAAGGAAATATAATGTCATTGTCACCTTTTTTATAATTAGAAATTTCAGTTTTTCCGACTATAACTGAGCCATTTTACATGAAAGAAGGCTGAAATTTTAATAGATAAGGAATATTAATATATCTCACATATGATGCAACTATCATCAAAAATGATGACCCATCACTCTGTTATGACGTCATTATTACGCATTAAAATTTAAAAAATTGACAAATTTGGCGATTTTTTGTGCGATTTCGATTATAACAGTAGGACAGACCTATTTAGAGAGATGTTATCTCCCTTATAATTAAATCAATGTGACGCCAGACGCCCACAGGGCGCCTTTGGCGGACACAAAATGTCCGCCAGCCGCGGAGCGCATGCAAGCGAAGCGCGTTTGTAAATACATAATAATTGAGTTTTAATTGTGCGTCTTTTGGATATCTACTAAGTTCTAACTTCAGACGAAAATGTCGGAGCATCATGAATTTTTAGAATTAAAATCTCAGTTTTTCGACTACTCAGTCATTTTATTTAGTGATAGAAGGCTGAAATATTGAATGTCTATATGAATATGTAATATATTTGGGTAGAAAGCAATTCAAACTGTATTTAGTTTTCTAAGTGCTTGTAATAGAATTACCAAATTAAGATAATCATACAATATGTCACAAGCGATAGCTTGCCCTATAAATATGTAAGTAGAGTCAGTGAAGTCATATCATGACCAACACCATGGGTGGTACTAAGCTACGGAAACCACGCAGGTAGTGATGAGGTCTAACCTAAAGTCTCTACACTCCCTTCCACTAGCAAGTCTTTACTCTAAGATTCTGGTTGGTATCTGTCGGGAGGGTGCCGTATCCGAGATGAGCGACGCGGTGGAGGAGGGGTCACCTGTTGGGCTACATCACTGCGACTAGTCACCATGTGCTGCATTTATGGACAACGAGTTCCAACAGTATATGGAAAGGAAAAATCTTGAGTATCCACTGGACCATCTGCTTCATCAGCGCGGATGTGATCCATGTGGCGATGTATTATCCTGCCATCGTCCAATTTGACTATAAACGATAATGGTCCGCTTTTCTCCGTTAGGATACCCTTTAACCAGGACGTCACATGCGGGAAATTGCGCACGAAGACGCGTGAGCTAATCGTGAGATCCCTCAGCTTAGCTGCACAGTCGTACCTTTCCTTCTGTAATTGTTGTTTAACTCCTATTCGAGCTGAAAGATCAGGGATAAGGCGACTGAAGTGCGATCTGAGCTGCCTTTCCATAAGCAGTTCAGCTGGAGTTATTCCCGTGGTTGAATGGGGGTAATATGGTAGTGGAATAAGAATCTAGATATTCTTGTTTCCAGTGATTCTGTAGAAGTTCTTTCCATACTGTCTTTAAACGTCTGTACCGCCCCCTCGACTTGGTCATTGGAAGAGGGGTGGTATGGAGCAGTTCTCTATCGAATACCATTCTTCCTCGTAAACTCCTGAAATTCTGCACTAGTGAATGCAGTTCCGTTATCTGACACGATTATCTCAGGTAATCCATGCGTTGCAAATAAGGCTCTCAGTTTTTCGAGAGTAGAATTCGAAGTCGCCGAATGTACTATTGATACCTCCATTCATTTCGAGTGGGCATCCACTACTATAGGGAACATCTTCCCCATGAATGGACCAGCAAAATCAATGTGGATACGCGACCATGGACGATCAGGCCACTCCCAAGGATGTAATGGCGCCTTAGGAGGCGAATGTCTTGATAACTGATAAGGCTCGCATGACTTAACTTTCGTTTCAAGCTGTTGATCCATTCCAGGCCACCATAAGAAACTTCGTGCCAAGCTTTGCATGTGCGATATCCCTGGATGTGCTTCATGGAGCAATTCAAGAACCAATACTTGGCCTTTATTTGGTATCACGACACGAGTCCCCCACATAATACATCCATCTTGCACGCTTAACTCATCCTTTCTGCGACAGAAAGGTATAGTCTCCTCGTCCGTCAAATGCGGCCACCCGAGATGCAAGAATCGGCGAATCCGAGATAACAATGGATCGCGGCTGGTCAATTGGCTAATTCGCTCCGCAGTAAATTCTGATAGCTCGAGGTTCCTCATGAGTAGTATCGTTTCCCCAGGAACAGGAATATCCGTCGGGTAATTAGGTAGGGGTAGACGATTCAAGCCATCTGCATTGCCAATTTCCCCACCAGGTCTGTACACAATCTTGTAATCGTATGCGCCAAGAATAAGGGACCATCTCTGTAGCCTTGCAGATGCTAAAGGTGGGACTGGATGCGTGTGTCCAAAGATGTATTGTAGTGGCTTGTGGTCAGACTTGATCAAGAAGGCGTCCATAAAGAAATTGGTGAAATCTTTTAACTGCAAAGATAATTGCCAAACCCTCCTTATCGAGCTGAAAGTATTTCTTCTCCGCGATGGCAAGTGAGCGCGAAGCGTAATAGATAGGCCTCTCTGTGCCATCTTCTAAAACATGCGACAGTACGGCTCCAACTCCATATGGTGACGCGTCACAGATGACAACGAGGTCTTTATCGGGCTGAAAGTGAACGAGTATCTGGGATGATGATAGCACCCCTTTGCCTTCCGGAAGGCGCTCCCCTGAGCTCTACCTCAATCCCACTTGACATGTTTCTGTAACAACCAGTGTAATGGAGCCATCAAGATTGAGAGATTGGGAATGAACTTCCCATAATAATTCATAAGCCCTAGGAATGACCGTAATTCAGAGGTGGTCTTTGGGGTGGGCGCGTTCTGTATTGCTTGAGTCTTCTTGCCACTTGGTCTGAGGCCTTCAGCATCAATGACATGTCCCAGATATTCAATTGATGGGAGTAAAAATGCACATTTGTGTCGTTTGAGACGAAAACCAGCTTGCTTGAGACGCAATAGCACTGCCTTAATTAACCCTCGCTTGCCACAGGAATGTGTTGCGTCATTTCCGGTTTAAGCCATTTTCAATGGGGAAGCCATAAAAATTGTATTTACTATAAATAGGAAATACCCCAAGCCGTCCGGGGGTTAAGGTTGTGAAGGTGATCTTCACTAACGCCTGTTATAAGTTTATCGTCAAGGTAAATACAAGTACAAACGCGTGGCAACCCTCGTAGGATGCTCTCCATAGTCCTCTGGAAGATCGCTGGTGTGGCCAATAAACCAAACGGAAGGCGATTGTATTGGAATAGCCCCCTCTGTGTGTTTATGGTAGTGTATTTCTTCGACCGTTCTTCTAAGGGAATTTGCAAGTAGGCGTGGGCTAAATCCAGCTTGGTAAATGACTTACCTCCTGATAACGACGCTAAAAGGTCATCAATCCGTGGTAGCGGATAAGTATCTACTAATGCAAAAGCATTCGCGGTTACTTTATAGTCCCCACAGATACGTACCGATCCGTCCCCTTTAACAATGGGTACTATTGGCACTGCCCATTCCGCAAATCGTACAGGCTCAATGACGCCCTGACTCTGTAGCCGATCAAGCTCCTTCTCCACTCTCCCGCGTAAGGCAAACGAAACTATCCTAGGGCGAAAAATTTTTGGAAGAGCGTTGGGATCGACACAAATTTTGGCGCGAATATCCCCCACACAACCAAGTTCATCTTGGAATAGAGGCGAGTAAAAATCCAAAATCCTCGTCAGCTCACTCGAGGTGGGAATCTGATGAAGCTGGGACCAATTCAATTCTATCTTCCTTAGCCAATCACGTCCAAGCAGGCTGGGGCCATTTCCTTCTACCACTAGCAAGTTCAACCTTTCTTCCTGCCCGTTAAGTTTTACATCTACTTCAAGATTGCCCATTACCTTGATCTTTTCGCCAGTATAGGTCCTCAGTCGGGCTCCAGAGGGTTGTAGCAATGGGGGTTTTCCATCGGCCCATAACGTTTCGTCAGTGTTTTGACTAATTATTGACAAAGTCGCTCCCGTGTCCACTTCTAACAATAGGTTTGCTCCATTGATCGTCGCTGTCACCTGCATAGGATGATTGTTTCGGTCCTTCACATTGAATAAGTTATATTCCCCACACTCCATATCCCCACTGGCCTCGTCAGGCTGAACCTGGTGTGTATCTTGAGACTGTATCTGATGCGTATCTTTCTGGCGAGGGTGTAGAAACGACGTGCTCTTCGGCTTGCTCCGACAAACTTTGGATAGGTGTCTTTGCTTCCCACACGGCCTGCGCCATAACGATAGCCTACAAAGCTTGACTCCTCCCGGACGTACTTTTCACGAAGTAAAGCTTCTCTGAACTTTGCAAATCATGGACATTACGCTCCGCGGATTCTGCTGCTTGAGCTAGGTCGAATGCCTTCTTAAACGTCAAATCTGGCTCGGAAAGCAAACGGCGTTGGATACCACTGTCGCTAATACCACACACAAGACGGTCACGGAGCATATCATTTAGCGAATCCGAAGCCACAATGCTCGGACAGCTTCCTTAGCTCAGCAACGCAGACCGCAACTGCCTCACCGTCCCTGCGAGATCGAGAGTGGAACGTAAACCTCTCCACAATAACTTAAGGCGTAGGTTGTAGGTGGTTCTCGGCCGGTATGACAGGAGCGAGCAAGCTCTTCAGGAGCTGGTACGTCTCCGCGCCACACACGCTAATGAGGATCGCCCTCTGTTTATCCTCAGAAACGATCTCGTTAGCCGCAAAATACTGCTGAAGCCTTTCAGTGTATGAGGTCCAGTCTTCTTCACCGGCCTCAAATTCGCTAATGACTCCGTACCTGGATGCCATTTATATCTTCGCCGCCACTGTAATATATTTGGGTAGAAAGCAATTCAAACTGCATTTAGTTTTCTAAGTGCTAGTAATAGAATGACCAAATTAAGATAATCATACAATATGTCACAAGCGATAGCTTGCCCTATAAATATGTAAGCAGAGTCAGTGAAGTCATATCATGACCAACACCATGGGTGGTACTAAGCTACGGAAACCACGCAGGTAGTGATGAGGTCTAACACTACTGTCTAAAGACTCTACAGAATATATCTCAAATATAATACAATTAACATCTAAAAAAATGATGAATGATCACTCTATTATGATGTCATCATTACGCATAAAAAATTGAAAAATTTGCTGATTTTTCGAGTGATATCGACAATAACTTTAATATCATTCTAATACACTAAAGCAATGGCACAGACCATAGCCTAC